>CM038144.1:427442200-427776229 GCA_021437245.1 Aegilops speltoides | reverse complement strand
ACGTGATAGCCCTTTCGTAAAGGGATCTGCCAGATTCTTAGCCGTATGGACATAGTCCAACGCTATCACTCCGGAGTTTCTTAATTTTCTGACAGCCTTTAATCTCATTCTTATGTGTTTGTTGGACTTCATGTTGTCCTTTGAACTCTTCACCTTGGTGATGACAGTCTGATTATCACAGTTCATAAGGATAGCGGAACGGTTTATCAACCAAATGGCAAGTCCATCAAAAGATCTCGAAGCCATCCTGCTTCAACACCAGAAGTGTCTAATGCTGTTAATTCTGCTTCCATTGTCGATCTCATTAAGATCGTTTGCTTGCAAGACTTCGAGGAAACAACGCCACCTCCAAGAGTAAACATATACCCAGTTGTGGCCTTCATCTCATCAGCATCAGAGATCCAATTCGCATCACTATTCCCTTCAAGTACCGACGGGTCTCCGGTATAGTGAAGTCCATAATTCATAGTACCTTTCAGATAGCGCATAACTCTTTCAACAGTGCCAATGTACATCACCTGGTTTGGAAACAAACCGGCTCGGTTTCTCACAAGAACGCGATGTCGAGCCTCGTTGCGCTCGCTAGGTACATCAGTGAACCAATGATTTGAGAGTATCTCAATTGATCTTTAGCCATGCCTTTGGACTTTCGAATCAACACGCTAGGATCATATGGTGTTTGAGATGGTGTGCAGTCCGAATATCCAAAGCGACTCAACACCTTCTCAACATAATGGGATTGCAGAAGTGTGATCCCACCCTCATTATCTCTCAGTAGCTTGATGTTCAAGATAACATCAGCCACACCAAGATCCTTCATCTCAAAGTTCTAAGACAGAAACGACTTAACCTCCTCAATGACTTTGAGGTTGGTTCCGAATATCAGTATGTCATCAACATACAAGCACAGTATAACTCCTTTGCCCCCACCATGGCGATAGTATACACATTTGTCAGCTTCATTAACAACGAAGCAACAGATGTCAGAGTTGTATTAAACTTATCATGCCATTGCTTAGGTGCTTGCTTCAGGCCATATAAAGATTTCAGCAACCTACACACCTTTCTTTCCTGACCATCTATCACAAAGCCATCTGGCTGTTGCATGTAGATTTCCTCATTTAGCTCTCCATTCAGAAAAGCCGTCTTAACATCCATTTGATGGACGAGAAGACCATGTGAGGCTGCCAACGAGAGTAATACTCGAATGGTGGTCAGTCTAGCTACAGGTGAATAAGTATCAAAGAAATCTTCCTCTTCTTTCTGGTCATAGCCCTTGGCCACAAGCCTAGCCTTGTACTTTTCAATCGTATCATCGGGCCTAAGCTTTTTCTTGAACACCCACTTACATCCCAGTGGTTTGCAACCATAGGGACGGTCGGTGATCTCCCATGTCCCGTTAGCCATGATGGAATCCATCTCACTACGGACTGCATCCTTCCAGTAGTCAGCTTCTGGAGAGGCATACGCTTCTGAAATAGAAGTGGGAGTATCATCCACGAGGTACATGAAGAAATCATCACCAAAGGTCTTTGCAGTCCTTTGTCTCTTGCCCCTACCAAGGGTTTCCTCGTCATCCTCCTCAGGATTTTCATCATGTGTTTGTTCATAATATTCCATAGGGATGGCAGGTTCAGGAGTCTCCTCAGATTCCTGTCTAGAAGTGCTTTGCATATCTCTCATAGGAAAAATATCCTCGAAGAATGTAGCATCCTTAGACTCCATAATTGTACCGACCTTCCGGTCGGTACCTCAGATTTCACTACTAAAATCTATAGCCAACGCTGTTCTTAGCGTAGCCCAAATTAACATGATCCACGTCTTGGGTCCAAGTTTACGCTTTTGGGGATCGACACGTTGACTTTCGCCAAACAGCCCCAAGTGCGCAAGCACGAGAGTGTCGTCCTTCTCTTTGCCCATTTCTCATAGGGAGTGACCTCATTATCCTTTGTCGGAACTTTATTCAGGACATGACATGCGTCAATATAGCCTCCCCACCATGCCTTGGATAAACCCGATGTATCTAACATGGCGTTAACCAAATCGGTTAGAGTACGGTTTTTCCGCTCGGCAACCCCATTTGACTGGGGTGAATAGGAGGCGTCCTCTCATGAATAATGCCATGTTCCAAATGTATGAGTCAAACTCACTCGAGAAGTACTCTCCACCACGGTCGACCGGACTCCTTTAATTTTCTTTTCAAGTTGATTCTCAACTTCGCCTTATAGATTTTAAAGTAGTGTAGAGCCTCATCCTTAGTATTTAACGAGATAAACATAGCAATATCTAGTGGAATCATCTATCAATGTCATGAAGTATCTCTTTCCACCTTTAGTCAACACACCATTCATCTCACAAAGATCGAATGTATGAGTTCTAATGGTGCGGTGTCTCTCCTCCGCGGCCTTATGAGGCTTGCGAGGTTGCTTAGCTTGCACACATGAAAGGCAGTTAGAACCTTTGGCTAAAGTGAAACTCGGATTAAATCCAACTTGGCTAGCAGCGTCATAACACGAAACTTATGTGACAAAGACGTGAATGCCAAACCTCGATTCATTAATACTCGAATGAATATGGTCCACGACTTTATTACAGAAATCTGCGAGGGAAAGGCGAAACATCCCTCCGCTCTCATAACCTTTTCCAACAAATAGTCCATACTTAGTAACAACTAATTTATTAGACTCGAATACCAACTTAAATCCTTCTCTACATAGAAGGGAGCCACTAACGAGGTTCTTCTTGATGGCGGGGACATGTTGACGTTCTTCACCGCACGATCCTTCCGAAGTAAACTTGGATCGACCGTGCCAACACCATGAGCAGAAGCACTCGCGCCATTCCCCATCAATACGGACCCGTGGCTGTGACTGGTAAGAAGAGAACAATGAAATGTCAAGACACACATGAACACTGACTGTATCCACCCACCAATCGGTAGGTGAAACACTTGAAAAATAGTAAATAAATTACGTACCGGATGCACCATTCTCATTGTTGCCCACAATCATGTTGACAGACTTGGAGTCTGTCCCGACTTCTTAAACTTGTTTGGGCACTTGTTGGCCCAATGTTCATCGAACCACAAGTAAAGCAGCCCTCATCCTTCTTGTTCTTCTTGAAGGTCTTCTTACCCTTCTTCTTGAAGTCGATATTCTGTTGGACACCGTTCTTTCCCTTGAACTTGTGGGAGTTGAAGTTCCTCCGTTCACCATGTTGGCAATGAAGTCCTTCGCCCTTTTTTCGTGCGAGTCCTTTGCCCTCGAATTCTGCTCAACACTCGGATGGCCAATGACATCCTCCACAGAGAATTCACGCCTCGATGTTTCAGAGTGGTGGCAAAGTTCCTCGAGAATTGGGAGCTTAGCGATTATGTAGCCCGCGACAAACTTGCCCGTAACTTCGCACTTGAAGCTCAAGCTCCTTAACAATGCATATTATCTCGTGAGCTGCTCAAAGACAGGCGGTTCTCAACCATCTTGTAATCGTGGAACTGCTCTATAATATACATCTCGCTCCCTGCATCGGCGGCCCCGAACTTAGATTCGAGCGCCTCCCACAAGTCCTTGGCGACATGCACATGTAAATTTGCGTCGACCAGTTTATCTCCGATCACGGTAAGAACAGCTCTGAGAAACACAGTGGTTGCCTCCCTGAACGCCTTCTCCTGTTCAGGAGCAATCGTTCCCGTGGACACACCGGTGACCCAGAACACGTTCATAGCCGTGAGCCATAAAGTGGCCTTTGTCTACCAACGCTTAAAATGCGTACTGGTAAACTTATCCGGTTTCAGTGCAGCGGCAAAGCCACTTGCCGAAAAATTCCTACACATAATAGGTTTTTGGATTGCTGAGCAAATAGGCAATTTTTCGACTAATTGAATCCATAAGTAGATAACTAGCATGGCATTGACAGAACTAGGAACATATTGGTACTGATCTAAACAAGCACGTACTACGCAAATAGTAGACAAATCTACACATAATGCTAGCACTCGCTAATCTGAAATTATCGAGAGGGATAAGCGGTATACCCTCCAAGAGGCCATATGCGAATTTGCCTTGATGACAAGCAGCAGCGAAGCGCCCTCGGCGGCCTTCTTGTCGGCCTCGGTCTTCTCGGCGGCGGCACGCTCGGCGCCGCTTGACATGGTGATGGCGGAGACGGCGCGAACGTAGAGGAAGTAGTGGATCGGAGGCGAGCAGTCGCGTAGTCGCTTCCCAAAAACCTATTCGCCTCTCTCCCATACAGAACCGAGAGACGGAGTTTGAGACCTGCTCTCCGTCAACCGTGTACTCGGTGAGCGGATGGAGTCGCCGGCGGCAGCAGCAGCAGAGGAACGACGTGGGCGTGGAGGCGGAGATGCGTTCTGTTTTCGCGGCTGCTAGGGTTGGCAGCGCCCCACATATATATGTGCGGCCACGCGTGGTAGCTCACGATCCGACGTCTCAGATCGTGGCCCTACCTATCAAAGACTCTCAGCTCGGCTCGGCTCAATCCCGCAACCCGCGCCGCGCCGCGCCGCGCCGCGGCGGGGCGAGCGGAGGAGGAGTGTGCGAGGGCCTCTTCTCTTCTCAAGCTTCAATAGCATGTAGAAGAGAAACCCTTATAAACCACTCCAACTCTCCTTCCACTTCCGGGATGGGACTAAACTTCCCACCACACCTAGTGCCATATAACCCACATGGGCCCTTAGAGATTTTTCAGAAATTGCAATATGGGCCTAGAGTCCATCTCAGATTTCAGCATAATTTATGCTATTTTCTATCCGAACTTTGATGAATATTGTCCGGTTTGCATGAATTTCGTTTGGTTTGTTAAGCATGTGAAATGTATGCAGCTACGGTTGGGTGACGCCCTTCCTCATCCATATCCGCGCGGGGGAAATTATACCATTGAAGATGCCCTAAGGCCAGCCAGCAAACAAGCTTTTTATAACGGAGGCGTTTGTCCGGCCTTAAAATGAAGCCCTTACGGAGTTCAGAACATTGGCTGCGAGGGACCAAGAAGACTAGCAACAGAGTACGGCAAGAGTGCAAACCTGGTCATGCACAGCAAACAAGCTAAGACAGAAGCTTAAGAGAAATTTTGCAGCAGCAAAACCTGATCATGTTCAGGTCCTTAATTTTCTTGGGAATTCATGCATATTCAATATCAACGGTTGGTTCCCCTGATGCTCTGCGACCTGATGGATCGACTAAAGCCAGCAACGATTTCCTGTTAGTTAGTTGACCTGGCCGGGGATTGGGCGACAGACTGTGGGGCACATGGCTCTTGAGTCTTTGAGTCGCTTGGTTGGTCTTCAAAACTAACTCAAATGGAGAGTGATACGCCGTGCAACGTGCGAACTTTCTATGATCAGGGAATGTAGTTGTGCCTTTCTCAGTTATATTAAATCGACCCATTAATCAGCAGTCAGAACGTCCCAACCAATTTTTATGAGATTTATTACAGCAAAAGGAAAGAGTTATTAGTCAGAACGTCCCAACCATTTTTTTATGAGCTTTATTACAGCAAAAAGGAAAGAATGATTAATCAGAACTCCCAACCGGAAGCAAATGGTGATTGGTAAACACAACGCAAACGTGCTCGTCGAGCTTGGCAAGGGTCTCTCTCTTCATAAGACGAAGGAAATCGTCTCACCGATCGGCATGCATGCTTATCTCTTGCATTTGAACTTCTCGAACAACCCCTTAAAGCTTAACTTCTCAAATTTGATTGAGGAGTTCAGCATGTGCATCTAGAGAATGGACTCAAGTGGGCGGGAGACGAATGGGTGGAGCGGCGGCAGTCAAGCCAGTCAGCAATTGTTGGCGCCATTTTTCAGATGGGAAGGTTTAGGAAGAATTTGAGTGCTCCTCAAATTTGGGCAGGGAGGGGGTGTTATGAGTTAGTACAACATTTTGAGAGAAATACTAGTTATCACCTCTGTTCTGAATTATAAGGCGCTTTGAATATTTTAATACAAACCACATATGAACTGTACATACATTCGATTCAGAAAGTTCTTATAATTCATAACAGAAGGAGTAGTATTAAACTCTCCAAACCAGAAATTTCAGGGAATTATAGCATTTTTTAGGGAAAGAGAGCTGACTTAACATCTGTCAGAGAAGATGCCGATCGAGCATTCCGTCGATCCAAGATGGATGCACACGGAGCACGATCTAAGCTGAGCGGGGAGATATCATATCAGATACAGAAAGTTAATCAACGTGGAGGTGGCGAACGGAGAGGACAGCGGAGGCGGAGGATGGTCAGCGTGCGCGCTCAAAGTCAAAGCGTAGGCGTCTGTGACGCGATCCAGATCAGGAGAGGAGGATGTGATCGCCGTCCATACGCAACCACCACGGCGCTGGCTCCATACCATACCACACCGCATGATAAGATGATTCGTCTCTCTCGAATATCGATCGTCAGACGACTTTCCCATGCGTTCCTCGCCGTCGGAAAACCAGGACAAAGCTGTTGCATTCACCTAGGTGCGTACCATACGCATCCTATTGCCTTTTGCCTTTTGCCCGTGGACGCAGCGACACGCCAGCGATCCACGCGCTCCCAGGCCAGCCACGTGCATGGATCCACATGATCCTACTAAAAAAATCGTACTGATTGAACGCCACATGTTTTTTATTATTATCTTTGGCTAAAAGCTCCCACATGTTTTTAGAGATAGTGAGTGATAATGATAGATATATAGCCCACATGCTAATTTGAAAATACATTCTCGTTCCTAAATTACATACTACCTCCCTCCCAAAATTCTTGTCTTAGATTTGTTCAAATACGGATGTATCTAGTTCCACGGATGTATCTAGTTCCGTATCTAGACAAATCTAAGACAAAAATTTTGGGACGGAGGGAGTATGTTTTTAGCCGCCATATTTTTTCTACAAGTAATTGTCCATCAATATACTTTTAATGTCGCTAGGTGATCTACGGACATGAATGTAATTTTTGTTATTTCTTATGTCTTTATACCGCCATGATGCTTGATGAATACTCCCTCCGTCCCAAAATAAGTATCTCAACTTTGTACTAGCTCTAGTACAAATTTGTACTAAGCACAAGACACTTATTTTGGGACGGAAGGAGTAGTAGATTATAAGATTTTCCTGCAATTTTTTGTGTAACTTTAGTCTTTTGAGAAAAATCCATCGTAGCTAGTTTTTTCATGACTTAAATAATAGTAGTTGCATCATTCCAAAAAAATTGTAAGCATATCTTATTTTTTTCGTCAATACGCATGTTACGAATCGTTCCATTAATAAAGAGTTAGAAAGTACAAAGGTACGATCCCCAAACTATGTACCCAAGGAGAATGCACGGCTAGGGACACGATGAGCAGCAGAGAGATGGGTTGCTCAACCCTTAGTTACACGTGGTCGGGATGTAGTATAATGAGATAAATACACTTGTGGTCACTGTATTTGAAACGAAAGCACGGTACGGTCACTGAACTTTGAAATACGCTTATTACGGTCACTGTATACGCAAAACGGTGATTATACGGTCACCGACTCGCCGTATAGCATCGTATTGAAATCCGTTGACCAGTCAAATGGTCTACCTCTGTTGACCAGTCAAAGACTTATGTGGCTAATATTGCAGTGGGCCCTGTCTGTCAGTGGATCAAAGAAATAAAATGGAAATAAACAAAACAGTACGTGGAGAGCTGTGGAAGGCAGCGGATTCGAAGGAAGTGTGGACCCTCCGGCGTCGCTCCCGGTCGAGCTCGTCGTCATCGGCAACTTCGCCAGACCGCGGATCATGGGCGACGCGCGCGCACATCGGCGGCGCGGACTACGACATCTCGCTGCTCCCGGCAACTGGCGAAGCGCGGCCGTGGATGGCGACGGAAGACAACCACGGCGAGGCGCCCCCATCGTCGGGTTCGTGCCCTTGCGCATAACGCGCGGTGCCGCATGCCGCACGAGGAGAGCGGCTCGCCTCCAACCTCTACTACTCGCTCGAAGTGGCGGCGGCGCGCGCGACGTCGTGATCTTGGGCTCCTACCCGAGTTCGAGCAAGGGTCGGAGCGAAGACGCGTGGTCGAGCGGGACCTCGCCCGGCGTGGACCGGCGGAGGACGCCGTGGCTGCTGGTGCCGCTTTGCACGCGCCGTGGTACAACACCAACCAGCCCACCGGGGGTGGCAAGGCGTGCGCGCCGCCATGGAGACGCTCCTCTACGAGGCCAGCGTCGACCTCGGACCGCGGGTCTCAGGTTCGACCACTAACCACAGAGCGGATTTCTGCTTTACTATTTATTTCTTTTGCCCGACTGACATGTAGGACCCACGCGGTAGGGAGAGAGCGTGACCGGTCAAAGATTGCCACACAGACCAGTTGACCGGTCAACTAGACAAAATACGGAAGTCTACGGTTGGCCAGTGACCGTATAATCATCACAACTCGTATTTAATGACCGTATTGAGCGTATTCTGAAGTTCAGTGACCGTAGTGTGCTTTCACCTCAACTTCAGTGATCACGAGTGTATTTATCTCTAGTATAATCATGCCTATCCTTTTGGCGCCCACCTTGGCCCAGGCGCGAGCGTCTTCCTTGATCTTATCAGAGATGCTAGAGTGAGATGGGTGGGCGTTCTCGAAAACACACGCATTGCGATGCTTTTCAGATTGTCCATGCCGAAAGAGCAATGAGGGAAGCTGTGTTGTTCCCTAGGCATACCAGCAATGCAGCAGTCGCTGTGCTATATCAGTCCAAGAAGCTGCTGGTGTCATCACATGTCTTGCTTTGCAAAGGGGAGAGGGGGAGGCCAAATTTCGTGTTTTGACCCTTTTGGCGTATAAAATCGGGATATGGCCCCGGTATGGAAACATTTCAAGATTTGACCCTTTTGCTACCGCCGGAGGCCCTAGCGGTAGATACGTACAGGCTACCGCCGCCCCGCGTGGCGGTAGCTTCCCTGACGTCATCGGGCCGTTAACGGCCGTGTACACGTGGCAAAGGGACCCACCGCCGCCGTCTATGGCGGAGGCTCTTGCAACCTACCGTCGGGCTCTCTGGTGGTAGGTTCCTGGATAAGGTTGTGAGGGGAGGGGGATGTGCTGCTTGTCGGTGTCAAAACCGGCGGATCTCGGGTAGGGGGTCCCGAACTGTGCGTCTAAGGCTAATGGTAACAGGAGGCGGGGGACACAATGTTTACCCAGGTTTGGGCCCTCTCTATGAAGGTAATACCCTACTTCCTGCTTGATTGATCTTGAATGAATATGAGTATTACAAGAGTTGATCTACCATGAGATAGTAATGGCTAAACCCTAGAAGTCTAGCCTATGAGATTATGATTGTTGTCCTACGGACTAAACCCTCCGGTTTATATAGATAGCGGAGGGGGCTAGGGTTACACAAAGTCGGTTACAGAGGAAGGAATCTACATATCTGAATCGCCAAGCTTGCCTCCCACGCAAAGGAGATTCCCATCCGGACGCGGGACGGAGTCTTCTATCTTGTGTCTTCATAGTCCAACAGTCCGGCCACAATACATAGTCCGGCTGTCCGAGGACCCCCTAATCCAGGACCCCCTCAATAGCCCCCGAACCAGGCTTCAATGATGATGAGTCCGGCGCACAGATTGTCTTCGGCATTGCAAGGCGGATTCCCTCTCCGAATACTTCAAAGTACCTGACCTAAATAGCAGTGTCTGGCTTTTCTTTTAATGACGCGCTCATCGGCTTCCGCACCTTCATGATTTTAGCTTCCACGTGTCGAGCAAATACGAAAGGTCGGGGCATTTTTACACTTGCCACCCTGACCATGAGAAAATTGTCTTATTTAAAGAGATGGGGATCTTCAGATCTAATCCACACCATATCCCCAAACGAGGAATACTCGGAGCTTGCCCGCGGAAACCACCCCAACATGGCTAGAGCTCGCAGCTCCTCCTCGCACCCTCACGGCCCCAAGCAGGGTGATTGGGAAAAGTGTTCCGTATCCCACGGCCAACTGGTGAAGCTGCAGACCCAGGGATTCCCCCCCGGCAGATCTGGTCCCCGTACGAGCCGGATTGGCTTCCTTCGACGGTGGGGAGCAGGCGGAGAAGTTCCCCAACCCATCCAGGGGGAACGGGTATGTTTCATTCCCTATTTGTTGAGAGGCATTGGATTTCCAATCCATCCATTCCTCCGAGGGCTGTTGGAGTACTACGGCCTCCAACCGCACAACTTCACACCTGCCTCCATCCTGCATATTGCAGGTTATGTTGCCCTTTGCGAGCTATTTCTGGGTTGCGAGGCCCATTTCGAGTCATGGAAGAAGTTGTTTTGCCTCGTCCCTCGTAACTAGGAGGGATCAATATTCCAAGTAGGTGAAGCCGAGATATGGCGCATAGCCGGGACCGGATACCTATCCGGCATGCCCAAGAAGGCATCCGAAAAATGGGCTTCCGAATGGTTTTATGTTGAAGACGTCTCCCTTCCTGACCCAATCCGGAGGGGTCTTCCTGAATATTCAAATACTTCATTGAAGAAGCGCCTCAGCTGGCACCCTCGAAGCCCAGGGAGGAAGATAGTATGGAAGTTCATCAGCTGATGAGCAAGATAAAGACGCTTGCTCAATCCGGATTGTCAATAGTCGAGGTTATGGCAATATCCATAATGCGAGGGGTTAAACCACTCCAATACCAAGGGCGCCCCATTTGGCACTTCAATGGAGAAGACGATTCCACCCGCTATGGTCGGAAGGGTCCGGACACTCATGCTGCTTTGGCGAAGATACTGTCCGGATTATATAAAGGGGAGGAGGAGGAGTTCATCCGGATTAAGCCCAGGGACGGATTTTCCATGTATAACCCTCCCAGTTGGGCGAGTTTTCATCCCACTACTCTACTCCATCAACTCACCGAATCCTTTTTCATAAATATTAATCCGTCATTTATAACAGGAATGGCGGAAAGCCACCAGGGAGATCCACAGCCCCGCACCGCAGCCAGAGGACCACAACCGGTCCCTTGACCCCGGATTCGAATAGGATCCGGATATATTCATGGAGCTCGGGGCAGGGGTGTTTTACCAGGCCAGCTATGACGGCACCGAAGTGGCCATCATTGCCGACTATCCCGGCCTTCTCCCTGCGACGCATGTAAGTAATCAGGAGACTTGTCCTTTGATAGAACTCCCTCTATATACCTTACCCACCGCACTATATTATGTTCTAAAGGGGAGGCGGTCGGCGCGCAACAAGGCAACGCCTACGATGGGCAGGCCTCCGAAGAGGAAGGCGAATAGAAATATGGCCGAGCCTTCATTGAAGAGGTATGGTTTTAAATACGCCCCATGGCCGTCATCTTAAAGTATGACACTACCCGTCGTGTCTTATCAGGAAGAACATTCGCCGGACTGTTTCCGGGATCCTGCCGGTCATGCCTCTACTAGCCGGATTTTGGACCCTGCCATGAGGACAGAGGCTAACACTGAAGTGACACCGGATTATCATTCTGCAGAGGATTCGGATAAAGTATCCGCCACAAACTCCGAAGTGGAAAGCGCCATGAATCATCGGCGCCGACGGGCCGCTCTTCGCGACCCTGGTTTTTCAGAAGAAGCTTTCAATGCCTTCAACTCGGGTGATGCATACATCTGAGCTGCTCGAGATGGGCTTTCCCGAGCCACAGATCAGTATTTGAAAGATATGCGGGTAAGTACACATTTGTGCAGAATTGATAATCATATACCAGTAGCCCCCAAGACTTGAAACAGTTGGTACAACTGATTTAAGGATCGTTATATGACCAGGTGCTCACAGAGAAGAACAATCTATTGTCTCAAGAGCTGAAAAGTGTCAGGCCCAGCTGACTAAAGCTACCGCCGAACTGGAGAAATCCAAGAAGGAGGCATCTGGTTATGTTCCCCTCTATCGAGAAAACATAATCATGTACCGGGTTTATTAATACAAGCGCAAATCTTTTAGCGAAGCAGGAAGTCGCTGGCGGAGGTCCAGAGCTCAAAGGCAATCGCTCATGGCGAACGTATCTGACCTGGTCGAGGCGGATAAGAACAAACTCCAAGATGCCAACACCAAGCTTGGTGAAGAGCTAAAAGATGTGCGAGCCCAGCTAGCTGACTCCGTGAAGGAGAATAAGAAGCTGTGAGGCGGCATATTTGGTATGTGTTCGGACTTACCTTTATATAGTTCGACAAGTGAAGGAACTGACAGAATTATGTCTATAGGTATATTGACGTCCCGTCCCAAAGAGGAGGTGTCCAGATCATCGAGCGATATGCTACAAAAGTTGTTGCATATGCATGAGCGAGCTCGGCAGGCGATGCAAAGTATTGCTAAGGCTTTATGGCCATCCGACTCCCCTCCAGGAAGTATGGAGGGGCTTGTACAGCTACTCCAGGGAGCGCGGCGGCGCTTCCGATTATGGAAGATATCGGCCTGCCGGGAAGGTGCACGAGAGGCCTGGGCAATGGTGAAAACGCGGTATACCAAGCTCGACCCGAATCACATGGCCCGGGTCGGACCTGTAGGGTCAAATGGAGAAGAAATTCCCGTTAGTTTGGTATATGACCAGGTTCAAGTAGCCGCCAAGTATTCCCAGCAGGATTGTAGGCTAAATAGCTTGTTAGATGGCACAGAAGAAGAAGTGTCTGAGTCTAAGTGACTATGTACTTCATTTGACAAATTAATGTCTCTAGCTGAATTGTAAAACGCTTGTCATGGCAGACCTTTTCGCTCCAACCTCTGGACCCGAAGGTGCGGAGTGCTTCCTAATACCCGTTCGGTAATGTAAACCGGGGTACACGTGGAAGCCAGGCGTAGGGGTCATAGTTTCTTGAACAGACAAGTTCCGGCTAGTTATGTTATATTACATTTTGATCGTAAGAAACATCTTCCAGAGAGAATAGTTCCGTTAAGGGTTCCTTTCCCTGGGTAAGCATGCATTAATGTGCATGTTCGAACTGTGTTTGAAAAACCACAGCATACATAACATCTGGGGGTTCATGAAGTGACAAGTAAAAAACATCTTTAGTCTGCCGACCAAATTTTCCCTTAAGAACGCTAGCTTTCGGCTTCACCCAGTCTGAGGTACACATCCGGATGACTCAGTAGTAACAATCGCAGAGGTGCTCCCTTTATGCCCTAGCCTAACTAACGGGAATGTAGGGCATAAGCACAAGAGCCAGGCAACCCAGCTTGGCCAAAACTTAAGTCATATCGATGCATATAATGGCGAAGAAAAGGTACATACGTGGACAAGACACATATGTGGTGAGCTTGATGCTCAGACAATAATTGTAATAAGCTTCTGTACAAGAAGCCCCCAGGTATAATTGACATACATATTAAGAATTGTATGCGTTATAGGTGTACGGTTTAACCATACAAGAGCTTTACGGCATAAGAAATAAAAGTGAAAAGAGAGGAAAAATAAATAAAGGGAGGAAAAAAGGGAAAAGGAGACGAACGAAGAGTCCGGCGCTAGGCATAGAATCTTCGGAGTCTGGCCGCGTTCCATGGGTTCGGCTCCAGGCGGTTGTCTGATGCATCACGCAGGTGGTATGCTCCTCTGGTAAGAACTTCGTCGATGATGAAGGGACCCTCCCACTTGGGCTTGAGTTTGTCCTTTTTCTTCTCTAGCAAGCGTAGAGCAAGTTCACCAATGTTATAAGTCTTGGCCCGTACTTCTCTGCTTTGCTATCTACGAGCCTGTTGTTGATAGAATGTGGAATGGGCCTTGGCGACGTCGCGCTCCTCCTCCAGGGCATATAAGCTGTCCTGCCGATCCAGCTCGGCCTCTCTCTCTTCATACATGCGCACTTGAGGTGAGTCATGAATAATATCACAGGGTAACACAGCCTCTGCCGTACACCATGAAAAAAGGTGTATATTTGGTAGAACGATTGGGCGTGGTCCGTAGCCCCCAGAGTACGGAGTCAAGCTCCTCCACCTAGTGCTTGTCTGATTCTTTCAAAGACCGCACTAATCTGGGATTGATGCCGCTCATAATAAGACCGTTAGCTCGTTCGATTTGACCATTGGTTTGTGGGTGGTATACGGAGGCGTAATCGAGCTTGATGCCCAGACTAGCACACCAGGCTTTCACCTCATCGACTGTGAAATTGGAGCCGTTGTCAGTGATGATGCTGTGTGGAACACCATAACGGTGCACAACGCTGGATATAAAATCTATCACTGGCCCGACTTCGGCCGTTTTGACTGGTTTGGCCTCTATCCACTTAGTGAATTTATCCACCATGACCAACAGGTATTTTTTTGTGGCTTCCTTCTTTAAGGGGTCCGACCATATCAAGCCCCCAGACCGCAAAAGGCCATGTGATGGGGATTGTTTGTAGAATGGTGGGTGGCATATGGCTTTGGTTGGTGAAAAGCTGGCATCCGACGCAATGTTGAACAAGGTCCTGTGCGTCTGCTCGGGCCGTCGGCCAATAGAAACCTGTATGGAAGGCCTTGCTTACAAGGGCCCGAGCCGCGGCGTGGTGACCGCCGAGACCAGCATGAATTTCAGCCAAGAGCCGCCGCCCTTCTTCCTCGGAGATACATCTTTGAAGTACTCCGGTAGCGCTTTTCTTATAGAGTTCTCCCTCGTGGACCTTGTAGGCTTTAGATCGTCGCACAATGTAGCGTGCCTCATTCTGATCCTCAGGAAGTTCTCGCCTATTAAGGTAGGCAAAGAAGGGTTCGGTCCATGGGGAGATGACCGCCATGATGAGATGGGCTGATGGTGTAATTTCGGTGGTTGAGCCCCCGACTATGTCGGTGTGTTCGGAATCTGGGGTTATCTTCAGATCCAGATTGGTATTGCCGCTCTCCCCCTGCCACACCACGGATAGCTTGAAGAGCCGTTCCAGAAATATGTTAGGTGGGACGGGGCCGCGCTTAGCGCCAATGCGAGCAAGGATATCCGCCGCTTGATTGCTTTCTCGAGCCACATGGTGGAACTCGAGCCCCTCGAACCGAGCCGACATTTTAAGAATGACGTTATGGTAAGCCTCCATCTTTGGATCTTTAGCATCGAAATCTCCATTTATTTGAGATATTGCGAGGTTTGAATCCCCGTGCACTTCCAGGCGTTGTATGCCCATGGAGACGGCCATCCGAAGACCATGCAATAAGGCTTCGTATTCGGCTGCATTGTTAGAGTCCGTGAACAATATTTGTAGGACGTACTGAATAGTATCTCCGGTAGGGTATGTTAGGACAACACCTGCCCCTAGGCCTGCCAGTATTTTGGAGCCGTTGAAGTGCATGATCCAGTTAGAGTATGTGCCGTACTCTTTAGGGAGTTAGGCTTCTATCCATTCGGCGATGAAGTCAGCCAATACTTGAGATTTAATGGCCCAATGCGGTTTATATGATATGTCGAATGGAAGGAGCTCAATGGCCCACTTGGCAATCTGGCCCGTAGCGTCGTCGTTGTTTATTATGTCATTCAGAGGTACTTCGGAGGCATTGTAATTGAACATTCTTCAAAGTAGTGTCGTAGCTTCTGGGATGCCATAAAAATCGCATATGCTATTTTTTGGTAATGAGGGTACCAGGATTTGCATGGTGTGAGGACGGTGGATACATAGTATACCGGCTTCTGGATCGGGAATTTGTGTCTGTTCGCCTCGACGACGAGCACCGCGCTCACGACTTGGTGTGGGGCCGATATGTATAGTAACATGGGTTCGCTGACGTTTGGCGCGGCCAGGATTGGGTTGCTTGGTATAAAGGCCTTTATTTCTTCCAATCCAGCGGTTGCCGTGTCCGTCCACTCGAAGTGTTCGGTGCATCGAAGAAGGCGATACAGCGGCAATGCCTTTTCTCCTAGTCTGGAGATAAAGCGTCTTAAAGCTGCCACACATCCGGATAATTTTTGGACCTGTTTAAGGTCTGTTGGGGTAGCCAACTGCGACAAATCTCGGATTTTAGCTGGGTTTGCCCCAATTCCTCTATTGGAAATGATGAAGCCCAGAAGTTTTCCAGTGGGAACGCCAAAAACACACTTTTCCGGATTGAGCTTGATGTCGTATGTTCAGAGGTTGTCGAATGTGAGACGCAGATCGTCTATTAAGGATTCGACGTGCCTAGTTTTGATGACTACATCATCCACGTATGCTTCAACTGTCTTGCCGATTTGTTTTTCCAGGCATGTTTGAATCATGCGTTGATAGGTGGCACCAGCGTTTTTGAGCCCGAAAGGCATAGTGTTGAAGTAGAAAGGCCCGTATGGGGTGATAAATGCCGTTGCGGCTTGATCGGAGTCCTTCATCTTAATTTGATGGTATCCGGAGTATGCGTCGAGGAAACATAGAGAGTCATGTCCTGTAGTAGCATCGATGATCTGATCAATGTGGGGGAGGGGAAAAGGATCCTTAGGGCAAGCCTCGTTGAGGTCTTTGAAATCGACGCATAGGCGCCAGGATTTATCCTTCTTTGGTACCATCACCAGGTTTGCCAGCCAGTCCGGGTGTTTTATCTCACTGATGAATCCAACCTCGAGTAACTTGTCTAGCTCCTCTCCCATGGCTTGTCATTTGGGTTCGAAAAAGCGTCGTAATGTTTGCTTGACTGGCTTGTATCCTTTCGATATGTTTAGGCTATGTTCGGCCAGCCTGCGTGGGATTCCTGGCATATCAGAGGGGTGCCAGGCAAGTATGTCCCAGTTTTCGCGTAGGAACGCCCGCAGTGCAGCGTCGACCATGGGGTCTAGCTTTGCCTCAATGGATGCTGTCTTCGTGGAGTCCATTGGGTGGACCTGGAATCTGACTATTTCGTCTGCTGGTTTGAAGGAGGTGGATTTGGGTCGCTTATCAAGTATCACGTCGTCCCTATCCACCATGGAGCGCAATGCGATTAATTTTTCGGCCGTGAGGGCTTCAGACAATGCCTCGAGGGCCACGGCAGCGGTTTTGTTTTAGGCGCGGAGTGCTATGTCCGGATCACTGGCGAGAGTGATGATTCCATTGGGCCCGGGCATCTTGAGCTTCATGTACCCGTAATGGGGTACAACTTGGAAGCCCGCAAATGCATCTCGCCCTAAAAGGGCGTGATATCCACTGTTAAAATGGGCCACTTGAAAGGTTATCTCTTTGGACCGATAATTCCCCGGCGTGCCGAATACCACATCGAGTGTGATTTTTCCCGCACATCGCGCCTCCCAACTGGGAATAATTTCTCGGAAGGTCGTATTACTTTGCTCCATGCGACTCCTGTCTATTTCCATTTTGTTGAGAGTTTCCTCGTAAATGAGGTTTAGTCCGCTGCCGTGATCCATGAGAACTTTGGTAAGCCAAAAACCGTCCACAATTGGACTGAGGACCAGTGCGGCAGGTGCCCGTACTATTCTGAATTTTGGTTCGTCACTGGCATTGAAAGTTATGGCCGTGTCATTCCAGGGGTTTATTGCTGCAACTTGGCAGACTTCGGCGAGGCCGCGGAGTGCCCTTTTGCGCCTATTGTTTGAGGCGAAAGTCTCGAAGACTGTACGCACTGTATGGTTGTTGTCTTTCGTGGGATGTTGCTCTGCGGTATTTTTGATGAGGAGATCCTCGCCGCTCTTGGCCACCTGCCGGAGTATCCAACATGATCTAAGGCTGTGGGTTGGTACGATATCCGGTGTTGTGTGTATATTGCATGGCCTATCGAGCCATCCCTCCAGAACGGTCCCGCGCCCCGTAATGGGCTTTGATTTTTTGTTGTTGGATCGGGCGACCGACGAGGGTGCATCCTTTTTGTCCGGACGAGGGGTTTAGTGGAAACTGGTGGCTACCAAGAGGTTGCCTGAGTTTTCCAGGCACTTTCCATTGCGCATTACTTCTGGACTATGGTTGCCAAGTCAGCGAAGTTTGATACGTGATGACGATTGATTGCGTTGAGGATTACCTCGTCCGTGCAGTTTTTGCGGAATAATGAGATTGCCTCTTCATCACGACAGTCCTTGATCATGTCCTTGACAAGGAGGAATCTGGCCCAAAAGTGATGGACCGTTTCCTGGGACTACTGTCTGATGTGGGAAAGATCGCTTGAATCTGGGTGGGTGGGTGGATTTAAGTCCGAACCCTGACCCGATCTGAGATCTGAAGTTTGAGAAATTTCCGAGCTTAACAGCTCGGGCTCCGGAATATCAACCAACTTTTTTAGCCCACAGTCCGAATCAAGGTTCAAAACACGGGGAGTGTCCGCCTGTGGGCGGGTATCTGGCTCTGTGAGCTCAGAAATTCGAACATAGTTCGTCCTCAATATAGAGGAAGGGTTGTCGCATTGTTCCTCCACTACCGCTATCTGATGGGTGATCGGTGGAGATTCAATCTCTCTTTGATCGGGTTTAAGCCCAATCCGATCATAGTCTGTAGCGACTCCCAAGGCGGCGATACGATCCGGGAGTTCGTTTAAAGACGACAACTCCATCGGATACATCTGCTCGGAGTATACTGAGCTGACGCGGAGGCGATTTTCGATGACTCGAGAAGTCATTGTCGGCCCGACGGCCGAACGGGCGGCCATGATAAAGTCGCCAGCTAGAGGGTTTGGCCTGAGGCCAGGGCTCCCCCCGAGGTGATGTTGTCCTTGATATCAAGGCGAGCCATCAAGCCTATTCTTCGACGTCACAGTGGAACTCTCAATGAAAGCACCAATGTCGGTGTCAAAACCGGTGGATCTCGGGTAGGGGGTCCCGAACTGTGCGTCTAAGGCTAATGGTAATAGGAGGCGGGGGACACAATGTTTACCCAGGTTCGGGCCCTCTCTATGGAGGTAATACCCTACTTCCTACTTGATTGATCTTTATGAATATGAGTATTACAAGAGTTGATCTACCACGAGATCGTAATGGCTAAACCCTAGAAGTCTAGCCTATGAGATTATGATTGTTGTCCTACGGACTAAACCCTCCAGTTTATATAGACACCAGAGGGGGCTAGGGTTGCACAAAGTCCAATACAGAGGAAGGAATCTAAATATCCAAATTGTCAAGCTTGCCTCCCACGCAAAGAAGAGTCCCATCCGTACATGGGACGAAGTCTTCTATCTTGTGTCTTCATAGTACAACAGTCTGGCCAGAATACATAGTCCGGCTGTCCGAGGACCCCCTAATCCAGGACTCCCTCACTGCTCCCCACCTACTCATTTACCCCACTCTTCTTTTCGAGCTCAAGCTCTCTCCCCCTCTTCTCCCCCACCAAATCATCCACTAGACCCCCCCTCCATTGCTTGAGATTTGGCCGGTGGATCGAGCCCATTTGCATCACCCAAGGTACCTCCCCCATTCCCCTTCATTTGGTTGGTTCAAATCATACTTTTTGCTCATTTTGTTGGAATCACTAGTTCATGGTTTTGTTGTGGTGAAATCAATGTATATGATGCATTTAGGGTAATGTTTGTGCTTTGACAATGTATTGTGTCAATAGCATTGTTTGGGTAGTAAGAAATATCATTTAGGGTTTTGTTAGGGTTAGGTTTAATGACATAGTTAGGGTTAAGGTTATGGTTATTGTTATGCTTAAGTAAATGCCTATATGATGAACATTATGGTTATAGTTTAATTAGGGTTTTGTTAGAGTAGTTACCTCTTGAATTATAGCTCGATCTACTCCTAGGGTTATAGTTTTTGTCAAGAGACGGTTAGGATTTTTGCCTTGGATGACTGTTATAGTAACCCCTCGATTTGTAGGATGGGATCGATCATCTTTGTTGAGACTTCCGCGGAGGCGGCGGCGAAGCGTGAACGTGCAGTCATTGATGAAAAGATGGACTTCTGGGTCAAAGCCGTTGATGCATTGAATGCAGGTTGTAGAGATTTTTCAAAGTATTATGTGTCGAAGTGCGATGATGCCAGAGCTAAGTTATACCAAGCTAAAGAGAAAACATAAGCAACCTCAAGAAGGAAGAGAAAATTCATAGACACACTCTTGCAAGGCAAATTGCATTGTGTGGAACAAGGGATGAAGTGAATGAGATGGACTTTAACAACCTAGCCAGATCATTGATTGGCTAGTTAGGCAACCATCATCGGCGATACTTAGTCAAGAAACTCGTTGGGCTTGGGTCCATGAAAGAAATGATGTCATTTGTTGCAACCCTGGGCCGTACGACAAAGATGTATTGTTGATGGACTAGTAGAGGGGGTTGAAACACATGATGTTGTAGTGTCATTTGGACTGTAATGGCATGTACCCTTATCGTTTATGTAACCTATGTTATTTGAACCAGTGAGAACATTATGTAGCCTAAATAAGTTATGCTTTGTGTTTGTATTGTATCATTTGATTTGAGTTTTGGTTTGTTCCATTTCATGTAGCATGGAAAACATGACCCCGGAGGAGATGAAGAAAGTATATGAGAAGTGTTGTGACATTGCATCTAAGAGTCTGGCGGTAGCGTCTGAGAAGATTGTAGCGGAGCGAGTACTTCGTATCAAGAGGGAGCTTGAGGCATGGTTCAAGAGCAATGATGAGGTAATTGCTGCCATGATGGATTTCAACAAGTATCCATTCATGGAGGAACCTTCTGATCTTAAGGAGAGAAAAGTTTTCCGTAGGCTCGTGAAAGAAAAACAGAAGAATATTAATGAGCTGCATGAAATGGAATATGCTTGCAGACATTCTGTGGCAACGAAGATCTTTTTCTGTGAACATAGAAGAATTCCGCGAGCCGGACTTGAGAAAACCCGGATAGGTCATTGGATGGGCAATCACACAAGGCAAGTCAGAGATCCCGGAACACCGTGCTCGATGGGCCTGGTTCGGCAAAGTGAAAGGTGTGTTGGAGAATTGGGTGGGATCGTCGGATTATCAACTGAAGCCTAATCCTGATCGTGACTTACAAATTGAACGTCTTATACATTTTAGATCTTCTTTTCCGTCGTAGGAAATGTACTCGAGCTTGAGCTTGTAGTTTGAACTCATGTCATTCGAATCGCTAGATGTTTTAAGTCATTTGAACAAGTGTCATTTGTGGATATAATGAACTATGCTCAGTTATGTATGTCTTTACTACTTGATCATTTCTGGATGTCATTTGTGGATGCTTAGTTCATAGAAGTTTGTAACAAATGGAAAGGAAAAGGGCTATAAAATAAAGGAAAAGGGACATGGATCAGCACCCTACTGCCATAGGCTCCGGTGGTAGGATGGCCAAACCTACCGACAAACAATTGGCCAATTTGGTCGCAGCAGTAATGGCCGTAGGGTGGCCAACCCCACCGCCATGATCCCTGGCGGTAGAATGCTATCGCCGGGACATCTGGCGGTAGGCTGGCCAACCCTACCACTTGAAATCTCGCCGATTCAGTCACAGTAGTAATGTCCGTAGGGTGGGCAACCCTACCGCCATGATCCCTGGCGGTAGGTACCTACCGCCGAGGGGGCTGGTGGTAGGGTGGCCAACCCTACCGTCAGAAATGTGGCTGATATGGTCATAGAACAAGGAGCAGAGCAGGCAGTTGGGTGGCCACCCTACCGCCGTCTACCTTGGCGGTAGGGTAGCTAACCCTACCGCGAAACAGGGGAGAGTTTGCGCTCCAGGAGTTGGCTGTGGGGTTTAATTGCTTACCGCCAAGGCCCATGGTGGTGGGGTTTCATAGCCTACAGCCGAGTCTTCTGGCGGTAGGGTGCAAAGCAGAGCAGAGTTTACTCTGTTTTTCTTCTTAATCATTTGAAGACAAGTGAAGTCACAGCAACAGCACAACAAACATAGTTCATGAGATAGTTTCATCACAAGTTTCACAAATCAAAGACATAGTTCATGACAGGTTTCACAATAAAGTACATAGTTCATGACAGGTTTCACAAATCAAAGACATAGTTCATCACATGTTTCTTGAATCGAATACATAGTTCATGACTAGTTTTTTGAAATGAAGGCCTTACTGGGTGACACGAGGCCATTTTCCTTTCTTGTCGCGTGCCTCGTCCTCCTCTTGGGCTTCACGAGCCCTTGCAAACTTTCTTGCTCTCTCCTCTTGACGAGCAATCTTCTCGTTGCGTGCCCTCTCCTCCTCACGCTTCTTTCGCTCCATCCTCTCCTTTTCACGACGCTCTTCATCCAAGCCTCTCTTAAATGATTCTTCAAACAACCGCTGCCTCCTTAGACAATCTTGATATTGATCTTTCTTAACATCTTCTGGCACATCTTGATCTATCCATGTGAAGTACTTACAAAGTGGAGGCGGCGACTACATACAAATAAAGAACAAATGTGGTCATTAGTAAGATAGGTTCAAGTTGTAGCAACGATTGAATACTCTTTGAACTTGAACAACTTACTGGCGATACATCATAGGCGTGAGCTGGACGAGGACGATCATAGGCATAGTTGGGACAAACAAAATACCTTCTTCCTTCCGTCCATGATTTATTGCGGTCGGTGGATACCTTGACTTTGCAAACATCTCCGCACCAACATGATGGAGTTCTCATATATTTGTCCTTCACCTTATCCAACTGGGCGTCTGTCCACTTGTCCGGCATGTCCTCGCGGTTAGCACACGGTGGCCTCGTCACAAAACCAGAAGAAGCCATGCCTATAAAGACAAATTTGGTAGTTAGTAAAGTAAAATAACATGTATATATGCAAGAAAAACAAATAAACAAGACCAAATGACAAGTACCATTCACATTATTTCAACCATCTGGGTTAAGCAAGATGTCAATAGGTCTTCCTCTATCAACCCTTCTCGTCCTATGACCACTGCCACCGGTATCTGACCGTCCCCCACGCCCTCTAAGACTGTCTCCTCGTCCACTACCGCCAAGATTCGTCTGTCCTCCACGCGCACCACTCCTGCCTCCTCGTCCACTACCACTCCTACCTCCTCGTGTGCCACCGGTACCTCCTCTTCGGGCACCACTTTGACCAGTGGGATCCGGAGTGTTGGCATCGGTCCATGGCTTTTTGGTGCATTTCCTAACATTGTGTCCCGGTTCGTTTCATTCCGGTGTATCCAGCTAGGTCATCCATGTCACCCCTAAACCTCTTCTTTCTTCTTCTTCTTCCCTTTGTAGGCACCATGAGTTCGGGGTCGGGGACGATGTGTGGCCCATCATACTCAGGCCACTATGACTGATCTAGGAAGGGACGAAACCTAGGAGCCCATGTCAACCTCATCCGTTCCAATGTGAACTCATGCAACCGCAAGGTGGTACCGTCGGATACTTTCAAGTTTCTGAACCTTGCGGTGGTCATCACATGCGAGCAAGGCCAATGATACTTGTGAGGTCTCTCGCACTGACACCACCGGGTCTTGAGGCGCACCTCATATGCTACTCCACCGTACATCATGTCGTCCCTTGTTGTGCCACCCGGCTCATCGACTTGGTAGATTTGTTCTTTTTCATTGAAACTAATGATTTGTTGACGCCAACACTTGCGCGCTTGATGCTTCAACCAACCCTCAACTTTGAAGGGAAATTCCATTTTCTCACCTATCCATTTGGCCGTCTCTTCGGAATGCCTCAGAAAATACTCGTTGAGCTTGAAGAAGGTATATTTTACTATTGCAGTGACCGGCAAGGAACGGACACCCTTGAGAACATTGTTGAAGCATTCCACCATGTTACTTGTCATGTCTCCGTATCAGAAACCTCCTTCGTTGTAAGCACGTGACCACTTATGCTTCTCCGAAAAATGCCTTGTCAAGAATTCTCTCCCTCCTTTGTTCTTCTCCAATGCCTTGAGTAGCTTATCATAGCGGCTTTGGAATGTGTCGGTGTTGAATGCCACACAAACATGGGTAAGATCTTTGCAAAACTCCTTACTCTTGCATGCATGGTAAAAGTTTGCCACGAAATGCCTCATGCACCAACAGTGTTGGAGCTTTGGATAGCATGGAATGTCAACTTGTATTGCTTTGAGAATCTCATGATGGCAATCCGATATGATGCACACCTTTCTTTTGGTGCCAATCACCTTTTTCCTCACATGATCCATAAACCACTCCCAATTATCATCGTGCTCGAAAGGCACCAACGCAAATGCCACCGGCAACACATTGTCATTGGACGGGTGGGCCATTGCTACCATCAACGTGCCCTTGTACTTTCTGGTCAAGAACGTGCCATCAATTGAAAACACGGGGCGGCAATGCCTAAATGCATCGATGCCTTTCCCAAAGCTCCAAAAAGCTCGATGAAACACTCCTTAAATTGACTCGACCCTATGGCGCATGCCCGGGTTCCGATGAGCAATGGCTCCCAACATTCTCGGAAGAATGTTGTACGTGGCTACATAAGCACCATGCAACATCCTTATAGCGTTTGCCTAGGCTATCCACGCCTTTCCATACTTGACCGGGTACCCGAATCGTTCGAAGACCAAACTCATGAGGAACTTCACCTTCATGGTTGGATCATGGGATATCTCATTCAACAATTTATAGCCTAGATACTCGGACGTGAGTTGGCGGTGTCCCATGCTTCGGTCCGCTTTCTCCGGCGGTATGCACTTGTGGGCGGCCACACAACTCTTCAACTCCCATTGCCCGGTTTCCTTGATCTTTCTTCCATGGACCTTCCATGGTCAACCTTCTTTGTCACATTTGATGGTGTAGTGCAATTTTTTGTTGGAATGACCAACAACGAACGACCTATGGTTCCGGATGGCATAGTCACTCAACCATATCTTGAACTCTTGCAAACAACCAAACTTGATCCCTTTCTTCAAATGAGCATTCTCATCCTCACCCGGTGGCCTGGGATCACCTATCATCGGGCAAGGTGATGGTTCGACCAAGCCCAACCTCATGCCACCATCAACAACGGCCTTGTCGGCAAGACTAAGATCATAAACAAAGAGGGTCCTCTTTCCATGCCATTGACCTTCTTGTAAATTTGATTTTCTTGCGGCGTGAAACCATCCTCATCCAATTCTTTCAGCAGGCCCTCGTCATCCGACTCGCACCTACACATATGGCTATAAGGGAGGTTCTGGTCCATGTCTTGTTGATGCACAATGACATCCAAGTCACCAATGGGATTGTAATGAATCTCTTCTTCTTCCGCATACACATCATCTTGAGCAATAGCATCTCCATCAACATGAGCAATGGCGTCTTCATCAACATGAACATTTGCATGTTCATCAACATGAGCAACGGCCTCATCTCCAACATGATCATCACCTAGAAGAACTATGGCTCTAGCATTGATGTCCTCTTCATTTGGTTGGCTACTTGGTGGTTGGCTAGCCGCAGTGTGGTCATACACCACGATAGCATCATGTATTGGGGAGGACACATTCCGGTTCAAGTCGAGTAGTGGCCGAGGAACTTCAACCTTTGTGGCAAATAACTCAAGTGACTTGTCTTGTGATCCCTCAACTTTCTCCTTATACACATCCCAATGCAATTGGGAGGTGATGGGCATACTCTTTAATCGGGATTTTACTCCCACTCCCACATCATATCGCCCAACAAGCTTCACACCATCACTTGGGTTAATCCAATTGAGGACGCTTCATGACAATATCATCATAGCTCGGGCTTGTGTAAAAAACCATGGCCTCCTCCCCTTCATCGGCATCTCCATCCATGAAAGCCGCCTTGTCCAAATAATGCACATTCACTAGTTTATCCATCTAAAAACAATGGAACAAAATTGAGTCATCCATGGACTGTTCATTTCATATGGATGAACTATCTAAAATATAAGATTTTGAATCTAACAACTACTATACCTTAATCATAGCACTAACCCTAACCCTAACCCTAACCTAACTAAACCCCTAACCGTAACACTTAAGCTAGCTTGCCACAACAAAGAGTGACACATATTACTTAGGTCAACCATAAATGCACAATAAATGCTAAACTAGAGGAAGAACTAGGGGGGTTGCAAAACTTATTGATTCCAACAAAAGTAGATGATTTGAACCAACCAAATGAAGGGGGATGGGGGAGGTACCTTGGGTGATGCAAATGGGCTCGATCCACCGGCCAAATCTCAAGCAATGGAGGGGGATCTAGTGGGTGCTTGGGTAGGGGAGAAGAGGTGGAGAGAGTGAGAGCTCGGGGAAGAAGATGAGTGGAGTGGGTGGGTGGTGAGTGGACTCCACCAAACCTTATCCTCCAGGACCCTATCGCCAGAGACCTCGGCGGTAGGGTGTTGGAGCCTACCGCCAAGGCTGGAGGCGATAGGTCCCTTTGCCACGTCAGCGCTTGTTAATGGCCAGACGGCCGTCAATGGAACCTACCGCCAGGGGTGGCGACGGTAGCCTGTACATCTCTACTGCCAGGGCCTCCGGCGGTAGCTAAAAGGGTCAAACCTTGAAAAAATTTCATACCGGGGTCAGATCCCAATTTTATACGCCAAAAGGGTCAAAACATGAAATTTGGCCGAGGGGGGAGGGGGGATGTGCAGTGCCTCGGTGGTAAGAAAAGACGATTTAATATACAAAAGAATTGCATGTCAACATCAACCTCTTACTCATGCTCTTTTTATTATCTATTTATTTATTTATTTATATTCAGCTCCATTTTTTAGAGTATATTTATGCTCAACTATAAAACGTAGTACTCCCTCCGATCTGTATAAAGTTGTAATAAAGCTGCGACAATTAATATGAATTGGAGGAGTGTTATTTTTTCTCTCTTTAGCATTATGTTCAACCGACAAGTGTCGGGCAACAGTTCATATGCCCGTGAAGACGAAGATGTATACCACATTTTATTCCACCTTAGGTCAATTTATCTTCCTTTTTTGTGGCAAGGTCAATTTATCCAGATATGTGTGCGAGACTTTTTGGTCTGCGACTCCTTTTACATCAGGAACTACAAAAAATAAATTAAAAAAAAGAGAGAGAACCAGAGCCTCTTATTTTTTGCTCGACCTTAAAACATGAAGGACTTTTCTGGAAACTCATTACCTAACTTATTAAAGGTTGACTCCCTATAGCACCCATATTTTCAAGCGCAGGGATCAGGCTACAATTTGTATGTCCTACGTGGTCGTTCGGAGTACGTGGACCTCATTTTCTTCTCATGCACCTTTGCTTACCGAAGCACAACTCTTGCTTAATATATCTAGAGTTGTGTCTTGGAGCTTTTGGGTTGTCACTATTCCCCCATTGAGTCATGCATGATGCATATCTGTCGTTAAACCAATGTGTAGCAAGACTCCATAATTTCAACTCGTTTACACCAAGAATAACATAAGAAAAGGTTACAATCAGGGCCCTTAATTTTGTATGCTCAACCTTAAACACCAAGGGTTTTTGTTTGGCAACTTATTAGAGGCTGGCTCCCCTCCAGCAACCGTATTCTCAAGTGCTGACAGGGGTCGAGCGATACCTCCTATGCCATATGCGGTCAATTGGAGCATCCAGACTACGTACTGTCTCCCTCTCTCATACACCTTTGGCTCAATTTACGTAGAGCTGTGTCCGGTAGCTTTTGGGCGGCGATTACTTCCCCAACCAGAAGATTTCAAAAAAATTTGTACAACTCGTTAGCATCAAAGATCAAAAAGACGAAAGGAAATCACAGTCAGGTCCACAAGAGACGTCGAGAGTGAAACCAACATATGGAACCGAACTACAGTACTATGATTTTCTTTTTGACACGACAACAACAACTATTATTGTTTTATCGCAAAAAAAATGATTATTGTCATTGGGACGTGTGAACATTTACCACCCCAAATAAATCAACCTTTGAAACTATATATGATAAGAATCCATGAGCAGGCAAGCGACAATCCAACAAAGTAACAGACTGAAACATCTTATTAGCCAGACCAAGGACCAACCAATACCGAGCTCTCGTGCATTAGTCATGGCCACCACCGACCCGAGACAACCTTAGATCGAAGACATGGGAGCATCGAAGACACTTGATGGAGGGAAATCGTCATCTTCAAAACTCAGATGACAAATGGAGATAAACTGTACAGCTAGAGCATGAGGTAAAGCTGAATGTCATCTCCACACAGACTATTTTGTCTTAAAAAACCCAAGAATATCCCTATTTTAACATAAAATTATGATATATTTTATACTGACACAATTATGAAATGTATCAGATCCTTTATTGACATAGTACTCCCCCCGTTTTTATTTACTCTGCATATTAGGTTTGACTGAAGTCAAAATTCATAAAATCTGACCGAATTTATAGAAAACAAATATGAACATTTACAATAGCAAATCTATATGATGTGAAAGTTTATTCAATAGTGAATCTAATGATATTGATTTGTTATTGTATATGTTAATATTTCTGTTTATAAATTTTATCAAAGTTTACAAAGTTTGACTTTGACCAAAGCTAATATGCGGAGTAAATAAAAACGGAGGGGAGTATCTTTGATCCTTTATTGACATAGTACTCCCCCACAATTATGAAAGCTAGTATGATATATTTTATATTGACACAATTATGAAATGTATCTTTGATCCTTTATTGACATAGTACTCCCCCTGTTTTTATTTACTCTGCATATTAGGTTTGACTGAAGTCAAAATTCATAAAACTGAAGTCAAAACGGCGACAGTTTTTAAACGAAAATTGCTTTCTCGGGTAGAAACTGTATGTCGCCGGAAGAAAATGGCACCTCTCACCACTTCCTCACAGTTAAAACTGCCACGAGATCGTTCGCGTATGCCACCCACGCGAGCTAAGGGTCAAAAAAAAAAAGGAGAGAGATTGCCTTGCATGCGTTGCCTAAAAAAAAAATGATAGCCTTGCATGTGTGATTGTCAACCGAGCAGCGCCCAAATCAGATCGATCAAATCACGCGTACTACTAGTAGTACCACAGAGACAAATAAGTAGAGAGCACGCAGCAGGACAAGAGTACAGCAAACGCGATAGCGTCAGGACTCTGCGGAGCTCGCCACAGCGCCCATCATCATCTCCCAGCGGCCCGGATTTGGACTCGACGCCGCGGCCAAATCTTTCGCGGCCGCAATCGCACACGCCAAACCAGGCGTCCAACCCCGAGATGGCGACAACAACCGCGGCGGCGCCGGCGCCGGCGGCCGGGTACGGCGCGGACGGCGTGTACCGCTCGCTGCGCCCGCCGGCGCGCATCCCGTCCGACCCGGGCCTCTCCGTCGTCGACCTCCTCCTCCGCCGCGCCGACGCGTGCCCGTCCGCGCCCGCGCTGATCGACGCCGCCACGGGCCGCGCCCTCACCTTCGCCGGCCTCCGCTCCGCGGTGCTCGCCACGGCCGTCGCGCTCGCCTCCCGCGCGGGCGTCCGCCCCGGCGACGCCGTGCTCCTCCTCGCGCCCAACTGCGTCCTCTACCCGGTCTGCTTCTTCGCGGTCACCGCCGTCGGCGCCGTCGCCAGCACCGCCAACCCGCTCTACACCCCGCGGGAGATCGCCAAGCAGGCGTCCGACGCGCGCGTCAAGCTCGTCGTCACCGTGGCGGAGCTGCTCCCCAAGGTCGCCGCCCTCCGCTTGCCCGTCATCCTCCTCGACGACGCCGCCCCTCCGGCGACGGCCGACGTGACAGTGACGCTCTACTCCGACCTGGTGTCCGGCGCGGACGAGTCGGCCTACCGCCGCCCGCCGACCAAGCAGAGCGACACGGCCGGGCTGCTCTACTCCTCCGGCACGACGGGGGAGAGCAAGGGCGTCGTCCTGACGCACCGCAACTTCATCGCGGCGGCGACGATGGTGACGTCGGACCAGGACGAGCGCGGGGAGCCGCCCAACGTGTTCCTCTGCTTCCTGCCCATGTTCCACATCTTCGGCCTCTCCGTCCTCACCTTCGCGCAGCTGCAGCGCGGCAACGCCGTGGTCGTCATGTCGGGCTTCGCCATGGACTCCGTCATGAAAGCCGTGCAGCAGCACCGCGTGACGCACGTCTTCTGCGTGCCGCCGGTGATGATCGCGCTGGCAAAGCACGGGCGGGCCGGCAAGTACGACCTCAGCTCCCTCAAGTTCATCGGCTCCGGCGCCGCGCCGCTTGGCAGGGACGTCATGGAGGTGGTGGCCAAGAACTTCCCCGACGCCGAGATCGTTCAGGTAACCAGCCCAACCAATCAGCCAGCTGCTCTGCACTTTTTATCTGCTGTTTAGTGACAGAGAGTAGTACGTTTACTCTGTTGTTTGGAAGGACCAGATCGACTTTTGAGCGTCTTTTTGTTGTGCTTTTGTGGGGACTGAATCTCTCCGCCCTTGTCGCTTCCCTGAAAAGGCTATATAATCAGGTGATTAAGACAGGGTTTCTGCTGACATGATTCCCTCCTTTTTATGGTGATTAGAACTTGCGAGTGCACAGCAGCATGCAAACAGCTAGATTTCCTATGCTTGATTTTGACGGTGGATTCCAATATGTTGTGAAGTAATGCACCACACAGTAAAAGGAGTCTTGTAATGTCTGCATAATGAACCGAATCTACAGAATACAGAAAAGTGTAGTGAACAAGCATCGGCATCAGAATACCCTTATCGTGTTACAACTTACTGTTCGTTGATTTGTAACAATTCTGTGCTGTTGCAACAGTGATGCCCAAAGTCAACTATGTGTTTCTAGAACAAAATGACAAAGTCAACTATTCCTGTATCAGTTACAGGTTAAGCACCTCTCTTACCTTCCGAATCATGTTATTATATTCTATAAATATAATATATGCTTTGTTTATTTATTTATCTAAACTAGTATTACTTTTATCAGCTACTCCCTCCATTCACAAATATAAGATGTTCTAACTTTTTTTTCTGAATCAGATGTATATAAATACGTTTTATTGTGTTTGTTCATTCATTTCAGTTTGTATATGTAGTCCATTTTGAAATATCTAAAACATCTCATATTTGTGAACGGAGAGAGTACATGAACGCAGTTGTTTGCCTTCCTTGTCATACATTATGTTATAATACCTATCTATTTATCTATTTATTCATTTACCTGGGAATAGAAATATATGCCCTGCCGATGTATCTTCTACAAACCTACAGGAAGATGTTTATTTTCAGATAACTCAGTAGAGTCTCATGCTAGCAAATTCCGTAGCCAATTTCAAAACTATGCTGCTGTGTGGTTCAGCGGTTCGCTACACAGCACTCCTTACTGTATATGTAGTATTATGGCTTCATTATGTCATGGTGATACCTGATTGATACCTGTAAACAGGCTTAACTCATATCTCGAGTTGTATTGTGCGTTGTGCTTTTCTGGCAGGGCTATGGTATGACTGAGACATGTGGGATCATATCGCTTGAATACCCAGAAAAGGGACAAGCTCGTCAGTTTGGGTCAACCGGAACACTCGTTGTTGGAGTTGAAGCAAAAGTTGTCGATGTAGAGACGCAAAACCATCTACCACCAAGTCAACTAGGAGAAATCTGTATCCGGGGACCACAAATAATGCAAGGTAAAAATTCGAACATGTGCGTTAGGTTTTTCTTCTTCTTCCCTGCCTTTTGATACCAAGCAAGCCCTTATTCCGTAGAACATAGATAGTTTGCTTGATCAACTATTACATACCTACTTATCAAACTCAATGTAAATGATATATTAGTTATTACAATGGAATTGTAGCTATTGATAATATTGTTGTGTTATGAAATGTGGTAAAAAAATGGTATTAGCTCTTTTTTCACTTGTTATTGACATTGCACTGTTTATCACGGCCTAGTGATTTTTTAATTGTGAAACCCTAGTGATTATCAAGCAGCTACTATTTTTATTCCTACACTATTTTCACCAACAAGAAGGCCACCAAATTTCCGTGTATTCTGTCCTGAAGGGATTAGAAGGCCAGAAATTCTCCTTATATGAGTTGATTATTTGTAGGGTATTTCAACAATGTGGAGGCTACTGATTTTACAATCAAGCAAGGATGGCTGCATACTGGTGATCTTGGATACTTTGATGAAGAAGGCCAGCTTTTTGTCGTTGATAGACTAAAAGAGCTGATTAAGTACAAAGGTTTCCAGGTAATTTTTGTTTTGCAAAGTATTATTTAGTTTTCTAATGGTTGCTAGAGTCTTCGACTTGTAAACGGAGAGCGCTTTCTCAAGGACGGTTCTAGCAAGCCTCTGCAGGGCCCTTGCTTCTACTTATGTTTGTTTCATATGTAGCCAACCACTACACTGATAGGGTGTGTGTAATATTGTCGAATGAATGACATATCAGAGTTATCCAGATTTCACCACGAGCATATTCATCAAAGTTTTAAAATAGCGGACTGTGCCATTTATTGGCGGGTCGGACAGAAGCTATGAAATGCTAAAACGGAGCTACAGCGAAGCTTATCGTTTGTCTTAAATCATGAAATTTTTGTCACATATACTTGGCATACACATGTTCAGGCATAAAAAAACAGGCATTGATCAAGCGTCCTAATTCAATAAATAACTAAGTTTTGCATCAATGCATCATATATATCAGGAAACAAGAAGGAAGAATTGGGTAATTGATGGCTTTGTGGAACTCACTTACGTCCCTCCTCTGGCTGCAGCGGCGCTAAATGACTCCAACTTTACTGCTATAGCAGGAAATAGCGAGCTGTTAACATCATTTAATTTAACTAAAAGTGCATAGCTTTAGCGGGAGGGTTCTCTAAAAGCTCTAGAGACACTATAGCAGGCTAATAAACTTTGATATTCATACCTCTAGATAGGACAACACCACACCTGATCCAATGGGAAGAATATTGTTTGACATTATTCATCATATACCTTAACAATATTTTGTGTTGCAAACAGTAGCCTCCCATTTTATTGTGGAAACTCTTCTTTGCCTACCCAGCCTAAAGTTCACTAAACAGCCTTTTTTATTATTACTCACTCCGTTCACTTTTGTAAGTCATTTCAGACAACTCAAAATGGGTTGTTTTGTACATTGTCTGAAATGTCTTTAAGGTCTTATAAAAGTGAACAGAGGGAGTATCATTTTACCAAAAGCCAATTCATGTTAATTTAAGCAGTTGGGTTCTTGTTAGTATCCAATCTAAGGATCATGATGGTAATCCGTCCTTTTGCACTTGTTTTCTTGCTCGAACATACGTCATACCCTGTCCTCTGTACATAAAGCGCTCTGATCTTTCGTTTGTTTAACTGGTAGATTGCACCTGCTGAGCTTGAAGGATTACTGCTATCTCATCCAGAGATTCTGGATGCCGTCGTTATCCCGTAAGTTGCCTCCTAAACGTTAAGTGATTCTAGCGGCTTTTGAGTATAAAATAATTGCTGCAGCCTTCTTGGTTTGGATTTCTTTTGGCTGGTGTTTCTCATCTCTTGATTGACTGGGAGCTCTGCTTGTTTCCAAGGTTCCCTGACGATGAAGCTGGGGAAGTTCCTATTGCCTATGTGGTGAGGTCACCTGCCAGTTCATTAACCGAAGCGGACGTCCAGAAATTTATCGCAAAGCAGGTGACATCAGAGTACCTGTATCTTAAATTCCAAATCTCACCATCACCAGCATGAAAGAGATACACTTGAACGAGCAATGTTTTTTTTCCACGGCTCATTCTATACCAGTTGTAACTCTGACCTGCATTTCAGGTCACGTACTACAAAAGGTTGAGGCGGGTTACCTTCGTGGAGAGCGTGCCAAAGTCAGCCGCAGGCAAGATCTTGAGAAGAGAGCTCATTGCCCAGGTCAGATCGTCCAAGTTGTAGGAAAATCTGCTTCGAGATCGTGCTACATTTCCAAAAATCTACTGCCATTGGGCAATGCTGAGGCTTACAAATTCCTTTTGCCGGGGCATCATTTCCATTTATATGACGCAACATAAATGTCAATCTCAACATTGTACAAAAGATTGTATGTGACAAGACCATTGTTCGAATGTACCGTGTATGGCATCTATACAACGAATGAAGAAAATGAATGTCAATGAATAACGGCTATCTGTACAAGGACCGAATATGTGCTGAGTCCTGCAACTGGGTGCCCCAGTACTCATGATACGTCGCGGGATCGGCCCCTGCAAATCGTAGAAAAACCGCACATTGTTTCAGGTTCAGCTGAAGAATGGCAGGAGCAAAACTGCGCCGAGGCAGTTTCCGATCACTTGGGAGTTGTCTTGGAGAATGACCAGAATTTTAGCTGTTTACCTGTGTTTGCTGAGCCTGTCATCATCACCATCGTGCCCGGCGTCGCGCCTCTGACGAATGGCAGGGACGGAGCTTCTTCCTCCCCCTCCTCTCCTTGTCCCGGAGGGGGCGGCGGCAGTCGAAGCAGCGAAGGGTCGGCGTACATCATTTTGCCATAGCCCCTCTCCAGCGTCCCCTTGTCAAACCAGAGGAAAAAGGTCCTGGAGATTGAATAAAAATGGTTCAGGTGAAGCATTAGTAGTAGCCAGTCAGTCACCTTCTGCATGGTAGCTAGAGATCGAAACCTAAGATGGAGAAATCAAGATCTATCATGGCTTACTATTATTACCTTGGTATAACATCGTCGCAGCGCTGCCATCGGAAATGCATTCTGCTTGCTGCTGGAGGTTGAGGAGCACTGTACCGCTCGGACGCGCATTTAACCTGCATGCACAAACACCGACCGGTTTGTTGCACACATGTAAATTGTTAGTTGCATATACTGTACTTCATGCTTGCATCACCATGCATGATGATCTGTTCAAAAGGGGGGAAAACAAAGACGGACTCCTGCTGCAGATGCATCATACAGTATATACCTGGATCCTCAGCGTGTCGAATCTCGCGTCGTCGAAGCGCGCCGACATGGCCAGGATGTTGGACCAGAGGATGTCGATCTTGACCAAGGCGTCGGCCCGGTGCAGCTGGAGCACGAGCTTCTTGGGCTTCTTGTACTGGAACTTGGCCGCTATGTCGAACTCGTCCGTTCGATCGATCTGTACATGGCCAGGAGTGAGTTCTTAGGCAAGAAAGAAAGAAAGAAACCAAGAGCATGCGATTCTATCGACGTGCACAGATAGTTGAGTAGGAACCTTGCTGTCGCCGATTTGGAGCGCCCGCAGTCCCACCCGCGTCAGCCGTCTCCGGCCCTGATTCTTCACCGCCGGCGGCTCCTCCCCCTCTGGGCCGGCGCCTCTGTCGTCGGCGGCGGGGTTGAGCGCGGCTCGCATGGAGGTGATCAGGTGCAGGAAGGGCTCCCGGATCTCGAGCCCCAGCCGCGGCGCCCTGGCGGGGCCGCCGTGCTGGTACTGGCACAGCACGCCTGCTCCGTCGCCATCCGTGCCGCCGGCGTGCTCGCCCAAGCCGGCGGCCGCGTGCTCCGACGGCGAGTCGGTGGAGTCCGCCATCTCGTCTGACCGCCGGAGGGCGGTGCGGCGCCCGCTCATGGGAGGAGGAGGAGGAGCGGACGGGGGGAGGGGAGAAAAGTGGAAGCCTGCGTCGGCACGCTGGCGTAGACGTAGCGGCGGGCCGGTGTCCGGCGGGCGCACGAGTCGCCGACTTGCCGTGCTGCCGGCCGCGCGCCCGTGCGTATGTCTGTTAGGGCCGTTGCGAATTGGGATTGCGGTTGGTGCAGCTGCACTTTATATTAGTGGGGCCGGGGTATGTATAGGTACCGTGTGACGGGATGCCACGTCCTGTGAAGCTAAACTCGATCGAACGAAGAGCTGGATGTTGGTAAGCTCATCGTGGCCATCGCCAACCGAACTGATCTTGAGCTTAAGACTTGAAGCTAGTTTCTTCACCTAGACCGTGTCACGGCCAATGTGGCACACCTCCGTCACACAACCACAACTCCGAAACCGAGCGGATCAACGTACACTCACCTTAACGCCTAGAGGAGTCGGCAAGTGGGTTGTAGGACCTGACCACACCTAGGGAAGAAGTCATGGAGGAACCGTTACGATGTTGCATATTGCGTCCCGGATGCCCACGTCCTGAGAAGCAGCCCATGCCAAACATGGCGTTCAACATCCCCATTCCAAACGGCGGACACTGCGAGCAATTAAAACAATGGCTTCATTAAGGGATCGCCACCACCATCTCAACTAGTACCTTTTTTTTTCACCGTGGATTGAGAGAGGCTTTCACGATTCATCCATGACTTCTTTCCTAGGCTTGGTCATGTTCTACAACCCACTTGCCGACTCCTTTCTTTCTCGGATACTAGTTGATGGACCGAGAGAAGCTTTTCACAGTGGAAAATGAAAAAAAAAGAGTAGGGATGGATTGAGGGAAGCTTTTCACGGTGGAAAATGAAAAAAAAAGTAGGGATGGATTGAGGGAAGCTTTTTACGGCGGAAAATGAAAAAAAAAGAGTAGAGATGGATTGAGAGAAGCTTTCGCGGTGTAAAATGAAAAATAATTACCATTCTTAGAAATTGTGAAATTTGACTCAATTAGACCTATGGTTTGACGAGTGAGAAGGATAAGTAGGAGTAGTAGGCGGAGCCGGACCGACCCTAGGTGACTAAGCAGCTTGCTTCTACTTGGTCATAATAGACTAGCAAATCCATTTGAGAGTTGTCTTCATTTGATGTTAGTGTCCATTTCCTCTTCCTCGGTTTCTGTTTTCTTATTCGGGAATTGGTTTCGCCCGATGCTCGTCAGAGTGAAGACCCCATGTCATAGTATCAGAACAAAGGCTTCTAGAAATTGGCACATCTGAAATTCGCACCACCTCATCAGGGAGAAAAAAAGTTGGTAATAAACTAAGATGTCAATCCCTATTAGGAAAGCGATAGTGGGAGAAAGAGAGATCCGCGGAAGCGGACCTCGGGTCTTCTCTGGTGCTCAAAGAGGCGCACCATCGTCCGATTCGATGAAACCTGACTGTTGCTATTGGTGAAAAAAAACCTGTGGTATTATGTACTCCCTCCATTCCAAAATAAGTGGCCCAACTTTGATAAGTCGAGTCACTTATTTTGGGACGGAGGGAGTATATCATCACACTAGAAAATTTTCTTATTACTTTAGCCGGTCTTAGGATATACTGTATGACATATCCAGGTGCTACCGCAAGTAATCGGAAGCAGAGCCTTTAGTACGTGCAATTAATATGTGCTGCTGTGTTCATGTTGATCCACCGTGGCCATCAGAGAGCAGTTTTGGATCTTTGATAGTGTGCTTGAGCGGATACCACACTGCTGTCTCGGATAGCTGGGAAACACATAGTTGGCCATCTCACACTCGGGTTGCAGCAATTGGATGTGTGCCGTGAAACCAAGACAATGGTTTTTCTAAGACACCCGGTTAATTTGTGCTATTCTTTTGTCCTAACAGAAATTTAGGAGCACAGAAGAATTCAATAAGATGACGCAAATGTTCCTCATGGCGGAAAAAAAATTGATCGGCCTTCGCCCAGGTTTGGGTATCACGGTTTCAAAAGGGTATTTCTTTCAGCTATGCACATTGCATATTGCATATTAAAAAAATACAGCATAAAGTTAAGTCACAACCATACAAAAGAAAAAAATAATGTAATTATGTGTGATGTCATATTTCTGAATAGGTCCCAAAATCTGAGACTGAATTTGTACTAATAAATTCATTCAGAAGTTGCTCCAATGGTGTAAGGGCATATTTATCACTAAGTGTTTTGGTGATTGATGACAATACTCGTGCGGACTAATCGTGTGCCTTGAGTCCCTCAGATACTTCATCATTAGGCACAAGACGATTCGGTGCCCCTCGGAGTCTGTTGAAGCCGGCGTTGTTCTACGTTTCTCTTTGGTGGAGTTGAGTCGTAGGAGAGCCGTACTATTAAGAGGGGGTCCGCGTCGGAAAGGTAGGGTGAAATCACACGTACACTTGTCCCTCCTTTCCTTGCACTTTGGAGCTACCCATCGTTATCTTGATTGTGCGAAAATCGGCGACTCTTGTTGTACTTGCGGTAGTACCGCAGTACAAGCGTAGTAATCTTCTTGGCGAAGCCACGGTAATCTTGCCCTTTGGCGCGGTAGTACCGCGGCACCTTGGCCTAGTGCCGCTCCGGTGCGGTAGTAAGGGCGGATGTAATTTTTTACATCCGCGCCCCTCACGGTAGTACCGCTCCATTGGTGCGGTAGTACCGCCGACTGCCTAGTGCCGCTCGGTGCGGTAGTAAGGCGGATGTAATTTTTACATCCGCGCCCCCGATAATACCGCTCGTCAGCAGCGGTATATACGCGGGGCCCTGGTAGTACCGCTCCTTGGAGTTGTAGTACCGTGGCCCATACGCCTAGTACCGCTGCGTCGCGGTAGTAGATGCGGATGTAATTTTTACATCCGTGCCTACCATGGTAGTACGCGCCTTGCGGCGGTATCTGCGTCGGGTTTTGCACCACCCTAGTTTTCGCGAAGTAGGCACGGATGAAATTTATTTCATCCGCGCCCTTCGAACCATGACCCTCTGCCTTGCGGTAGTACCGCAAGGGGTAGCGGTAATACGCGCGCATAGCGATAATCTTGCTCCTTCCTCGAGCTTGTTCGGCTCAGGTACTGCCACGGTAGTACCGTGGTGGTCCTGATAATACCGCGTCCTTGGAGCGGTAGTACCGTGTGTCATGGCGAACTAGTGGATAACAGATTGGATTTTTTCCACGACTATATAAAGGATGTCTTCTACCTCTAGTTGACTACCTCTTCCACCTCTAAGCTCCATTGTTGCTCCAAGCTCCATTTTCGCTCGATCTCTCTCCTAGCCAATCAAACTTGTTGATTTGCTCGGGATTGGGTGACAAGGGCCCGATCTACACTTCCACCAAAGGATATTTGATTCCCCACTTATCCCTTGCGGATCTTGTTACTCTTGGGTGTTGAGCACCCTAGGCAGTTGAGGTCACCTCGAAGCCATACTCCATTGTGGTGAAGCTTCGTGGTGGTGTTGTTGTTGGGAGCCTCCGATTGTTGTGGAGATTGCCCCAACCTTGCTTGTAAAGGTTCGATCGCCGCCTTCAAGGGCACCAATAGTGGAATCACGGCATCTCGCATCGTGCGAGGGCGTGAGGAGAATACGGTGGCCCTAGTGGCTTCTTGGGGAGCATTGTGCCTCCACACCGCTCTAACGGAGACGTACTTCCCTTTAAAAGGAAGGAACTCCGGTAACACATCCTCGTCTTCACCGTCTCCACTCTTGGTTATTTCGTGCCTTTACTTTCGTAAGCTTACTTATTGTTTCATCTCTTGCTTGCTTGCTTGCTAGTTGTTATTGCATCATATAGGTTGCTCACTTAGTTGCATATCTAGACAACCTATTTGTTGTAAAGTTTAATTTGGTAAAGAAAAGCTTAAAAATTGTTAGTTGCCTATTCACCCCCCCCTCTAGTCAACCATCTCGATCCTTTCAATTGGTATCAGAGCCTCGTCTTTTTATTAAGGACTTTGCCGTCCGAAGAGTATGGTTGACACCAACGATGGTGCGGAGGAACACTCCGGTGTGAATCCCATCTCATCTTCGGCCGAAGGGGGAACCTCGGTCTCTCGCAAGGAGTTCAATGTGGCTTTAGACACATTGAAAACCTCCATGACGGCCGAGGTTAAAAGCATGTTTAATGATTTCCTAGAGGGACTTAAACTATCTACCGCGCCTATGAAAGTGGGTGATCCTACTAACAAGGTGACGGATGCTTTCTCCGACAAGGGGGAAGCTAACAATGAAAAGAGTCCTTCTACTAGTGGTAGAAATGGCACCGACATCTTTGCCCACGTGGAACCCCCGGTTTATGGAGGGCCTATCCCCTCAACTCATGAATCATGCCGGTCCACCTCCTAAATATGAGAAGCATGAAGATTTTGATAATTGGGTCTATCGTTTTAAGCGTCATTTGAAACATGTGAACACTAGCCTTTGGAGAGTCATCGAAGAAGGTTTTTATCCTCATGACCCAAGCAACTTCACCCCTCGAGAAGCCGTGGACAATCAATTCAATGAGAGTGCTCTCTTCATCATCCAAGATGCAATCCTTCCCGAAGATCTCCCTCACCTTCGACCCCATGTCGTGGCTAAAGAAGCATGGAAATGTGTCGAGGGTCTCTATCGTGGAAGTGCTAGCATTCAACGGTCCAACTATGAAGTGGTGCAAGATGAAGCCGATGAGTTTGCAATGAAAGAAGATGAAGAACCTCGTGGGCTCTTTCGAAGAGTGACCAAACTCGCGGTGGCACTTCGAGATCATGGAAGCAAGGATACGGATGACAATTGGATCAAGCGGAAGTTCCTCAAGGCCATGATACCCTACAACAAAGCCATGTCCTCCGTCATTCGTCAACGACCGGACTTCCACACCATGACCTCAAGTGAAGTGTTGGATAAGTTCGTGGCTGAGGGAGTCCTGGACTAGGGGGTGTCCGGACAGCCGGACTATCAATATCCGCCGGACTCCAAGACTACGAAGATAGAAGATTGAAGACTCCGGCTCGTGTCCGGAAGGTACTTTCCTTGGCGTGGAAGGCAAGCTTGGCAATACGGATATGTGGATCTCCTACCATTGTAACCGACTCTGTGTAACCCTAGCCTCTCCGGTGTCTATATAAACCGGAGGGCTTTAGTCCGTAGGACAACATACATCTCAACAATCATACCATAGGCTAGCTTCTAGGGTTTGGCCTCCTTGATCTCGTGGTAGATCTACTCTTGTACTACCCATATCATCAATATTAATCAAGCGGGGCGTAGGGTTTTACCTCCATCGAGAGGGCTCGAACACAGGTAAAACATCGTGTCCCTCGTCTCTTGTTACCATCCGCCTAGACGCTGATTCGGGACCCCTACCGAGATCCGCCGGTTTTGACACCGACATTGGTGCTTTCATTGACAGTTCCTCGTATGTCGTCACCGATAGGCTTGATGGCATCTTCAACCAACAACGCTGTCTGGGTGAGACTTTTCTCCCGGACAGATCTTCAGATTCGGCGGCTTTTGCTGCGGGCAATTCTCTTGGCCATCTGGAGCAGATCGAAGCTTCGCCCTGGCCGTCAGTCGATTCGAAGCTTAAACTTCACGGGCGATGTCGCGGAGACTTGATCTTCGACGGACTCGAGCCACGACCAAGTCGCGCCCGCCTTGTGGACGATGGGCACGATCTAGCTCTGCCGCCGGACAGTGCCTTGGTGGCCGCACTCGGATCCGCTTCGGCCATTAGCCCGGAGCCGATCGCCCATATCGAGGGCCGGTGGGTAGACACCGCCCTAGGGGCTTCAACATCCACGGCGATGGAGCCGAATACTGATCTTGTCCCCTGCGAAACTCGCAATTCCGAGGTGCCGGACTCCTCACCGGACTCCGAGCCTCCCGCGCCCCCACCAATCAATTCGGATTGGGCGCCGGTTATGGAATTCACCGCCGCGGACATCTTCAAAGACTTCGCCTTTCGGCGATATCCTGAATTCATCAAGCATCTCTCGCTATCGAAGAGTCTGGCGGACTATGGCGGGATGGTTGGAGTACGGACGACGAAGAAATTGAGCCTACCGCCACCCACTTTGTAGCCACTGCCGAGGATTTAACCGACATGCTAGACTTCGACTCGGCGACATCGGCGCTATGGACGGCGATGCGGGAGGCGAACAAAGCGGGCGCCAGAGTGGCTGGAAGGCCACCTCGTCATATAGCGTATACATGGTGGATACCCCAAAAGAAGGGATGGCGAAGAAGAAGCGGAGGCAGATTCTCTAAAGAAGCAGCCCAAACGCCGGCGTCGTGGCGCCGCTCTAAATCCCGCCACAGCAAGAATGGAGATTCCGCACGGAGACAATAACACTCCGGAGAGTGCCAAGACGATCCTCCCACAAGACTCGGCGCAGAGGGCGCAGAAGCAAGCCCTCACGGCAGGCGGCGGGCGAAGGGTTGAGGATGATAACTATGTGCCTCCCTCCAAAGGCGAAGCAATTCTCAACGATGACGAATTAAATCGTGCACGAGATCCCATCGAACAAGAGCGCTTCAGCGCGGGCTCATAGCCCTGACAAACAGCCTAAAGAAAAAGCAGCAATAGCTCCAAGCTGATCAAGATCTGCTGGCCGATCGATGGACCGAGGTCCTCGCGGCCGAATAGTATAAACTCGAACGCCCCTCCAAAAGTTATCCAAGACGCAAGCTGCTCCCCCGATTAGAGGAGGAAGCATACATACCTTCATCACCAGCGCACGACATGGCTGACCGACCACCCCGTGGTCGCGACAGAGAGGCATCCAGGCCCCCAACCAAGACCGTATCCTGGCATCGCTCCAAAAGTACGAAGCCAAGAGGGAATGCGCCGGACTTGCGGGACATATTGGAGGACAAGGCAAGACAATCCAGATCCATCTACGGATCACGTGGGCGCCCCACGACCCACGACGAATACCGTCGCACCAGATACAATAACCCCGGCCGGGCCGACCACAGCAGACAGCGCTCTCTCGAGCTGCGTCGTGATATTGCCCAATACAGGGGCGCCGCACACCCTCTATGCTTCACTGACGAAGTAATGGATCATCAGATCCCCGAAGGGTTTAAACCCGTAAACATTGAATCCTGCGATGGCACAATAGACCCCGCAGTTTGGATCGAAGACTATCTTCTCCATATTCATATGGCCCGCGGTGATGACCTCCATGCCATCAAGTATCTCCCACTCAAGCTTAAAGGACCAGCTCGGCATTGGCTTAACAGCTTGCCCGCAGAGTCAATTGGATGTTGGGAAGACCTGGAGGCCGCATTCCTTGATAACTTCCAAGGCACATATGTGCGACCACCAGACGTCGATGACTTAAGCCACATCATCCAGCAGCCAGACGAATCGGCAAGACAATTCTGGACATGGTTCTTGACGAAGAAAAACCAAATCGTCGACTGTCCGGACGCAGAGGCCCTCGCAGCCTTCAAACATAACATCCGGGACGAATGGCTAGCCCGGCACCTGGGACAGGAAAAGCCGAAATCCATGGCAGCCCTCACATCGCTAATGACCCGCTTTTGTGCGGGAGAGGACAGCTGGCTAGCTCGCAGCAACAATCTCCGTAAAAATTCTGGCAGTCCGGATACTAAGGACAACAATGGCAGGTCACGTCGAATCAAAAACAAAGCGCCGCGTGCGGCGACAATAAGGAGGATCTGGCGGTCAATGCGGATTCAAGGCTCTAAACCGGTCGTGGAAGAAGCCATTCAAAAGAACCACTGGTCCGTCCATCTGGACCGAATACTCGACCGTCTATGCGGATACATGGCACCTCTGAAAAGCCAGCTAACCACACCAATAGAGACTGTTGGGTGTTCAAGCGGTGGCAAGTTAATTGCCGAAAACAATGACAAGGGCTAAATAGCGACGACGAGGAAGAGACCCGGCCGCCCGAACAATAGAGGACGAAGGGTTTCCCCGCAAGTGCGGACGGTGAATATGATATACGCGACCCATATACCCAAGAGGAGAGGAAGCGCGCGACTACGGGGCGTCTATGCGATGGAGCGATCGCCCCAAAGTTCAACCCATGGTCCTCTTGCCCGATCACTTTCGATCGAAGAGACCATCCGACCAGCATACGCCATGGCGGATTCGCGCATTGGTTTTAGACCCAATCGTCGATGGGTTCCACTGACGAGAGTCCGATGGGCGGCGGTAGCAGCTGAACCTGCTTTATCGGGATACGAGGCGCAAAATGGGCATAGAACCATCAAGGATTAAACCTACAAAGACAACCTTTAAAGGTGTCATCCGAGTGGAAGCCAACATGCAGAGCTCATCCACACCGAAGTGGTCTTGGATCACGGATAACTTCGAGCGAAGAGTTAATCTTCGACATAGTCCCGTTCGCAGCGGCTATCATGCTTTGCTCGGACGAACGCGTTTGCAAAATTCAACGCGGTGCCGCATTATGCATACCTAAAGCTCAAGATGCCAGGCCCTCGTGGAGTCATCACGGTCAATGGAAATCGGGCGCTCCTCCCAGCGGAGGAACATACAATGCTCTCGGCGGAAATCTGAGCAGCCTTCTCGGCAATTCTCAAGTCCGGCGGTTAAAAAGTCGGATCTGACAAAAGCGCGCCGGGCAATGCCAACCAAGACCACTGGCGCGATCGAGCATCGCCAGAGTAATGCGGCCCCAACCTCGCCCGCGCATGATCGCAAGAATAACACTCCGCGTACATCATTACGCTTTGGAGATACCATGGGCGCAGGGAAAGGGGCACGATCACAAGGGACCAAGAGTGCGGCTCGACCACACCAGGGGCTCACACTAGCGCCCCCCTTGTTTTTATTTTTATCTTTTCTTCTTTTGTGTATACAGGACTCTGTTAACCAGAAGCCTTGTCCGATGGCGAACTCGCCGAACTCACGATGCAACAGTCAGGGACTAAAGAAGGCCGCGACGAACACTCAGGTGGTCTCAATTACGAGCATTAAATTCGATTACATACACCAAGTCTGCAGCTTATCCCTGGAGGGGGACGTGTTTACTTAGTCCAAATCCCTTGCTTACCGCACTATTTGTATCAGTCCGCTCTACTAGCAGACTTTCTTTCATAACTAATGCAGCATGTTTTTATTGCAATTGCGTTATCTTTTATATGTTCATTATATGACATCTTGCACCCGTACATTTTGGTACGGCCGAATACGCCAGGGGCTTATGTTCCCCAGATTATGGTGTGATTAAGTCCGAACACTTTCACAAGTGCGGCACCCCGAACTTATAGCATTATATGAATCGGCTCCGAATCATGTCTTGGGTCAATAGTTGGGTTTGCCCGGCTCCCATGTTTTGGTGCCTTACGTTCCGTTCCGTCGGCTAAGGTAGCATGGGAGAACCACTGCGATTGCGCCCGGTTGAGCCGGGTTAACGCCTCGATGGAAAGCTAAAACTGGCGGCATGATATGGCGAGATTGGTCGCTGCTCGAGAGGTTCTTTCGGGTCCTAAAGACTCACGCCGCTTGAGCGAAGTTCGGATAATGTCCGATGAAGGCGTGGATAGCGCCCGGATTGGTCTTCCGAATACCGGGGCTTCGCTGAAATTTAAAATTATAGAATTCTATGGCTAAGTGAGAGTGTTCAAGCATTATAAGTCCGGTTGCCTTGTTCGTCGTGTTGGCGCCTCCTAGATGGACCCAAAATGGGAACAAGAGTGCTCAAGTTTATCACGAACACCCCAAAGCACTTTCGTGGCTTGGGGCTGAAGCCAACGACTTGCCATGTCTCAGATTTAACAAGCGGCCGCATGAAGGTAATATTTTAAATTAAACAAGCGTTGCTCATGGCGCATATAAGCGAAGTTTTCAGCGCCCAGATAAATACACGGCGAGTTCACTCAAAGATTACATTTTGGGGCACTCATACGCAATATCGCAGCTCCTTCAGACAACTTTATAATATCGCCCCGTGCGATGCTCCTTGCGCGGCGGTGGATCCGTGAAGCTTCTCGCATCCGGTTTGCCCCATTGCACCTTTATGCGGGCAAGGGCCCGATGAGCGCCTTCAATGCAAAGCGGAGCGCTTGACTACATCCAGCCGGGGCATGCATTCACCGGCCGCGACTAGGCCAAAGTAGCTTCGTGCATGGCCTCTCGAGCCACGGCCGGACTAGGAGGCCCTTCATGGCCTCCTCGGCTACCTTAGGAGTTCGACCATTTGCTTCATTTGGTCACTTGGGGCACCGGATGGCGGCCTCAAAGATTGAGACCGAAGACCTTCTCCGTCGAGCTCCCTCCTCGCCACGATAGAATGCGGCGCATCGGACGCACTACTGGCAGATCTGCAAACATACGAAAGCTCGGATCGGGTAAGTATCCGGTAATTCACATTAACATGCTTGCTTTGCATGAAAAATGCCTTACCCGCAGCTATCTTCTTTATGTCCTCAACCTCCTGAAGGGCCTTCTGGGCCTCGGCCTTGGCGAACTTGGCACTTTCGAGAGCCGAGGCAAGCTCGGACTCTCGAGTCTTGGAGTCACGCTCCAAAATCTCATGCTTTTCCATGAGAGCCTGGAGCTCTTGCCGAACTTCCGCCACCAGTGCCGCTTGCTTTTCTCGCTCAGCCCGTTCCGTTGCCGCATTGCGTTCGGCCACGGACACGGCATCCTTCAGGGCTGCCACCTCGTTAGTGGCCCCTGCAATACACATATTATCCTTGTTAATTTTATTTGCAACCGAAATACTTTTCTGTAAGGTACTTATTTAAAGTGGTGTTACTCACCTTCTTTTTCCTCGAGCTGCCTCTTGGCATGGCCGAGCTCTTGCTCGGACCACTCAAGGTCCTTCTTGACACCTCGACCTCCATTGTTAATGCGGCAGAGGTCGGCAGCGCAGCCTGCAAACCCATATTGACATATTTTTAGCAACCTGCGTATATCTTGTTAGATCCTTAGTCGGCTTTTCCTTCGAACACCGAACTAAGCATCGAGAACTCTTGTCTATGCGGTATTACATTACATAATTTTAACTTCTTACCTCAAAGCCTGTTAGAAGGCTGCTGCAGGCTTCGGTCAGCCCGCTCTTGGCGAGCTGAACCTTCTCAATCACCGCACTCATTATAGTGCGGTGTTCTTCCTCGATGGAAGCGCCTTTAAGTGCCTGCAACAGGTTATCCGGCACCTCCGGTTGGACGGAGGCCGCCGGCGTCACGGTCTTGCCCTTCTTCCGAAGGGGCCGCTTGCCGGACTCTGGAACCATTACGGGTTCCGATGTAGAGTCCGGCACGAAGTCCGGGAGGTCGCCTGAAGGCGCCTCCGGAGCCTCCTCCTGATGGGTCCCCCTTTGGGATCCCACCTCGGCGTCCTCGTCGGCGCATGGGGTAGAGGCAGTCGGGACGGAATTTACGTCCGACAAGGCCAACGACCCGCTCATCGAGTCGGGGAGATCATCCATGGCCGGACTACAGATAGAATGAGGTGTTAGAAGGATACTACGTGACATGAAAGGTACGGCATATACATGATCCGAATACTTATGATCCGGCCGGACGCCTGGCCCTTGGAGGCCACTCATCCTCGCCAACGTCGATGTTGGCGAAACTGTCCGGGGGGATGGTTTTCCCCCTCTTGGACCCTTCGGCCTCCCCGGTTGGGGAAGCCTTCCTCTTCTTCTCTCCCTCCTCCGGGGGAGAATATTCCTCCTCCTCGTCTTCAGGGGAGGAGTCCTCGTCGTCGTTAGACGTCTGATTGCGGGAACTCTTTCAAGTCCCCGCGGCCACCTTCTTGGCCTTCTTCTCCGGCACCACGTGCGGTGCGGAACCAGCAGCCCCTGCTAAGCAGGCGTCCACTGGTCTTCGGCATGGGAGCCGGGCTGATGAGCAGCTTGGCCTTCTCCATCCATTCTGTCAAAGGAAGAGGCAGATTAAAACCTCGCTAGAGTCAATCTAATTATCACAAGTGTCTGTAATGGGGTTGAATCACTTACGCGTCGGTTGGACACACTGCGCTGAATCCGCGATCTTTCGTCTCGGATGCGGGGCTTGGCGCCTTGAACAGCACCCTCCGTGCACCTTCGTATGTTGTGTCGAAGAGCCCGCTTAGCGCTGGTGCTGTTCGGATTGAACTCCACAGATTGAATGCCCGTTCTTGGCATGGGAGAATCACGGAGGAGCATGACTTGGACCACGTCGACGAGCGGAGCCTATTGCTCACCATCTTCTTGATGCACGCCGAGTCCGTCACCTCCACCGGATCGCCCCACCGCAAGCCCTTCTCTTTCCGGGAGGTGAGCTACGTGGGGATTCCAGATCTAAATTCGGGGCCGCCGCCCATGTAGGCTCATGTGGCTCGGTGATGTAGAACCACCCCGATTGCCACCCCTTGACGGAATCCACGAAGGTCCCTTCTAGCCAAGGGACGTTGGGTAGTTTACCCAACATGGCGCCTCCGCATTCCGCTTGCGTGCCCTTCACAACCTTCGGCTTGACGTTGAAGGTCTTGAGCCACAGGCCGAAGTGGGGCTGGATGCAGAGGAAGGCCTCACACACGACGATAAACGCCGAGATGTTGAGGGCGAAGTTGGCGCCGGATCGTGGAAATCCAGCCGTAGTAAAACATGAGCCCCGGACAAATGGATGGAGAGGAAAGCCCATCCGCGAAGGAAGTGGGGAAGGAAGACGACCCTCTCATGAGGCCCGGGGGTAGGGATGAGCTGCCCTGCGTCGGGCAGCCGATGCGCTTGTTTATCGCTGGAAAGGTATCCGGCGTCGCGCAGCTTGGTGATGTCCTCCTCCTTAGCGGTGGAGACCAACCATTTACCTCCGCTCCGGACATATTCGGAGAAGGTCGGCGAGATGCACAGAGCTTGGCGTTGGAGCTTGAGTGTGAGGATGGATAAGCAAAGGAGGAAGAAGGCGTAGGTGAGAAGGTAAATCCTTATCCCATATATATAGGCGGACTAAACTATGTGTCCCCCACCAGCCTGGTAAAACTCGCTTATCTCCCAAGCGCCATCATCAATGGCGCGGTTGGGTTACCCACGTCCGTATTGATGAGACGATCTCTGCTTTGACAAGACGTGTCAAGGAAACCGCTTCGCTAAACGTGCTGAGGTGGAATAAGTAAAAAACAATTCAAACAAGGGCTTGGTAGCGGTGTGATATCACGCCGCATAATACGTCAGCAGATTGAGTCAGTGTATATGTTTTATTTTATCTACGGTGGAATGTGGAAATTATTTTTGCAGAGCCGGACACTATCCTGGTGTTCATTATCTTCTCTGGATTATTCAAGGGAGGAACCCGCCTTGCAATGCCGAACATTATGCACGCTGGACTTATCGTCATTGAAGACTGGTTCAGGGGCTACTGAGGGAGTCCTGGACTAGGGGGTGTCCGGACAGCCGGACTATCAATATCCGCCGGACTCCAAGACTATGAAGATAGAAGATTGAAGACTCCGACTCGTGTCCGGAAGGTACTTTCCTTGGCGTGGAAGGCAAGCTTGGCAATACGGATATGTAGATCTCCTACCATTGTAACCGACTCTGTGTAACCCTAGCCTCCTCCGGTGTCTACATAAACCGGAGGGCTTTAGTCCGTAGGGCAACATACATGACAACAATCATACCATAGGCTAGCTTCTAGGGTTTGGCCTCCTTGATCTCGTGGTAGATCTACTCTTGTACTACCCATATCATCAATATTAATCAAGCAGGACGAGGGTTTTACCTCCATCGAGAGGGCTGAACACAGGTAAAACATGGTGTCCCTCGTCTCTTGTTACCATCCGCCTAGACGCACAGTTCGGGACCCCCTACCCGAGATCCGCCGGTTTTGACACCGACAGGGGCAATGAGCATCTTGGACAAGACCGCCGACAATGCGGTGCTCCGTTCTCAAAGAGTAAAGAAGCCTAACCTTGCTTTGAAGGCCAAGGTTATTGCGGAAGAAGAGGAAGAAGTGGAAGATGAGGAAAGCAACCCCGAAGACACCAAGTTTGACTACCATGAGCACATGGCCCTTGCTTCAAGACAATTTTGGAGCAAGAAGAGCTCAAGACCCAACTTCAACAAGAACAACTCAAGTGGCGTCAAGGGCAAGCAACGAGTTAGAACTTGCTTCAACTGTGGCAATGTGAGCCATTTCGTTGCGGATTGTCCTTATGAGAAGCGGGAGGACAATGGTGGCAAGTTCATTCGGAAAGACAAAGCCAAGTCCCTCCCCAACAAGAACAACCGCTAAGAAGACTCCCACGTGGGTTGGTGGTTCAAGAAGAATACCAAGAGGATGACGATGATGATGAGAATGAAGAAGCAACGGCCATGACATCCATTGCCATTGCTACTCCCTGGGTGTCTCTCTTCGAATCACTCAGCAAAAACATCACCGCTAGATGCATCATGGCTAAGGCTTCAAACAAGGTAACCCCCAACATCACAACCACCATCATTACTAATCCCTCCGTGGAGGATTGCATTGATGGACATGTTGAGTCTAATGAGGAAGTGAATGAATTTGAGTCTTTTATGAGTAAGCTCAAGGGAAAGTCCAAGAAGCACTTTGTTGCTCTCTTGGAACAACTTGGTGAGGCCAATGACATGATCGAGGCTCACGAAGAAACCATCTCCAAGATGGAAGGTCATAGTCGTGACTATGCCGATGAGATATCGGATCTCTCTAATGCTCTTGAGGAAGGCGTGTGCATCGTTTGACTCTTGAGGAGTCACACAATGATGACCATGCTAAGTTAAAGAAAGATCTTGATCATGCTCTTGTCATGTCTCGTGTGCTAACCTCCGAGAAGGCTAAACTTGGGGTTGATCATGCTAGACTCAAAGAGGAGTTTGAGATACTTGACAAGGCCCACAAGGTCTGAAGGGTACTCATGCTAGCCTCAAGGAGTCTCATGCTCAACTCCAAGTTAAGCTAATCAAGGAAAAGGCCACCTTTCCTCATATGGTATTAATTGATAATGCATGTGCTACTAACCCTTGTTGTGAGCATGTGCATCTTGTGGAGGAAAATGCCAAGTTGAAGGATCAACTTGAGAAGGGCCTTGTGACTTGCATTCAAGGTGAGAAAAACCTCAACGACCTTTTGAGCAATCAAAAGGAAGTTGTGGGCAAGGAAGGAATTGGGTTTGCACCCAAGTCCAAGAGCAAGAAGAACAACAACAACAAGGCCAATCGTCGTCCTCCCCTCAAACAAACGTTCGTGAAAGAGGGAGAGGGTGCTTCTAAGAAGAAGAAGGAGAAAGTGAAGGAAGTTGATGTCCAAAAGGGCAAGAGCATTTCCTCAAACAAAGCCGGCGACTTTAACCCTTCATATGTGTTGTGCCGTGCTAGTGATGGACATGTTTTTGCTAAATTTGTTGGTTCTTCATATGAGTACATTGAATGGTCTATTTGGGTTCCCAAGACCCTTGTTACGAACATCAAAGGACCCATTACTGAATGGGTACCTAAAACCAAGCATTGATCTCGTGTAGGTGTTTGCTTCCGGTGGGGGATCATGGTTGCTCGATAGTGGAGCAACAAATCATATGACCGGGAGCAAGGACTTGGTGGTGGACGTGCAAGAGATTCCATCTATGCCCACCAATGTCGAGTGGGGTGATGCCTCACATTCTAAGGTATTGGGTCTCGGCAAGGTTGTCATTTCTCATGATCGAACGATCGAGAAAGTCATGCTTGTTGAGTCCCTTGCATTCAATTTACTTTCCGTTCGTCAACTTGCACTCATGGGCTTTGCCACATTCTTTGATATTGATACCGTGGCCCTCTTGTGGAGCAAGACTCTTAAAGTAGCCTTCGTTGGGCATGTCGAGAATGGTCTCTATGTGGTTAACTTTTCGGAGCAACCCACTAAGACCGCGACATGCCTAATGGCTAAAGTTGACGTGGGATGGCTTTGGCATCGCCGTTTAGCCCACGTCAATATGAGATCTTTGCAAAGTCTTCTCAAGGGGGACCACGTCGTGGACTAACAAATGTTAGTTTTGCCAAAGATCGTGCTAGCAGTTCTTGTATCGAAGGAAAGCTTCATGAAAAGGCTCACCCTCCCTCAACCATCATCTACTCGAAGAGACCCTTGGAGCTCCTTCACATGGATCTCTTTGGGCCTCCATCTTTTGATAGTCTTGGAGGAAGAAAGTATTGCTTAGTGATTGTGGATGATTATTCAAGATACACTTGGGTATACTTCTTCAAGAGGAAGAGTGAGACCCAACAAACCGTCATCAACTTTGCAAATGAAGCTCAACGTCAACATGATGTAAAGATCTTGACAATAAGAAGCGACAACGGCACCGAGTTCAAGAACTACACCTTGTATGAGTTTCTTAGTGACGAGGGGATCAAGCATCAATATGCGGCACCTTATACCCCTCAACAAAATGGTGTTGCGGAGAGGAAGAACCGGACATTGATGGATGCGGCAAGGACCATGATGGCGGAGTTCAAGTCTCCGTACAACTTTTGGGCCGAAGCCATCAACACCGCATGTCATGCATCCAATCGGCTCTATCTTCGCAAAGGCTTGAACAAGACTCCTTATGAGATCCTCACCGGCAACAAGCCCAACCTCAAGTACTTCCGGGTGTTCGGTTGTAAGTGTTTGATTCTCAAGAAAGGTGTTCAGTTGTCTAAATTTGAGGCTAGAGCTCATGAGGGCATATTTGTTGGTTATGCTACAAACTCTCATGCTTACCGTGTCCTCAACAAGTCCACCGGACTCATTGAGGAGACGTGTAACATGGAGTTTGACGAAAATCTTGGCTCCCAAGTGGAGCAAAGTGGTACTTGTGATATAGGTGATGAAATTCCTCCCAAGCCATAAGAAGAATGGGTATTGGTCAAATCCTACCCATTGAGGAACCCCTTGTGGCCGAAGGGGAAGGACAATGCTCTACTCAAGTAGAGCCATCACCTCATCAAGACCCACACGCTTCCAAAGAACAAAGTGAAGGCCCTCAACCTCGTGAATAAGACCAAGGGCAAGATCTACCTCAAGGCGGTGATGAATCACTAAATGATGCCCAAGGTCAAGTTCTCCCCTCGGCGAGTTCAAGATCAAGAGCAACCTCGAGATCAAGAACAAACTCAAGGCAGCGCTCAAGATCATCAAGTCAACCCTCCTCCTTCCACACCCGAGGAGGAATTAGGCGTCGTGCGCAAAGATTGCTTCAAGCTCACCACCCAAGGCCATCTCATGGAAAATGTGGTTGGAAGCCTATGAAAGGGGGTAAGAACTCGTAGACAATTGGAAAACTATTGTGAACATCACGCGTTTGTCTCTTGTGTCGAACCCCAAAAGGTCTATGAGGCGCTCGAAGACTCGGATTGGCTCAATGCCATGCATGAAGAACTCAACAACTTCGAGTACAACAAGGTGTGGAGATTGGTGCCAAGACCATCCGGGAACCACAACGTCATTGGAACCAAGTGGATCTTCAAGAACAAGCAAGATGCTCATCGGAACATCATTCGCAACAAGGCAAGATTAGTAGCACAAGGCTACTCCCAAGTCGAGGGTATCGACTATGGTGAAACCTTTGCTCCCGTTGCTTGTCTTGAATAAATTCGTTTGTTGATTGCTTATGCTTCCCATCACAACTTTAAGTTGCAACAAATGGATGTGAAAAGTGCTTTTCTTAATGGTCCTATTAATGAGCTGGTATATGTCAAGCAACCCCCCGGGTTCGAGGATCCCTACTTTCCGGATCATGTGTATCAACTCGATAAGGCACTCTATGGCCTTAAACAAGCCCCACGTGCGTGGTATGACCACCTTACCGAGTTGTTTCAAGATCGTGGATTTGAAGTAGGGCTAATCGACCCCACTCTTTTTACTAAGAAGGTCAACGGGGAGTTGTTTGTATACCAACTATATGTTGATGATATTATCTTTGGTTCCCCTAACAAAGCTTTCAATGAAGAATTTGCCGCTCTCATGACCTCCAAGTTTAAGATGTCTTCGATGGGAGAGTTGAAGTTCTTCCTTGGTTTCGACATCAAGCAAAGAAGAGAAGGAACCTTCATCAACCAAGCCAAATACACTCAAGGCATGCTTAAAAGATTCAAGCTAAGTGATGTCAAGCGGCTACTACACCAATGCCTACCAAGTGCCAACTTGACATCGATCCCAATGGTAAGCGGTGGATCAAAAGGTATATCGCTCCATGATTGGCTCCTTGCTTTACCTTTGTGCATCTAGACCGGATATCATGTTGAGTGTGGGGATGTGTGCGTTTTCAAGCCGCACCAAAGGAAAGTCACTTTGTGGCGGTCAGCGAATCTTCGATATTTGGCTCATACCCCAAACTTTGGCTTATGGTACCCAAGAGGAGCAAACTTCAAGCTTGAAGGTTTCACAGATTCGATTGGGCGGAGACAAAGTGGATAGGAAGTCCACTTCGGAGGTGCCAATTTCTTGGTTGCTCCTTGGTAAGTTGGTCTTCCAAGAAGCAAAGTTGTGTGTCTCTCTCGTCCACCGAAGCGGAGTATGTGGCGGCCGGTAGTTGTTGCGCTCAACTCCTATGGATGAGGCAGACTTTAAAGGAGTACGGTATCATTTTTGACAAAGTGCCTCTTTGGTGTGATAATGAAAGTGCCATCAAGATTTCTCTCAACCCGGTGCAACACTTCAAGACGAAGCACATTGAGATTCGGTATCACTTCATCCGGGATCACATTAGGCGAGGGGAGATCGAGCTCAAGTATGTCAACACTCATGATAACCTTGCAGATATTTTCACGAAGCCCTTGGATGAAGCAAGATTTCGCGAGTTAAGGCATGAGCTAAATATCATTGATTTGAGCAATGTGACTTGAACCGTGCACCCCCACCACACTCAACTTGTTGTCTAGTTTAGGTGTAGGCATGGACATAGGGGAGTGTTGTTCTCTCAATGAACTCTCCCTCCCCCCATTATGCATAAATAGATCACCTCTTTCACATTAGCCATTTTTGATGGTACTTGTGCTTCAAAGACGAGTTTTGGTCATGGGCCCAAGGATAATTCTTCGCGGTGACATACCATCCAACTCAAACATAGGTGGCTTCGGCCACCGCCCTCTCTCCTCGAGAGTTTTTGTCACGTAGGGATTTCCTGTTGTTCCCTTGGTATGTGCTTGTTCTTGTGCAGTTTTGGGTTGTGTCTGTTTTTCGGTGCAAAGGCGCTTTTCTCTCTTGTTCGAAACCTTCGGTGGCGTGAGCTCACGGTACTACCGCGGTAGGTCACGGTACTACCGCGGCCAACCATGGTACTACCGCTGATGGGAGCACGGTACTACCGTCCCCAAGCGGCAGTAATTTTTTTACTGCCGCCTGGTTGAGCGGTACTACTGCCTCGGTGCGGTACTTCCGCCCGGGCGGTACTACCGCGATGACCCGTGGTACTACCGCGCCGGTTCGAAGCGCGTGGGGATAAGATCGAGCAGGGGGAGTTCTAACTCCCGCATACCCATTCGTCCTCTTCTCTCCACGTTGTCTCTTCCTCTCTCGTGCTCACGAGCGGGGCGGCGTTAAATCGCGGATCTCCTCCACCGGCTGCCCTCCGTGATTCCGTCCGGTGGGATCGTTCCCCACCACGTGCTCTTGCTATGGACCAAGGTTTTTCCCCAAATCCTTCTCCGTTTTGATTGTATTTGGTTCTTCTAGGTTTTGGGGGAGACTTGTATGTTCTTGAGATTCCTAGACTAGATCTCTGCAAGAGTAGGATGAAGGAGTGTGGTATTGCATAGGATTTACACTCGTATTGTTGTCTTGCACTAGATCTGATCACCGTAGCATCACCATGGCTTCGCGGTTCTTTTTCAGATTCAAATCCTGTTGGATCCGACGCGACGCGGTACTACCACCTGTATGGAGCGGTACTACCGCTCTCACGGTACTACCGCCCCTAGGGCGCGGTACTACCGCGCGCCGTGCAGTACTAAAACCTTACTACTGCCCCAGCCACGGTACTACCGTGACCCCTCACGGTACTACCGCGTCTGGAGCTGTACTAAGCCTTTAGTACCGCAACCCATGGCAGATCTACCGTGGCTCACATCTATCGCATGCCAACTTTCTCGTTTATCTTCTATGGGTTTCATGTGCTGTCTTATAGCCTTTGCATTGATTCTTTTCGCCTTGTTTTGGTGCTTTGCGTGTGTGTCTTAGGTGGTGGCTCTCGCCGGGCCAATCCCGTTCGTGACACTGGCTCCAAGCGTCTGCGCAACCCAGGAGAAGTTCCCGAGGGGTCATCTGCATTGAAGCGCAATGTCAAGACCACCGCTAGCAAGCACAAGGAGCCCGCCAGGGGTATGGAAGAGATAGGCGCTCAAGAGTATGTCCGTCTCAGGCAGCTTCACCCCTATGTGACCCCACGCTCCATTGTCAGAGGGTGTGAACTGTTCTGGAACAAGGCCCAAACCCAGATCTACTTGGATGTCATCAAGAACAAGCAGAATACCTATGTGGAAGTGAAGTGGATTGATATGCACCACATGAGGAAGGACAAGTATCGTGACTACTTTGGGGAGGCTCTGGACTTGGTGGAGCAGTTTGGAATTGAGCATGTGATCTCTTTTCACCTAGACTATGACCCTGAGATCATCTGTCAGTTCTTTGCCTCAGTGTTCTTTCACACCAATGATGAAAGGAGGATGACCTGGATGACCAATGGCCGCAAGCTGTCTGCTACCTGGAAGGAGTTCATGGATTTGCTTCACGTTGCTGATGATGGACTTGACACTCCCGTTGGTCTTTGCCCTCACGGCAATGCTGACTCTGCTGACAAGGACAAGCTCACCCCTTTCATGGTTGAGAAGACGCTCGCTACTGGCAAGACAATCTTGGTTCTCAACCCCTTCCTGGATATCATGTACCGCATTTTCCGCAACTCTTTGTTCCCTCGCATCGGCGACAAAGACAAGGTTCATGCCTTCATGGTGGACATGATGCTTATGTGCGAGGAGGCTCGCTCGTCTCAGACTCAGCCACTTGATGTCTCTCGCATCATGTGGTGTGAGCTTCAGTTTGCTGTATTCAACCGCAAGGTGCCTATTCTGGGCCCTACATTTCGCTGATTTGAAGACTTGGGAGAAGATGTACCACGAGGAGGAGTTCTGGCTCCGGTGGATTAGCCATGAGCCCATTTGTCGAGGTCAAACCAACTGGGCTAACACCGCTACTCGTCTTTGAGGCGTCTGCTGCTAGGGCTCTTCTTTGTTGATGAGGATGTTCTTTGGCCGAGGATGTTCTTTGGGGCCGTTCGCTAGGCCCTCTCGAGTGACTCTAGGCCATCTTGGGCCAAGAAGTTGAAGGATAAGATGAAGTCTCTTTTCGCATGCAAGCCAAGGGACGAAGACAGGCTCACGTGGAGTCCAAGAAGAGTCGTCGCCGCACAATAAGGTCTTGCAGCTCTATGGCGAGGATGTGTCTGGCGGATCGAGGCGCATCACCCCGAGACCGATTGGATGGAGAAGCAAGGATACAAGTGGACTGATTACGAGGAGGAGGCCGAGGAGTCCATTCCGGTGCAGAGGAGTCTGACGAAGACGCGTGGGACAACTCTCTGCTTGAGCCACCTCTTGTGTGTTTAGGTGTCCTTCGCCTTTTTGGCGTCTCGATGCCAAAGGGGAGAGAGTGTAAAGGATTCTTGAGTTTGTGTGTTTGCTGCTTTCAGTTGAACTCTCTGCTGCTTTTATCGTTTGAACCTTGGTTATCTTATCTTGTATGGTGTAAGACATATGCACTCTATCTATCCTAGCTAGCTTGTGTTATATTGTGCTACTTTCATGCTATGCTATGCTTATTATCATGTCTTGGTCTCTAAAATATAGGGGGAGTGTTGATCCTAGTTTGTGTGCCATGCAGTCCAAAGCATTCATCTAAAGTGCACACATCTAGGGGGAGCCCCGTCTATATTTTAGAGGAGTGGGGTTTGCCACTGCTTTAAAAATATCTTATCTATGTGCAAATCCCGTGTTGGCATCAATACACCAAAAAGGGGGAGATTGTAAGGGCATATTTATCCCTAAGTGTTTTGGTGATTGATGACAATACTTGTGCGGACTAATCGTGTTCCTTGAGTCCGTCAGATACTTCATCATTAGGCACAAGACGATTCGGTGCCCCTCGGAGACTGTTGAAGCCGGCGTTGTTCTACGTTTCTCTTTGGTGGAGTTGAGTCGTAGGAGAGCCGTACTATTAAGAGGGGGTCCGTGTCGGAAAGGTAGGGTGGAATCACACGTACACTTGTCCCTCCTTTCCTTGCACTTTGGAGCTACCCATCGTTATCTTGGTTGTGCGAAAATCGGCGACTATTGCTGTACTTGCGGTAGTACCATGAGTACAAGCGGTAATACTGCTGGCGAACCACGGTAGTACCGCCCTTTGGCGCGGTAGTACCGCGACACCTTGGCCTAGTGCCGCTCGGTGCTTGTAGTAAGGCGGATGTAATTTTACATCCGCGCCCCTCACTGATAATACCGCTCCATTGGTGCGGTAGTACCGCCGACTCTGACCTAGTGCGCTCGGTGCGGTAGTAAGGCGGATGTAATTTTACATCCGCGCCCCCACGGTAATACCGCTCGTCAGTAGCGGTAATACCGCTGGGGCCACGATAATACCGCTCCTTGGAGTTGTAGTACCGTGGCCCTTCGCCTAATACCGCTGCGTCGCGGTAGTAGACGCGGATGTAATTTTTACATCCGTGCCTACCACGGTAATACCGCGCCTTGCGGCGGTAGTACCGCGTCGGGTTTTGCACCACCCTAGTTTTCTGCGAAGTAGGCACGGATGAAATTTATTTCGTCGCGCCCTTCGTGCCATGACCCTCCCGCCTTGCGGTAGTACCGCAAGGGGAGATAGTACCAGCATAAGCGGTAATCTGCTCCTTCCTCGAGCTTATTCCGCACTGTGCGGCTGCCGCAGTAGTACCGCGCGCAGCCAGCGGTAATACCGCGTCCTTGGAGCGGTAGTACCGTGTGTCGTGGCAGAACTAGTGGATAACGGTTGGATTTTTTCCACGACTATATAAGGGATGTCTTCTACCTCTAGTTGACTACCTCTTCCACCTCTAAGCTCCATTGTTGCTCCAAGCTCCATTTTCGCTCGATCTTTCTCCCTAGCCAATCAAACTTGTTGATTTGCTCGGGATTGGGTGACAAGGGCCCGATCTACACTTCCACCAAAGGATATTTGATTCCCCCCACTTATCCCTTGCGGATCTTGTTACTCTTGGTTGTTGAGCACCCTAGACGGTTGAGGTCACCTCGAAGCCATACTCCATTGTGGTGAAGCTTCGTGGTGGTGTTGTTGTTGGGAGCCTCCGATTGTTGTGGAGATTGCCCCAACCTTGCTTGTAAAGGTTCAGTCGCCGCCTTCAAGGGCACTAATAGTGGAATCACGGCATCTCGCATCGTCGAGGGCGTGAGGAGAATCTGATGGCCCTAGTGGCTTCTTGGGGAGCATTGTGCCTCCACACCGCTCTATGAGCGTACTTCCCTTTAAAAGGAAGGAACTCCGTAACACATCCTCGTCTTCACCGTCTCCACTCTTGGTTATTTCGTGCCTTTACTTTATAAGCTTACTTATTGTTTCATCTCTTGCTTGCTTGCTTGCTAGTTGTTATTGCATCATATAGGTTGCTCACTTAGTTGCATATCTAGACAACCTATTTGTTGTAAAGTTTAATTTGGTAAAGAAAAGCTTAAAAATTGTTAGTTGCCTATTCACCCCCCCTCTAGTCAACCATATCGATCCTTTCAAATGGCAAGATCAAAATGGCGAAAACTGGAGTGGCAAAAGAAAAAGAAAAAACTGAGTGCTAGATGGTCTTTTCCCGACTCAGTTTGGTCAAAACCAAGCATTGACTATACAGATTATCAGATTTTCAACCTGCTAGAGTACGTAATGGGCCTAATGGGCCCATTAGTCTTAGGGTTAATTAGAGATAAGGGTTGCTTGCTTAGGGGTCAAGTAAGCCTTGCTTGGGAGTCAAGTAAACCTCTCTATATAAAGAGAGGAGATGTATCAATCTAATCAAGCAAGAATTAAGAAGAAAATCCCTTCCCGGCCGTGGGCAAAAAGGCCCCCGGCCGGCCCTCTCGCGCCCTCCTTCTAGCAGCACCATAACAATTTGGTATCAGCTAGCTTTGGTTCGATCATGTCTTCACCGCCGCAAGCTTTGTCTCTTCGCTGCGGTCACCTTGTAGCCTCCCGGCGACCACAACGATCGTCGCCCGCTCCTGCCCGGCGTCGGGGTCCTCTGTCGCTTTCCGCCCCGCCGTCCTCACAGGAGGAGGTGTCGAGTGCTGCGGGACCTAACCCAGCGGTCCGGAGATCCACTGTTCTTGGTCGGGTCCTCACGGGCCACACCCGGCTGCGACGCCCATCGCCGCCCCGCAGACTGCCGTGGCAGCCACCGCACCAGGCGGCCTTCGCCCGCCTTCGCCGGGCGCTGCAGCTGCCATCCATCGCCACCATCGCCCAGCCACGGCTGCGATGGCGCCGCCGCTCTGGCGGCCTCGCCCGCGTCCGACAGCGGCGCAGCAGCCACCGCCGGTCAGCTCCGCCGTCGGTATGGGATGCCCTCGACGGAGTGCGGCGACCTCGTTCCCATCAGCGCCGCCACCATCCTGGGCGTCCACATCCGGCAGATCAAGTCCTCGCCGTCGCCGTCACCGCTTCCTCTTGGGGAGCGTAGTAATTTCAAAAATTTCCTCGCACACGCAAGATCATGGTGATGCATAGCAACGAGAGGAGAGTGTTGTCTCGTACCCTCGTGAGACGAAGCGAAGCGTTGGCGCAACATAGAGGAAGTAGTCGTCGTCCTCCGGTCCAACCGATCCAAGCACCGTTACTCGGTACCTCCGAGTTCTTGACACGCGTACAGCTCAATGGCGCACCCTCGATCTCCAATCCAGTAGAGGCTCCGAGGGGAGTTCCGTCGACCTGACGGCGTGGTGGCGATCTTGATGTTCTCTGTCATGAGCCGCCTAAGCACCGCTACAATATGATCGAGGTGTAATATCGTGGAGGGGGGGCACCGACACGGCTAAGGCGATCAATGATCAACTTGTGTGTCCATGGGGTGCCCCTACCCCGTATATAAAGGAGTGGAGGAGGGAGGGCGGCCCTCTCTATGGCACGCCCTAGGGGAGTCCTACTCCCCAGGAGTAGGATTCCCCTTCCTAGTCAACTAGGAACCCTTCCATATAGTAGGAGTAGGAGAGAAGGAAGGGAAGAGAAAAGGAGAAGGAAGGAAGGGGCCCCTCTCCTAGTCAATTCGGACTAGCCAAAGGGAGGTGCGGCCACCCTTTAGGCCCTCTCTCTTTTTTCCCGTATGGCCCAATGAGGCCCAATACGAATTCCGTAACTCTCCGGTACTCGAAAAATACCGAATCACTCGGAACCTTTCCGAACTCTGAATATAGTCGTCCAATATATCGATCTTTACGTCTTGACCATTTCGAGACTCCTCGTCATGTCCCGATCTCATCCAGGACTCGAACTCCTTGGTACATGAAAACTCATAAACTCATAATATAAGCATCATCGAAACCTTAAGCGTGCGGACCCTACGGTTCGAGAACAATGTAGACATGACCGAGACCGTCTCGGTCAATAACCAATAGCGGGACCTGGATGCCCATATTGGTTCCTACATATTCTACGAAGATCTTTATCGGTCGGACCGCATAACAACATCGTTGTTCCCTTTGTCATCGGTATGTTACTTGCGAGATTCGATCGTCGGTATCAATACCTAGTTCAATCTCGTTACTGGCAAGTCTCTTTACTCGTTCCGTAATACATCATCTCGCAACTAACTCATTAGTTGCAATGCTTGCAAGGCTTAAGTGATGTGCATTACCGAGAGGGCCCAGAGATACCTTTCTGACATTCGGAGTGACAAATCCTAATCTCAAATCGCCAACCCAACAAGTACCTTCGGAGACACTGTAGAGCACCTTTATAATCACCCGATTCACGTTGTGACGTTTGGTAGCACACAAAGTGTTCCTCCGTAAGCGGAGTTGCATAATCTCATAGTCATAGGAACATGTATAAGTCATGAAGGAAGCAATAGCAACATACTAAGCGATCGGGTGCTAAGCTAACGGAATGGGTCATGTCAATCAGATCATTCAACTAATGATGTGATCCCGTTAATCAAATAACAACTCTTTGTCCATGGTTAGGAAACATAACCATCTTTGATTAACAAGCTAGTCAAGTAGAGGCATACTAGTGACACTCTGTTTGTCTATATATTCACACATGTATTATGTTTCCGGTTAATACAATTCTAGCATGAATAATAAACATTTATCATGATATAAGGAAATAAATAATAACTTTATTATTGCCTCTAGGGCATATTTCCTTGATCTCCCACTTGCACTTGAGTCAATAATCTAGATCACATCACCATGTGATTCACATCGATAGTTCACATCATCATGTGATTAACACCCATAGTTCACATCGCCATGTGACCAACATCCAAAGGGTTTACTAGATTCAGTAATCTAGTTCACATCGCTATGTGATTAACACCCAAAGAGTACTTAGGTGTGATCATGTTTTGCTTGTGAGAGAATCTTAGTCAACGGGTCTTTCACATTCAGATCCATTATGTATTTTGCAATTTTTTATGTCTACAATGCTCTGCAGGGAGCTACTCTAGCTAATTTCTCCCACTTTTAATATGTATCTAGATCGAGACTTAGAGTCATCCAGATCGGGTACACAACATGGCATACTTTATAGAACCTATGGCCAAGGCATAGGGAATGACTTTCATTCTCTTTCTATCTTCTGCCGTGGTCGGGTTTTGAGTCTTACTCAATTTCACACCTTGTAACACAGGCAAGAACTCTTTCTTTGGTATTCCATTTTGAACTACTTCAAAATCTTGTCAAGGTATGTACTCATTGAAAAAACTTATCAAGCGTCTTGATCTATCTCTATAGATCTTGATGCTCAATACGTAAGCAGCTTCACCGAGGTCTTTCTTTTAAAAACTCCTTTCAAACACTCCTTTATGCTTTGCAGAATAATTCTACATTATTTCCGATCTACAATATGTCATTCACATATACTTATCGAAATGTTGTAGTGCTCCTACTCACTTTCTAGTAAATACGGGCTTCTTTGCAAGTCTGTATAAACTATATCTTTGATCAACTTATCAAAGCGTATATTCCAACTCGAGATGCTTGCACCAGTCCATAGATGGATCATTGGAGCTTGCACATTTTGTTAGCACCTTTAGGATTGATGAAACCTTCTGGTTGCATCATATACAACTCTTCTTTAATAAATCCATTAAGAAATGCAGTTTTGACATCCTTTTGCCGATTTCAAAAATGTGGCAATTGCTAACATGATTCGGACAGACTTTTAAGCATCGTCTGAGTGAGAAAATCTCATTGTATTCAACATCTTGAACTTTGTCAAAAACCTTTTTCGACAAGTCTAGCTTTGTAGATAGTAACACTACTATCATCGTCCGTCTTCCTCTTGAAGATCCATTTATTTTCTATGGCTTGCCGATCATCGGGCAACTCCACCAAAGTCCACACTTTGTTCTCATCCATGGATCTCATCTCAGATTTCATGGCCTCAAGCCATTTCGCGGAATCTGGGCTCATCATCGCTTCCTCATAGTTCGTAGGTTCATCATGGTCTAGTAACATGACTTTCAGAACAGGATTACCGTACCACTCTAGTGCGGACCGTACTCTGGAAGACCTACGAGATTCTGTAGTAACTTGATCTGAAGTTTCATGATCATCATCATTAGCTTCCTCACTAATTGGTGTAGGAATCACTGGAACTGATTTCAGTGATGAACTATTTTCAATTAGGAGAAAAGGTCTGATTACCTCATTAAGTTCTACTTTCCTCCCACTCACTTCTTTCGAGAGAAACTCCTTCTCTAGAAAGGATCCATTTATTAACAACGAATGTTTTGCCTTGGATCTGTGATAGAAGGTGTACTCAACAATTTCCTTTGGGTATTCTATGAAGGCGCACTTCTCCGATTTGGGTTTGAGCTTATCAGGATGAAACATTTTCACATAAGCATCGCAGCCCCAAACTTTAAGAAAGCGACAACTTTGGTTTCTTGCTAAACCACAGTTCATATAGTGTCGTCTCAGCAGTTTAGATGGTGCCCTATTTAGCGTGAATGCATTTGTCTCTAATGCATGATCCCAAAAGCGATATTGGTAAATCGGTAAGAAACATCATAGATTGTACTATATCCAATAAAATACGGTTATTACGTTTGGACACACCATTATGATGTGGTGTTCGGTGGCATGAATTTGTGAAACTATTCCACATTGTTTTAATTGAAGACCAAACTCGTAACTCAAATATTTGTCTCATGATCGGATCGTAGAAACCTTATTTTCTTGTCACGATGATTTTTCCACTTCACTCTGAAATTCTTTGAACCTTTCAACTATTTCAGACTTATGTTTCATCAAGTAGATATACCCATATCTGCTCAAATCATCTGTGAAGGTCGAAAATAACGATACCGCCATGAGCCCTAACACTCATTGGATCGCATACATCGGTATGTATTATTTACAATAAGTCGGTTGCTCGCTCCTTTGTTCGGGAGCGGAGTCTTAGTCATCTTGCCTATGAGGCATGGTTACTTAAGCATCAAGTGATTCATAATCAAGTGATTCCAAAATCCCATCAGCATGGAGTTTCTTCATCGCTTTACATAATATGACCTAAGCGGTAGTGCCACAAATAAGTTGCACTATCATTATTAACTTTGCATCTTTTGGTTTCAATATTACGAATATGTGTATCACTACGATCGAGATCCAATGAACCATTTTCATTGGGTGTGTAACCATATAAGGTTTTATTCATGTAAGCAGAACAACAATTTATTCTCTTACTTAAATGAATAACCGTATTGCAATAAACACGATCAAATCATATTCATGCTCAGCGCAAACACCAAATAACATTTATTTAGGTTCAACACTAATCCCGAAAGTATAGGGAGTGTGCGATGATGATCATATCAATCTTGAAACTACTTTCAACACACATCGTCACTTCACCCTTAACTAGTTTACATTTTATTACGCAACTCTCGTTTGAGTTACTACTCTTAGCAACCGAACAAGTATCAAATACTCGGGGCTACTATAAACACTAGTAAGGCACACATCAATAACATGTATATCAAATATACCCTTGTTCACTTTGCCATCCTTCTTATCCACCAAATACTTGGGGTAGTTACGCTTCGATGACCAGTCCCTTTGCGGTAGAAGCGCTTAGTCTCGGGCTTAGGTCCGGACTTTGGGCTTCTTCACTTGAGTAACAACTTGCTTGCCGTTCTTCTTGAAGTTCCCTTCTATCCCTTTGCCCTTTTCTTGAAACTAGTGGTCTTGTTAACCATCAACACTTGATGTTCTTTCTTGATTTCTACCTTCATCGATTTCATCATCATGAAAAACTGGGAATCATTTTCATCATCCCTTGCATACTATAGTTCACCACGAAGTTCTACTAACTTGGTGATGGTGACTAGAGAATTCATCAATCACTATCTTATCTAGAAGATTAACTCCCACTTGATTCAGCGATTGTAGTACCTGGACAATCGAGCACATGCTCACTAGTTGAGCGATTCTCCTCCATCTTTTAGCTATAGAACTTGTTGATGACTTCATATCTCTCAACTCGGGTATTTGCTTGAAATATTAACTTCAATTCCTGGAACATCTCATATGGTCCATGATGTTCAAAACATCTTTGAAGTCCCGATTCTAAGCCATAAAGTATGGTGCACAAAACTATCAAGTAGTCATCATATTTGAGCTAGCCAAACGTTCATAACGTCTGCATCTGCTCTGCAATAGGTCATCACCTAGCGGTGCATTAAGGACATAATTCTTCTATGCAGCAAGGAGGATAAACCTCGGATCGTGGATCAATCCACATCATTGCTACTAACATTTTTCAACACAATTTTCTCTAGGAACATATCAAAATAAACATATGAAAGCAACAACGCAAGCTATTGATCTTACAACATAATTTGCAAAATACTACGGGACTAAGTTCATGATAAATTTAAGTTCAATTAATCATATTACTTAAGAACTCCCACTTAGATAGACATCTCTCTAGTCATCTAAGTGACCACGTGATCCAAATCAACTAAATCATAACCAATCATCACGTGAGATGGAGTAGTTTTCAATGGTGAACATCTTATGTTGATCATATCTACTATATGATTCACGCTCGACCTTCGGTCTCCGTGTTCGAGGCCATATCTCGCATATGCTAGGCTCGTCAAGTTTAACTTTGAGTATTCGCGTGTGCAAAACTGGCTTGCACCCGTTGTAGATGGACGAGAGCTTATCACACCCGATCATCACGTGGTGTGCAGGCACGACAAACTTTGGCAGCGGTGCATACTCGGGAGAACACTTCTTGATAATTTAGTGAGAGATCATCTTAAAATGCTACCGTCAATCAAAGCAAGAATAAGATGTATAATAGATAAACATCATATGCAATCAAAATATGTGACATGATATGGCCATGATCATCTTGCGCCTTTGATCTCCATCTCCAAAGTACTGTCATGATCTCTATCGTCACCGGCATGACACCATGATCTTCATCATCTTGATCTATATCAATGTGTCATCACATGGTTGTCTCACCAACTATTGCTCTTGTAACTATTGCTATCGTATAGCATTAAAGTATTTGGCACTTGCATCTTATGCAACAAAGAGACATCCATAGGGCTTCTGCCAGTTGCCGATAACGTCAACAAAACATGATCATCTCATACAACAACTTATATCTTATCACGTCTTGACCATATCACATCACAACATGCCCTGCAAAAACAAGTTAGACGTCCTCTACTTTGTTGTTGCAAGTTTTACGTGGCTGCTACGGGCTTAAGCAAGAACCAATCTCACCTCGCATCAAAACCACAGCGATAGTTTGTCAAGTTGGTGCTGTTTTAACCTTCGCAAGGACCGGGCGTATACACTCAGTTCAACTAAAGTTGGAAACCGACACCGCTAGTCACCTATGTGCAAAGCACGGCGGTAAAACCAGTCTCGCGTAAGCGTCTGGCGTAATGTCGGTCCGGGCGCTTCATCCAACAATACCGCCGAACCAAAGTATGACATCTTTGGTAAGCGGTATGACTTATATCGCCCACAACTCACTTGTGTTCTACTCGTGCATATAACATCAACGCATAAAACCTAGGCTCGGATGCCCTTTGTTGGGGAGCGTAGTAATTTCAAAAATTTCCCTCGCACACGCAAGATCATGGTGATGCATAGCGAGAGGGAGAGTGTTGTCTCGTACCCTCGTGAACCGAAGTGGAAGCGATCTGGCGTAGAGGAAGTAGTCGTCGTTCTCCTCGCAATCCAACCGAAACCAGCGCCGTTACTCGGCGCCTCCGAGTTCTTGACACACGTACAGCTCGGTGGCGCTCCTCGGGCTCCGATCCAGCAAAGCTCGGGGAGAGAGTTCCGTCAAGACGACGGCGTGGTGGCGATCTTGATGTTCTCTGTCGCGAGGCTTCGCCTAAGCACCGCTACAATATGATCGAGGTGTAATATCGTGGGGGGGCACCGCACACGGCTAAGGGCGATCAATGATCAACTTGTGTGTCCATGGGGTGCCCTACCCCGTATATAAAGGAGTGGAGGAGGGGAGGGCGGCCCTCTCAATGGCACGCCCTAGGGGAGTCCTACTCCCCAGGGAGTAGGATTCCCCTTCCTAGTCCAACTAGGAACCCTTCCATATAGTAGGAGTAGGAGAGAAGGAAAGGGAAGAGAAAAGGAGAAGGAAGGAAGAGGCGCCCCCTCCTAGTCAATTCGGACTAGCCAAAGGGGAGGTGCGGCCACCCTTTAGGCCCTCTCTCTCTTTTCCCGTATGGCCCAATGAGGCCCAATACAAATTCCGTAACTCTCGGTACTCGAAAAATACCGAATCACTCGGAACCTTTCCGAACTCGAATATAGTCGTCCAATATATCGATCTTTACGTCTCGACCATTTCGAGACTCCTCGTCATGTCCCGATCTCATCCGGAACTCCGAACTCCTTCGGTACATCAAAACTCATAAACTCATAATATAAGCATCGCCGAAACCTTAAGCGTGCGGACCCTACGGTTCGAGAACAATGTAGACATGACCGAGACCGTCTCGGTCAATAACCAATAGCGGGACCTGGATGCCCATATTGGTTCCTACATATTCTCGAAGATCTTTATCGGTCGGACCGCATAACAACATCGTTGTTCCTTTGTCATCGGTATGTTACTTGCGAGATTCGATCGTCGGTATCAATACCTAGTTCAATCTCGTTACCGCAAGTCTCTTTACTCGTTCGTAATACATCATCTTGCAACTAACTTATTAGTTGCAATGCTTGCAAAGCTTAAGTGATGTGCATTACCGAGAGGGCCGAGAGATACCTCTCGACATTCGGAGTGACAAATCCTAATCTCAAATCGCCAACCCAACAAGTACCTTCGGAGACACCTGTAGAGCACCTTTATAATCACCCGATTCACGTTGTGACGTTTGGTAGCACACAAAGTGTTCCTCCGTAAGCGGAGTTGCATAATCTCATAGTCATAGGAACATGTATAAGTCATGAAGGAAGCAATAGCAACATACTAAGCGATCGGGTGCTAAGCTAACGGAATGGGTCATGTCAATCAGATCATTCAACTAATGATGTGATCCCGTTAATCAAATAACAACTCTTTGTCCATGGTTAGGAAACATAACCATCTTTGATTAACAAGCTAGTCAAGTAGAGGCATACTAGTGACACTCTGTTTGTCTATATATTCACACATGTATTATGTTTCCGGTTAATACAATTCTAGCATGAATAATAAACATTTATCATGATATAAGGAAATAAATAATAACTTTATTATTGCCTCTAGGGCATATTTCCTTCACTTCCGTCTTGGATCGCTTCCCGCCACGTGTCGGCGGGTGTGAGGCTGCAGGCGGGAGATGCGTGGTCTGCAGCTGTCGCTCCTCCAAGTTGCCCTTCGCTGCGCAAAGGGCCTCGATCTCGTCCGCTGCGTCGGGGATCTTGGGCATGCGGTTTCCCCCGCGGGCGGCAAGCATGTTGTTTTCCCCGCGGGCAGCGACCTCAAAGTCTGCGACATCGGCGGTTGGGGGGGGGCGCATCCCTCCTCGTCAATCTCCATCACAAGCCCTCCACTCTTCCCTGTGCCGTGCAGACCAACAGCCATCCAGCGGAGAGAAGGCAGGGTGTCACCGACAGGAGCACACCGTGTAGCACCACTGCTTTCCGCAGCCGGCCGCCGCGAGGGCGCCTCTACTGGTCGCTCTTGCAACCACTTCCAGGTGGCCATACACATGCACTCCTTTGGTCCAGGTGGTGTCCATGGGATCCAGGTGGCTGTACATGTGCACGTCCAACGTGCGGATGGTGTCCACTTTTTGTTGAGGGGTCCAAAATAAAGCGTCCCAGTCCATTGCAGGTTGAGAGTCATAAAACAAGCCGAGATGTAAAAGGCTTGTTTTTAGGTGTTAGGTTTGTGTTGCGTCGAGTCATGGTTATAAGTTGGTTAGGCTGCAGCTCGAGGACAAGCTGCATGTCCAGGTGGGGTGTAGTGTTAGAGTACGTAATGGGCCTAATGGGCCCATTAGTCTTATGGTTAATTAGTGTAAGGGCATATTTATCCCTAAGTGTTTTGGTGATTGATGAAAATACTCGTGCGGACTAATCGTGTGCCTTGAGTCCCTCAGATACTTCATCATTAGGCACAAGACGATTCGGTGCCCCTCGGAGACTGTTGAAGCGGCGTTGTTCTCGTTTCTCTTTGGTGGAGTTGAGTCGTAGGAGAGCCGTACTATTAAGAGGGGGTCCGCGTCGGAAAGGTAGGGTGGAATAACACGTACACTTGTCCCTCCTTTCCTTGCACTTTGGAGCTACCCATCGTTATCTTGGTTGCGCGAAAAACTGACTTCTACTGCGGTACTTGCGGTAGTACCGCGGTAGGCCACGGTAGTACCGCTCCTTTGGCGCGGTAGTACCGCGGCACCTTGGCTTAGTGCCGCTCCGGTGCGGTAGTAGAGGCGGATGTAATTTTTACATCGCGCCCTCACGATAATACCGTTCCATTGGTGCGGTAGTACCGCCGCACTCTGGCCTAGTGCCGCTCCGGTGCGGTAGTAGGGGCGGATGTAATTTTTTACATCCGCGCCCCCCACGGTAGTACCGCTCGTCCAGCACGGTAGTACCGCGGGGGCCCACGGTAGTACCGCTCCCTTGGAGTTGTAGTACCGTGGCCCTTCTGCCTTGTACCGCTGCGTCGCGGTAGTAGGCGCGGATGTAATTTTTCACATCCGTGCCTACCACGGTAGTACCGCGCCTTGCAGGCGGTAGTACCGCGTCGGGTTTTTGCACCACCCTAGTTTCTGCGGAAGTAGGCACGGATGAAATTTATTTCGTCGCGCCCTTCGAACCACGACCCTCTGCCTTGCGGTAGTACCGCAGGGAAAGCGATAGTACCACGCATAGCGGTAATCTTGCTCCTTCCTCGAGCTTGTTCGGCTGTGCACACCTGCCACGGTACCGTGGTGGTGGTCCACGGTAATACTGCTGCGGCGCCACGATAATACTGCGTCCTTGGAGCGGTAGTACCGTGAGTCATGAGCAGAACTAGTGGATAACGGTTGGATTTTTCCACGACTATATAAGGGATGTCTTCTACCTCTAGTTGACTACCTCTTCCACCTCTAAGCTCCATTGTTGCTCCAAGCTCCATTTTCGCTCGATCTCTCTCCTAGCCAATCAAACTTGTTGATTTGCTCGGGATTGGGTGACAAGGGCCCGATCTACACTTCCACCAAAGGATATTTGATTCCCCACTTATCCTTGCGAATCTTGTTACTCTTGGGTGTTGAGCACCCTAGGCAGTTGAGTCACCTCAAGCCATACTCCATTGTGGTGAAGCTTCGTGGTGTTGTTGTTGTTGGGAGCCTCCGATTGTTGTGGAGATTGCCCCAACCTTGCTTGTAAAGGTTGGTCGCCGCCTTCAAGGGCACCAATAGTGGAATCACGGCATCTCGCATCGTCTTGGCGTGAGGAGAATCTGATGGCCCTAGTGGCTTCTTGGGGAGCATTGTGCCTCCACACCGCTCTACGGAGCGTAGTTCCTTTAAAGGAAGGAACTCGGTAACACATCCTCGTCTTCACCGTCTCCACTCTTGGTTATTTCGTGCCTTTACTTTCATAAGCATACTTATTGTTTCATCTCTTGCTTGCTTGCTTGCTAGTTGTTATTGCATCATATAGGTTGCTCACTTAGTTGCATATCTAGACAACCTATTTGTTGCAAAGTTTAATTAGTAAAGAAAAGCTTAAAATTGTTAGTTGCCTATTCACCCCCCCTCTAGTCAACCATGTCGATCCTTTCAATTGGTATCAGAGCCTCTCCTCTTTATTAAGGACTTTGCCGTCCAAGAGTATGGTTGACACCAGCGATGGTGCGGAGGAACACTCGGTGTGAATCCCATCTCATCTTGACGAAGGGAACCTCGGTCTCTCATGAGGAGTTCAATGTGGCTTTAGACACATTGAAAACCTCCATGATGGCCGAGGTTAAAAGCATGTTTAATGATTTCTTAGAGGGACTTAAACTATCTACCGCACCTATGAAAGTGGGTGATCCTACTAACAAGGTGACGGATGCTTTCTCCGACAAGGGGGAAGCTAACACTGAAAAGAGTCCCTCTACTAGTGGTAGAAATGGCACCGGCATCTTTGCCCATGTGGAACCCCCAGTTTATGGAGGGCCAATCCCCTCCACTCATTTGAATCATGCCGGTCCACCTCCTAAGTATGAAAAACATGCAGATTTTGATAATTGGGTCTATCGCTTTAAGCGTCATTTGAAACATGTGAACACTAACCTTTGGAGAGTCATTGAAGAAGGTTTTTATCCTCATGACCCAAGCAACTTCACCCCTCGAGAAGCCGTGGACAATCAATTCAATGAGAGTGCTCTTCATCATCCAAGATGCAATCCTTCCCGAAGATCTCCCTCACCTTCGACCCCATGTCGTGGCTAAAGAAGCATGGAAATGTGTCGAGGGTCTCTATCGTGGAAGTGCTGGCATTCAATGGTCCAACTATGAAGTGGTGCAAGATGAAGCCGACGAGTTTTCATTGAAAGAAGATGAAGAACCTCGTGAGCTCTTTCGAAGAGTGACCAAACTCACGGTGGCACTTCGAGATCTTGGAAGCAAGGACACGGATGACAATTGGATCAAGCGGAAGTTCCTCAAGGCCATGATGCCCTACAACAAAGCCATGTCCTCCGTTATTAAATCGGCGACGGACTTCCACACCATGACCTCAGGTGAAGTGTTGGATGAGTTCGTTGCAATGAGCATCTTGGACAAGAGCGCCGACAATGCGGTGCTCCGTTCTCAAAGAGCTAAGAAGCCTAACCTTGCCTTGAAGGCCAAGGTCATTGTCGAAGAAGAGGAAGAAGTGGAAGATGAGGAAAGCAACCCCGAAGACACCAAGTTTGACTACCATGAGCACATGGCCCTTGCTTCAAGATAATTTTGGAGCAAGAAGAGCTCAAGACCCAACTTCAACAAGAACAACTCAAATGGCGTCAAGGGCAAGCAACGAGTTAGAACTTGCTTCAACTGTGGCAATGTGAGCCATTTCGTTGCGGATTGTCCTTACGAGAAGCGGGAAGACAATGGTGGCAAGTTCATTCGGAAAGACAAAGCCAAGTCCATCCCCAACAAGAACAACTTCGCCAAGAAGACTCCCACTCGTGGGTTGGTGGTTCAAGAAGAATACCAAGAGGATGACGATGATGATGAGAATGAAGAAGCAACGGCCATGGCATCCATTGCCATTGCTACTCCCCGGGTGTCTCTCTTCGAATCACCCAATGAAAACATCACCGCTAGATGCCTCATGGCTAAGGCTTCAAACAAGGTAACCCCCAACATCACAACCACCATCATTACTAATCCCTCCATGGAGGATTGCATTGATGGACATGTTGAGTCTAATGAGGAAGTGAATGAATTTGAGTCCTTTATGAGTAAGCTCAAGGGAAAGTCCAAGAAGCACTTTGTTGCTCTCTTGCAACAACTTGGTGAGGCCAATGACATGATCGAGGCTCACGAAGAAACCATCTCCAAGATGGAAGGTCATAGTCGTGACTATGCCGATGAGATATCGGATCGCTCTAATGCTCTTGAGGAAGAGTGTGTGCATCGTTTGACTCTTGAGGAGTCACACAATGATGACCATGCTAAGTTAAAGAAAGATCTTGATCATGCTCTTGTCATGTCTCGTGTGCTAACCTCCGAGAAGGCTAAACTTGGGGTTGATCATGCTAGACTCAAAGAGGAGTTTGAGATACTTGACAAGGCCCACAAGGTCTTGAAGGGTACTCATGCTAGCCTCAAAGAGTCTCATGCTCAACTCCAAGTTAAGCTAATCAAGGAAAAGGCCACCTTTCCTCATATGGTATTAATTCATAATGCATGTGCTATTAACCCTTGTTGTGAGCATGTGCATCTTGTGGAGGAAAATGCCAAGTTGAAAGATCAACTTGAGAAGGGCCTTGTGACTTGCATTCAAGGTGAGAAAAACCTCAACGACCTTTTGAGCAATCAAAAGGAAGTTGTGGGCAAAGAAGGAATTGGGTTTGCACCCAAGTCCAAGAGCAAGAAGAAGAACAACAAGGCCAATCGTCCTCCTCCCCTCAAACGAACGTTTGTGAAAGAGGGAGAGGGTGCTTCTAAGAAGAAGAAGGAGAAAGTGAAGGAAGTTGAGGTCCAAAAGGGCAAGAACGTTCCCTCAAACAAAGCCGGCGACTTTAACCCTTCATATGTGTTGTGCCGTGCTAGTGATGGACATGTTTATGCTAAATTTGTTGGTTCTTGTTATGAGTACATTGAATGGTCTATTTGGGTTCCCAAGACCGTTGTTACTAACATCAAATGACCCATTACTAAATGGGTACCTAAAACCAAGCATTGATCTCGTGTAGGTGTTTGCTTCCGGTGGGGGATCATGGTTGCTCGATAGTGGAGCAACAAATCATATGACCGGGAGCAAGGACTTGGTGGTGGACGTGCAAGAGATTCCATCTATGCCCACCAATGTCGAGTGGGGTGATTCCTCACATTCTAAGGTATTGGGTCTCGGCAAGGTTGTCATTTCTCATGATCGAACGATCGCGAAAGTCATGCTTGTTGAGTCCCTTGCATTCAATTTACTTTCCGTTCGTCAACTTGCACTCATGGGCTTTGCCACATTCTTTGATATTGATATCGTGGCCCTCTTGTGGAGCAAGACTCTTAAAGTAGCCTTCGTTGGGCATGTCGAGAATGGTCTCTATGTGGTTAACTTTTCGGAGCAACCCACTAAGACCGCGACATGCCTAATGGCTAAAGTTGACGTGGGATGGCTTTGGCATCGCCATTTAGCCCACGTCAATATGAGATCTTTGCAAAGTCTTCTCAAGGGGGACCATGTTCGTGGACTAACAAATGTTAGTTTTGCCAAAGATCGTGCTTGCAGTGCTTGTATCGAAGGAAAGCTTCATGAAAAGGCTCACCCTCCCTCAACCATCATCTACTCGAAGAGACCCTTGGAGCTCCTTCACATGGATCTCTTTGGGCCTCCATCTTTTGATAGTCCTGGAGGAAGAAAGTATTGCTTAGTGATTGTGGATGATTATTCAAGATACACTTGGGTATACTTCTTCAAGAGGAAGAGTGAGACCCAACAAACCGTCATCAACTTTGCAAATGAAGCTCAACGTCAACATGATGCAAAGATCTTGACAATAAGAAGCTTAAACGCACCGAGTTCAAGAACTACACCTTGGATGAGTTTCTTAGTGACGAGGGATCAAGCATCAATATCGGCACCTTATACCCCTCAACAAAATGGTGTTGCGGAGAGGAAGAACCGGACGTTGATGGATGCGGCAAGGACCATGATGGCGGAGTTCAAGTCTCCGTACAACTTTTGGGCCGAAGCCATCAACACCGCATGTCATGCATCCAATCGGCTCTATCTTCGCAAAGGCTTGAACAAGACTCCTTATGAGATCCTCACCGGCAACAAGCCCAACCTCAAGTACTTACGGGTGTTCGGTTGTAAGTGTTTCATTCTCAAGAAAGGTGTTCGGTTGTCTAAATTTGAGGCTAGAGCTCATGAGGGCATATTTGTTGGTTATGCTACAAACTCTCATGCTTACCGTGTCCTCAACAAGTCCACGGACTCATTGAGGAGGCGATGTAACGTGGAGTTTGTGAAAATAACAGCTCCCAAGTGGAGCAAAGTGGTACTTGTGATATAGGTGATGAAATTCCTCCCCAAGCCATAAGAAGAATGGGTATTGGTCAAATCCTACCCATTGAGGAACCCCTTGTGGCTGAAGGAGAAGGACAATGCTCTAGTCAAGTAGAGCCATCACCTCATCAAGACCCTGCGCTTCAGAAGAACAAAGTGAAGGCCCTCAACCTCGTGAACAAGACCAAGGGCAAGATCTACCTCAAGACGGTGATGAACCACTAAATGATGCCCAAGGTCAAGTTCTCCCCCTCGAGCAAGTTCAAGATCAAGAGCAACCTCGAGATCAAGAACAAACTCAAGACGGCGCTCAAGATCATCAAGTCAACCCTCCTCCTTCCACACCCGAGGAGGAATTAGAGCGTCGTGCCGCGAAGATTGCTTCCAAGCTCACCACCCAAGGCCATCACATGGAAAATGTGGTTGGAAGCCTACGAGAGGGGGTAAGCACTCGTAGACAATTGGCAAACTATTGTGAACATCACGCGTTTGTCTCTTGTGTCGAACCCCAAAAGGTCTATGAGGCGCTCGAAGACTCGGATTGGCTCAATGCCATGCATGAAGAACTCAACAACTTCGAGTACAACAAGGTGTGGAGATTGGTGCCAAGACCATCCGGGAACCACAGCGTCATTGGAACCAAGTGGATCTTCAAGAACAAGCAAGATGCTCATGGGAACATCATTACGCAACAAGGCAAGATTGGTAGCACAAGGCTACTCCCAAGTCGAGGGTATCGACTACGGTGAAACCTTTGCTCCGTTGCTCGTCTTGAATCCATTCGTTTGTTGATTGCTTATGCTTCTCATCACAACTTTAAGTTGCAACAAATGGATGTGAAAAGTGCTTTTCTTAATGGTCCTATTAATGAGTTGGTCTATGTCAAGCAACCCCCCGGGTTCGAGGATCCCTACTTTCCGGATCATGTGTATCAACTCGATAAGGCACTCTATGGCCTTAAACAAGCCCCACGTGCGTGGTATGACCACCTTACCGAGTTGTTACAAGATCGTGGATTGAAGTAGGGCTAATCGATCCCCTCTTTTTACTAAGAAGGTCGGCGGGGAGTTGTTTGTATGCCAACTATATGTTGATGATATTATCTTTGGTTCCCTAACAAAGCTTTCAATGAAGAATTTGCCGCTCTCATGACCTCCAAGTTTAAGATGTCTTCGATGGGAGAGTTGAAGTTCTTCCTTGGTTTCGACATCAAGCAAAGAAGAAGGAACCTTCATCAACCAAGCCAAATACACTCAAGACATGCTTAAAAGATTCAAGCTAAGTGATGTCAAGCGGCTACTACACCAATGCCTACCCAGTGCCAACTTGACGCCGATCCCAATGGTAAGCGGTGGATCAAAAGGTATATCGCTCCATGATTGGCTCCTTGCTTTACCTTTGTGCATCTAGACTGGATATCATGTTGAGTGTGAGGATGTGTGCGTTTTCAAGCCGCACCAAAGGAAAGTCACTTTGTGGCGGTCAGCGAATCTTCGATATTTGGCTCATACCCCAAACTTTGGCGTATGGTACCCAAGAGGAGCAAACTTCAAGCTTGAAGGTTTCACGGTTCAATTGGGCGGGAGACAAAGTGGATAGGAAGTCCACTTCGGAGGTGCCAATTTCTTGGTTGCTCCTTGGTAAGTTGGTCTTCCAAGAAGCAAAGTTGTGTGTCTCTCTCGTCCACCAAGCGGAGTATGTGGCGGCGGTAGTTGTTGCGCTCAACTCCTATGGATGAGGCAAACTTTAAAGAATACGGTGTCATTTGTGACAAAGTGCCTCTTTGGTGTGATAATGAAAGTGCCATCAAGATTTCTCTCAACCCGGTGCAACACTTCAAGGCGAAGCACATTGAGATTCGGTATCACTTCATCAGGGATCACATTAGGCGAGGGAGATCGAGCTCAAGTATGTCAACACTCATGATAACCTTGCGGATATTTTCACGAAGCCCTTGGATGAAGCAAGATTTCATGAGTTAAGGCATGAGCTAAATATCATTGATTTGAGCAATGTGACTTGAACCGTGCACCCCCACCACACTCAACTTGTTGTCTAGTTTAGGTGTAGGCATGGACATAGGGGAGTGTTGTTCTCTCAATGAACTCTCCTCCCCATTATGCATCAATAGATCACCTCTTTCACATTAGCCATTTTGATGGTACTTGTGCTTCAAAGGCGAGTTTTGGTCATGGGCCCAAGGATAATTCTTGGCGGTGCCATACCATCCAACTCAAACATAGGTGGCTTGCCACCGCCCTCTCTCCTCGAGAGTTTTTATCACGTAAGGATTTCTGTTGTTCCTTGGTATGTGCTTGTTCTTGTGCAGTTTTGGGTTGTGTACATTTTTTTGATTGCAAAGGCGCTTTTCTCTCTTGTTCGAAACCTTCGGTGGCGTGAGCTCACGGTACTACCGTGGTAGGTCACGGTACTACTGCGGCCAACCACGGTACTACCGCTGATGGGAGCACGATACTACCGTCCCCAATAGACAGTAATTTTTTACTGCCGCCTGGTTGAGCCGTACTACCGCCTCGGTGCGGTACTTCCGCCCGGGCGGTACTACCGCGATGACCCGCGGTACTACCGCGCCGGTTCGAAGCGCGTGGGGATAAGATCGGGCAGGGGGAGTTCTAACTCCCGCATACCCATTCGTCCTCTTCTCTCCACGTTGTCTCTTCCTCTCTCGTGCTCACGAAGCGAAGCGGCGTTAAATCGCGGATCTCTCCACCGGCTGCCCTCCGTGATTCCGTCCGGTGGGATCGTTTCACCACGTGCTTGCTATGGACCAAGGTTTTTCCCAAATCCTTCTCCGTTTGATTGTATTTGGTTCTTCTAGGTTTTGGTGGAGACTTGTATGTTCTTGAGATTCCTAGACTAGATCTCTGCAAGAGTAGGATGAAGGAGTGTGGTATTGCATAGGATTTACACTTGTATTGTTGTCTTGCACTAGATCGATCACCGTAGCACCGCCATGGCAGCGGTTCTTTTGATTCAAATCTGTTGGATCCGACGCGACGTACTACTATTTGTAGTATGGGCGGTACTACCGCTCTCACGGTACTACCGCCCTAGGGGCGGTACTACAGCGCCGTCTGATACTAAAACCTTACTATCGCTTGACCCACGGTACTACCGTGACCCCTCATAGTACTACGCGTGCGGAGCTGTACTAAGCCTTTAGTACCGCAACCCATGGCAGATCTACCGTGGCTCACATCTATCGCATGCCAACTTTCTCGTTTATCTTCTATGGGTTCCAAGTGCTGTCTTATAGCCTTTGCATTGATTCTTTTCGCCTTGTTTTGGTGCTTTGCGTGTGTGCCTTAGGTGGTGGCTCTCGCCGGGCCAATCCCGTTCGTGACACTGGCTCCAAGCGTCTGCGCAACTCAGGAGAAGTTCCCGAGGGGTCATCTGCATCGAAGCGCAATGTCAAGACAACCGCTAGCAAGCACAAGGAGCCCGCCAGGGGTATGGATGAGATAGGCGCTCAAGAGTATGTCCGTCTCAGGCAGCTTCACCCCTATGTGACCCCACGCTCCACTGTCAGAGGGTGTGAACTATTCTGGAACAAGGCCCAAACCCAGATCTACTTGGATGTCATCAAGAACAAGCAGAATACCTATGTGGAAGTGAAGTGGATTGATATGCACCACATGAGGAAGGACAAGTATCGTGACTACTTTGGGGAGGCTCTGGACTTGGTGGAGCAGTTTGGAATTGAGCATGTGATCTCTTTTCACCTGGACTATGACCCTGAGATCATCTGTCAGTTCTTTGCCTCATTGTTCTTTCACACCAATGATGAAAGGAGGATGACCTGGATGACCAATGGCCGCAAGTCGTATGCGCTACGAAGGAATTCATGGATTTGCTTCACGCTGTCGATGATGGACTTGACACTCCGTTGGTGTTTGCCCTCACGGCAATCTTGACTCACGACAAGGACAAGCTCACCCCGTTCATGGTTGAGAAGACGCTCGCTACTGGCAAGACAATCTTGGTTCTCAACCCCTTCCTGGATATCATGTACCGCATTTTCCGCAACTCATTGTTCCCTCACATCGGTGACAAAGACAAGGTTCATGCCTTCATGGTGGACATGATGCTTATGTGCGAGGAGGCTCGCTCGTCTCAGACTCAGCCACTTGATGTCTCTCACATCATGTGGTGTGAGCTTCAGTTTCTTGTATTCAACGCAAGGTGCCTATTTATGGGCCCTACATTTCTGCTGATTTGAAGACTTGGGAGAAGATGTACCACGAGGAGGAGTTCACGGCACGGTGGATTCGCCATGAGCCCATTTGTCGAGGTCAAACCCAAGCTGGGCTAACACCGCTACTCGTGCCGAGGCGTCTGCTGCTAGGGCTGCTCTTTGTTGATGAGGATGTTCTTTGGCCGAGGATGTTCTTTGGGGCCGTTCTGCTAGGCCCTCTCAGAGTGACTCTAGACCATCTTGGGCCAAGAAGTTGAAGGATAAGATGAAGTCTCTTTTACGCATGCAAGCCAAGGGACGAGACAGGCTCACGTGGAGTCAAGGAGAGTCGTCGCCTTTGCCTGACAAGGTCTTGCAGCTCTATGGCGAGGATGTGTCTGGCGGATCGAGGCGCATCACTCCCGAGACCGAGTGGATGGAGAAGCAAGGATACAAGTGGGTGATTCTCGAGGAGGAGGCCGAGGAGTCCATTCCAGCAGAGGAGTCAGCGAAGATCGTGGGACAACTTCTCTGCTTGAGCCACCTCTTGTGTGTTTAGGTGTCCTCTCGCCTTTTTGGCGTCTCGATGCCAAAGGGGAGAGAGTGTAGGGATTTGCGAGTTTGTGTGTTTGCTGCTTTCAGTTGAACTCTCTGCTGCTTTTATCGTTTGAACCTTGGTTATCTTATCTCGTATGGTGTAAGACATATGCACTCTATCTATCCTAGCTAGCTTGTGTTATATTGTGCTACTTTCATGCTATGCTATGCTTATTATCATGTCTTGGTCTTTAAAATATAGGGGGAGTGTTGACCCTAGTTTGTGTGCCATGTAGTCCAAAGCATTCATCTATAGTGCACACATCTAGGGGGAGCCCCGTCTATATTTCTGAGAGTGGGGTTTGCCTTTGCTTTAAAAATATCTTATCTATGTGCAAATCCGTGTTGTCATCAATACACCAAAAGGGGAGATTGTAAGGGCATATTTATCCCTAAGTGTTTTGGTGATTGATGACAATACTCGTCTTGGACTAATCGTGTGCCTTGAGTCCCTCGGATACTTCATCATTAGGCACAAGGCGATTCGGTGCCCCTCGGAGCTATTGAAGCGGCGTTGTTCTCGTTTCTCTTTGGTGGAGTTGAGTCGTAGGAGAGCCGTACTATTAAGAGGGGTTCGCGTCGGAAGGTAGGGTGGAATCACCGTACACTTGTCCCTCCTTTCCTTGCACTTTGGAGCTACCCATCGTTATCTTGGTTCTTAAAAATCGGCGTCTACTCTGTACTTGCGGTAGTACCGCAGTACAAGCGGTAGTACTGCTGGCGAGCCCGCGGTAGTACCGCTCCTTTGGCGCAGTAGTACCACGGCACCTTGGCCTAGTGCCGCTCGGTGCGATAGTAAGGCGGATGTAATTTTTACATCCGCGCCCTCATAGTAATACCGTTCCATTGGTGCGGTAGTACCGCCGCTTTTCTGACCTAGTGCGCTCGGTCTTGGTATTAAGGCGGATGTAATTTTTACATCCGCACTTCACGATAATACCGTTAGTCGGTAGCGGTAGTACTGCTGAGGCCTGATAATACCGCTCCTTGAAGTTGTAGTCTGGTGGCCCTTACGCCTTGTACCGCTGCGTCGCGGTAGTAAGCGCGGATGTAATTTTTACATCCGTGCCTACCCGCAATAATACCACGCCTTGCGGCGGTAGTACCGCGTCGGGTTTTGCATCACCCTAGTTTACTGCGGAAGTAGGCACGGATGAAATTTATTTAAATCTGCGCCCTTCGTGCCATGACCCTCACGCCTTGCGGTAGTACCGCAAGGGAAATGATAATACCAGCATAGCGGTAATCTGCTCCTTCCTCGAGCTTGTTCCTACTGCAGGCATTTGCCACAGTAGTACCCATGCGGCGCGCGGTAGTACTGCGATCCTTGAGCGGTAGTACCGTGAGTCGTGAGGCGAGAACTAGTGGATAACGGTTGGATTTTTCCACGACTATATAAGGGATGTCTTCTACCTCTAGTTGACTACCTCTTCCACCTCTAAGCTCCATTGTTGCTCCAAGCTCCATTTTCGCTCGATCTCTCTCCTAGCCAATCAAACTTGTTGATTTGCTCGGGATTGAGTGACAAGGGCCCGATCTACACTTCCACCAAAGGATATTTGATTCCCCACTTATCCCTTGCGGATCTTGTTACTCTTGGGTGTTGAGCACCCTAGGCGGTTGAGTCACCTCAAAGCCATACTCCATTGTGGTGAAGCTTCGTGGTGGTGTTGTTGTTGGGAGCCTTCGATTGTTGTGGAGATTGCCCCAACCTTGCTTGTAAAGGTTGATCGCCGCCTTCAAGGGCACCAATAGTGGAATCACGTCATCTCGCATCGTCGAGGGCGTGAGGAGAATCTGATGGCCCTAGTGGCTTCTTGGGGAGCATTGTGCCTCCACACTGCTCTAACGGAGACGTACTTCCCTTTAAAAGGAAGGAACTCCGGTAACACATCCTCGTCTTCACCGTCTCCACTCTTGGTTATTTCGTGCCTTTACTTTCGCAAGCTTACTTATTGTTTCATTTCTTGCTTGCTTGCTTGCTAGTTGTTATTGCATCATATAGGTTGCTCACTTAGTTGCATATCTAGACAACCTATTTGTTGCAAAGTTTAATTTGGTAAAGAAAAGCTTAAAAATTGTTAGTTGCCTATTCACCCCCCCCCCCCCCTCTAGTCAACCATATCGATCCTTTCAATTAGAGATAAGGGTTGCTTGCTTAGGGGTCAAGTAAGTCTTGCTTGGGAGTCAAGCAAACCTCTCTATATAAAAAGAGGAGATGTATCAATCTAATCAAGCAAGAATTAAGAAGGAAATCCCTTCCCTTTTGTCCGGCCATGGGCAAAAAGGCCCCCGGCTGGCCCTCTCGCGCCCTCCTTCTAGTAGCGCCATAACACAACCATTGTTAAAAGCTAGAGTGGTAACGGTGGAAAGTCAAATTTAAGAGTGGTATAGGGAAAATGGACAAGAGCTAGAGTGGCAACAACAAAAAATTCCGACCGTCAGCAAGTGATGCTAGCACAAGCAGTGGCACAAGTGTCTAAAACCCTGAATTAGTAATCAACATGTACATGCGTACAGTAATAAGAAGCAATGTTGGTTGGTCGATGCAAAGCATCAGCAGTAAGAAATTCATGATATTATATTTTAATTATCATCCAATGTTGCATAGCATAGTGGAGCTGTATAAAAACTAGATCAATAAATAAACAAACTAGTAGGTTGAAGGCATTACACAATCGAGAACAAAAACCTACTTTCGAAACATTCAGCCATCACCTTAGGCTTGGTTTAGTGTTGCTACGAACTTGTATTATGATCTACTGTAAGCAAATAGCCTCGAAAGCAGGACAATGTTGATTAGTCATACAGAAAGTAGACAAATGCTGGTTGAGAATACCAGACTATCATAATTCACATCACTGTCAAATTTAGCGTTAGCGAGGAAGGCTTTAGTAATTCTAAGTAAATATTCACGGATAATTACATTAGCTTACATGGCTAAACTACATAAATACTTAATAACAAGAGAAAAAGGAGCAAGCGGAAAAATAGGATCAATCTTGGAATAACCTCTAGGCATGACATTGCACAAATCGAGGGAGACTACTATGCTAAAACAGAATGCATGATTTATGTACAAAACATCAATGTCCATATTTGATTCTTGTTGAAAATTTGTCAAAATTGTTGGTAAAAAATGAAGTTGCAATGCATGAGAAGTGAAAGATAGAAATACATATTTCTACAAATACTCCCTCCGTTCCGAAATAATTGTCTTTCTAGATATTTCAACAAGTGACTACATACGGAGCAAAATGAGTGAATCTACACTCTAAAACATGTCTACATACATCCGTATGTTGTAGTCCATTTGAGATGGCTAGAAAGACAATTATTTCGGAACGGAGGGAGTATTATTGATATGGAACTCTGTAGTTTTGTATGACGAGCCATGTATTACAATACATTCGTTTCTTTTGCCAACAACTTACAACTCTAAATCAAAATAATTTCAACAAATATTTACAGAAGATGTAATATTGGGGACAATCGTTTTTCTGTATTTTGATACAAATGCTAAATATCTGATAAGTTTTCACAGTTAAATAACAAGTAATTTGCAGGGGGCAAGTAGTTCTAAAAGACAGTGCCAAATGAGCTTTTGCATCGTGCACTTCGACCACAAGTTCATCTATAATTTTACATGTCTATGTTTCTATCAGCTTCTCAAAGTAAAATAAGCGAAAAGTATAAGCTCAATGCATGATCCTGATGAGGATGCATGATAAATGCCACCCTTGCCCATACTAAGGAGTAAGGAGAAACAAAGCAATGCATGACCTGATGAGGATGCTGCCTACAATGCAACGCACAATGGACTAAGCTCAAATGCATTTATTTTTCACTTGGAAGAATAGTCATAGACTAGCAACATAACACCCATCGCGAGATTTCATCGTCAGTGTCCTTTTCACGATATATGGATCATGGCACAGAAGCAGCAACACTGCAAGGCATATCCCCTGCATCTACCATTCCATCAGCATAATTCGACCAGAAAACAGTAGAACAATGCAACCCAATGAGACAGGCACCATTCATCACACTGTGATTTCGTCCGATCTCCTAATTATCACTACAACCTTAGCCTTACTCTGTGCAAACATCTACAAAAGGAACATGCATTTGATCGAACACCTACCGTACAGACCGAAAACACCAAACAGGCCCGTACCACAATCGAGATACCAGCTTCCTTTCTCAGCTGAAGAACAACAGAGTCAACTTACGGAGCCCGGAAGGGGGGAATTAACACAGAGGCTTTGGGTTCGGTCGCCGCAGAATCTCATGACGTCGTTGACGCGGGTCAAGCGACCGCTTCCGCGGCAGCGCTCGCGAGAAGCGCGACGAAGAGGATGAGGAGGGGGACCAGAGCAACGACGAAGAGAATCTCAGCGGCCGATATCCGCGCGCTTCTGGCAGCCGCGCGCCGCGCCGCCGCGAGCTCGGCGTCGAGGAGGCGCGCGTTCCGGAGGTCGAACTCCTGCGACGAGAGAAAGCGCGACGGTAAGACAGACGCGTCGGAGCTAAGCGTCGCGCATGCTACGGGGAAGCGGAGGAGGCGTGGGGTTCCGGGTTACCACGGAGGATGGGGTCCGGCGGGTCGTCGCCGTCGAGGGGGGTGGCCGGCGGAGGGAGGAGAGGACGAGAGACGCCCTGGAGCAGCGCAGCGCGAGGAGGAGGGCGCCGTCGGCCCCCTGCTTCTGCTTCTCCTTCTCCATGGGGGCTCCGCGCGGGCGGCTTCTCGAAGCTTCCTGAGGGTTCCGGTGTTCTCTGTGGCGGATTGCAGAGGCAGAACGATGGCGTCGGCTTGATTTGATGACTTTGAATGGAGAATTTGGGAGACGGCTTGATTTCTAGAGGCCTTGTTTAGGGGGGCGTAGAGGGGAGCTGCTATGTGGCGCCCGGTGCGAGCGGTACACTCGGGCTGCTAAAGGCATCTCCAACAGTTCTAAGAGCAACTCTAGCACACCCCGCATCTCGCCCCGACCCGTAATATAACCGTCAAAATGTGGGTCGGGACCGAAAAAGCATTCCGATCAGATCCTGCATTTCGCCCCGGCCCGCAAAATTTTTTTGCGGGGCGCGGCAAAATCCCGACCCCAACCCGGGAAAACGCGGGTTTCACCCCGCGGCTGCGGTGCCCTGCATATAAGCGGAAGCGGTTGCTGGGGGTGGGGGGGGGGGGGGGGGGACATTTCATCCCGCGCTTTCTCCCACCAATCATCCCTCCTCCCTCCTCGCGCCGCCGCCGCCTGCCGCCCAAGATTCCGGTGACAGCAACCGGCAGGAGCACGCCGGAAGGCCTCCACGCGCACGAGGCCTCCCTTCCCTTCCCCCCTGCGTCGGCGGGCCGCCGGATTTGCAGATCTGCGGCGCTTCATTCTCGGCCGCGGTTGGCTTTTCGGCCGCGGTTCTTTGCTGAGCGATGGAGTGGTCGAGAGCCTCTCCGCAGCCAGAAGGGCGCATCGCCGCATGCCGGCGCGGGTTCGTCCGCCCGCCGCCGCCGAAAGTTTGCGGGCATGGACTCGTCCGGCCGTCCACAGGGCTCGGTGCTCGCGCAACGTCTTTATGGCTTGCCGATGCCGCTCATCTGATCGCGATATTGCCGCGCCAAGTCTTTGCGGTTCACCGAACGCGCAAGCACCCGGATGGGTGTTCTACAAATCGAAAACGACGGGTACGTGCACTCGCGGTAGCTCGTTCCATAGCTCATTCTTTAGTTCAAGTACGGTAGCTCACTTCGAGATTGCTCAATCTTTTGTGTAGGACGATGGATGCTCATTTTGGTTTTGGGAAGGCCAATACATTGATTTGTTGATAGAAAGAAACTTAATAGATGTTAGTGCACTCCTTAATACAATTGAAGGCAATGATGTGGCTGCATGTGCAACTAGAGGGGAAGCAACGTCGACTTCTTCGAAACCAAAGATGAAGAATGAAGAAAGCATCAAGAATGAACAAAACAAGATCAAGAATTTACATATCAACAGTGAGTGCATGGAGAAGATATTGCTTCAACTAGTGGGAGCAGTTATGGAAGTTGGAAATCTTCTGAAATGCATTCTTGTGGTTCTTTTTTTCTTTGCTTTTGCTATTCTAGCCAAGATTTGGTTATATATTTTGTATCTAACGTTGTTGCAAAAGCAAATAAAAGCATTATGGTAGATAAATCTAAGTTTTACGGGCCGGGACGAGTTGCGCCAGATCAGAACCCGTAAAAGCCGACCCGTAAAAAAGTATATTCCGCGAATATGCTTTTTATGGGTCCATTATGCGGGGTCTGCATCTGTACCAGCCCGCGCCGGCCCACAAAAGTGGTTTTGCGCGAACTGCAAATGAGTTATGCGGGTCGGCGGGATGCGGGGTTTGCTAGAGTTGCTCTAACAGAGCCCTCAAAAACTCAACCTTCAAAACCAGTTTGAGGGCTGAGAAAATGTCATTTTGAAGGCCGAAAATCCCTGACGCAGATCAATGCCCTCAAACCAACCCTCAAAACTGAATATTCTGTTTTGAGGGTTGGTTTGAGGACACTGATCTACGCCCCGGCCTTCAAACCTTCAAAACATGACAGCAACATAAATCACTCTCGAATTTGCAAATGATCATGATCACATACATGAAACAAACTTGCAAATCATCATCATCACATAGTAAATCCCATGGACATCATAGCAAAACATACAACGTGCAAATGATCATCATCACATAGTCATCGGAGACATCATTTGCAAAACATAAAACGTACGAACAACTTCAAGCATCGGTGAAGTTGTCCACACCTCCATCGCCTCCACCACTCATCGAAGACTCACCTCGGAGAGTAGACGACGCACCACCACCAGCACCATGCAGTAGCCTCTTCCTGTCCGCGATGTTCTCCTTGTACTCCTTCCACCACACCAATTGCTCTTCATCCATGTCCTTTCTAGACATCATCATGTGCTCCTCCTCCTCACCCGCCGGCTCCTCAACATGGAAGTCGAAGGAAGCAAGTGGAGGAGACCTAGTGTTCACCTCCGCGTCGTTGAGCAAGGCCCTATATGACACGGTTGGTGCGGACATTTCATCGAACACGTCGGTCGCGGTTGGCGGTGTTGGAGCGGCCGTGCTCGGTGGCGGCGGTGGCGGTGCTGCGGTATGCTCTGCCCCCGCTTGCGGCTTGCAAGCTGCTTCTCCTTGCGCTTGGGAGCAACCGCGGTGGAGGTTGCAGGCTTGGCGGGCTTCGCCGCCTTCCCCGCCGGTTTTGCCGCCTCGCCACGGGGGCGGGCACGGGCGGCTTGCTTGGCACGACGTGGGTGCCCGCCCGCCTCCGTTTTTGGCTGATGTGGGTGGCCGCCACCATCTCCGCCACGGCGACGTCGGTCGAGGTGGCCGGAGGCGGGAGGCACGGGGCTGGGGCGGGCACAAGCATGGCCACGAGCGCGGGCGCGGATGAAGCCGACAGCGGAGGAGCGACGGAGGGGGGTGGCCGGGGGCTGGAGGGGCTCCATGGCCGGCGGCGGCTACAAGAACAAGCGGCGGCGCGGATGAAGCAGGCGGCGGGGAGATGAGGCTTGGGAATTTTCCCTCCCGCGCATAGAGTTGACCAAGTGAGGGTTGGGCCTTCAACTTGCCCCAAACCCTCACTAGTGCAGGTTGGCCTCGAACTTGAGGGTTCGGCTTGGATTTTTTTTGAGGGTTTAGGGATTTGAGGGTACTGATCTGCGCCTTTTTTTTGCTCAACCCTCAAACTGGCAGTTATTTTGAGGGTTTGAGCAGTTTGAGGGCTCTGTTAGACATGCTCTAAGATAGGTGTTGGTAAATTTGTCACCTAAGACATAGTGATGAGGTGGCATCTAATAAATGTGGAAAAAGAGCAAAGTTGTATGTAGATTAACCAACAACCTTTGCACAAGCTTCAAGGTGAAATAGAGAGCAATCATATTTATTTTCTCACCATCTATTGGATAGTACCTTAGATACAACCTATTGGAGTAGTTGTATGAGACTGGTCATAGTGGGGAGTATCATATACTAGTATTATGCATATGATATAGTATCATAGGTGATCTTATTTACTGCCATGCAAGACACATAGTAGCATAACATTTATTATGATACGGTATCTATCTATGTTACTATAACCCTTTTTTTTTTAATTGTATGCCACATAAGCATGTTTGCGAGTCCCAAGTGCATGATACCGGTTATGTTAGCCCCACCATGTCCAGCCTGATAGCTTGTTGGTTGATGACATGGACATTTTACCAACAAGACCAACATACAACCTGTTGGAGATGCCCTAACGCACACACTCATGGGCCGGCACAAGTAAGGGAGTTTATTTTCTTGTTTAATCCTTTCTTTCCTTCTTTTATTGGGCAGCGTGCGGATAATGAGAAAAGATCTGCTGCCTACTAATGTCTATTGGATCTACTCACGTAAGCAGCCACCCTTTTGCAACAAAAATGGTGTTGCAGAAGGCCCTCTGCAACGGGATCATTGTTGCAATCACCTCGAAGTGTTTATTTTTGTTGATCATTTACTAAGTTGCAAGAAAGCTCATGTTACAGAAAACCTTTTGTAGCATCGGACATGTAGCAGAGAGCATTCTAGTGACAGTTCCGTGTAGCTCACTGGAGAAACTCACCAGAGAAGCTTTGTTGGCGTGCTTGCCGACGCGAACGTGCCAACGGCTTGCACACCTTGCAACAGAGAAGCTCATTTGTGCGCTAGTCAACGGCGAGAGCCGGTGGCAACAAGCAACGCGGGGAGGCGGTGACTCGACAGAAACTTGGGGCAGTCGGAGCAGCATGGGGAGGCGGTGACTTGACAGGGCGGGCGGAGCAACGCGGGGAGGCGGCAACTCGACATGAGCTCGGGAGGAGCGCCAGTGACTTGCATGCCTTGCAACAACGTGCATCTCGCCAAGGAAGCCCGTCAGCGTGCTAGCCGATGGCGGGAATCGGAGCAGCGGGGAGACGGTAACTCGACGGGAGCTCGTAGTCGAAACAGTGCGGGGAGGCGGCTACTCGATGGAAGCTCAGGAAGACCACGAGAGGCAGACTTCTCTTAAGGATTCAGATCCTGCAACAGACCCATTGTTACGACGAGAGAGATTGCAAGAACGAGCCAATTGCAAAAACTAGTGGAGGTGGACATGGGCACGTGGCATGCAGAGAAGGCGGCAGACGTGGATCTGCGCCCCCCCCCCATGATTTAAAGCATTTTTTATTTCTCTGGGTTTTATTGCGAAATTAACTAATAAGTTTAGAGATGGATGAAACCTTTTCAATCTAGTTATACAGAATCAACTTATGTTATTAATTTATATATTATCAATTAAAGTGTTAAAAATATGCATGTGTTAAAAAAAATTAACGCATAAAGAAACTAAAAATATTCATGTATTTTTTAAATGTTCATCCATTTGAAAAAAATCATGGTGTATTATAAAAAAATTAATGTGTATTTAAGAAATGTTCGTTATGTATTAAAAATGTTTAAGAACATTTCAAAAATATTTATGACATACTTAAGAAATCAGTTCCACTATTAAATCTTTTCTCTTATAATTCCTTGATGCCTCATTTTGAGCCAAGAAAATCCATCCTTTGTCCGAAAAAATAGTTGGTTCCGGATTACTACTTTTTTAAGATTTTATCTATAGCTGGTACGTGCATATACATGCGGCATGCCGATGGTTGATGGAGAAGAGAGGACCAAACGGAGGGAAGGCAAGGGCTCTTGCTATTATTACACAGACAAGGAAGTCGAAAGTGACTGACGTCCACCCACTGATGAGCGCGCTGGCCGCAGCGCGCGGGGGCTCCTCCGTTGACCGCCAGGGGTATTAAGCGCGAGCCGGGCGTGCCCCAGCACCGCAAGGCCTTGCTGCACACTCGCGCACCTTGCTTGCATTGGATCCAGCCATGGACGCCCGTCGCCTGGTCCTCCTCCTCGGCCTCCTCGCGGCCGCCGCGCCGCTGGCCGCCGCCGACCTCGCCCCCGACTTCTACAAGGAGTCCTGCCCGGACGCCGAGAAGATCGTCGCCGCCGTCATCGAGAAGAAAATGAAGGACGACCCCGGCACCGCCGCCGGCCTCCTCCGCCTCCTCTTCCACGACTGCTTCGCCAATGTACGTACGCCCCTCTCGTTTGGTTCTTGATTAGTGTAGAAATTTAATTGGAATCCGTCCTCAATGGAGAGAAATTGTGGGGTTGATCTGCTGCATGCATGGATGTTATGTTATGTTAGGGGTGCGACGCGTCCATCCTCATCGACCCGCTGTCCAACCAAAGCTCCGAGAAGGAGGCCGGGCCCAACATCTCGGTGCGCGGCTACGACATCATCGACGAGGCCAAGAAGGAGCTGGAGGCCAAGTGCCCCAACACGGTGTCCTGCGCCGACATCATCTCCCTCGCCACCCGCGACTCCGTGAAACTCGCCGGCGGCCCGGACTACGCGGTCCCCACGGGCCGCCGCGACTCGCTCGTCTCCAACCGCGAGGAGTCCGACGACAACCTGCCCGGCCCGGACATCCCCGTGCCCCAGGTCACAGCCGACTTCGTCAAGGCCGGCTTCACCGCCGAGGAGATGGTGCTGCTGCTCGCCGGCGGCCACAGCATCGGCAAGGTCAGGTGCATCTTCATCGAGCCCGACGCCTCGCCCATGGAGGCGGGCTATCGCGCCAGCATCAGCAAGCTCTGCGACGGGCCCAACCGGGAACCGGGCTTCGTCAACATGGACCAGTCCAACCCCAACGTCGTTGACAACTCCTTCTTCGCCAACGCCATCGCCGAGAAGATGCCGCTCACCCTCGACCGCCTCCTCGCCATCGACGAGAAGACGGGGCCCCTGCTCAAGGACATGCTCAACAAGCCCAAAGAGGACTTTGCGTCGGCATTCGGCAAGGCCATGGAGAAGCTCACCGTGCTCAAGGCCATCACCGGCAAGGACGGCGAGGTCAGGAAGTTATGCAACGAGTTCAATAACCCCATGTCCTCCGACGGCCCCTCGGTCATACGGATCAGCTCCGTCGACCCCGAGGACCTGGATGGCTTGGCGGCCGGCAACACGCAGCAGCAGGTGTCAAGCATCGTCTCGCAGGGGCACAAGGACGCACAGCCGGAGGACGCCGCCGGCAAGGCGGACGGTAACGCCGAGAAGCCCCACAAGAAGGCGTCCGGCAAGCACAAGCTCCGCAGCGACTAGAAGCAGTGCGCGTGAGCGCGTCACTACTACACCACGTACGTAACTACGAGCTGTCGCCCCGCCCACCTCTCCGGCGACGCACGTAGGCCTCCATCCAGGAGCGTCTCCATCAAATTGATTAATTGCACTTTGAATTACTCTTCTTCTTCCTCTCGGTACTCTCTATACTACGGCTAGTTACTTAATGCTTGGTTGATTTTTTTTCAAAACTAATATCGCGTCGAGTTTTTAACAGCGACCGTAGCACTCCAGTTTGTCTTAATTTTTTGTTGTATTTGTTCTTGTAACCAAGTTTTTTTGGCTGGGTGCCGAATAATATTGTACCAGTTTTGTTTTTGGCTTCCCTTTATACATAGTCATACATTGTGCAGTGTTCTTGTTTCGATGGATACACTTACTTTGTGTATTATTATCTTTTTTTCTTTAAAGATCCAGCTTTGGCTGGCTTCATTGACGATAAGCAGGAGGAGGCATCTTGTTGGCTCGGGATGAAACTTTTCAAAAAAAAAAAACACAGATCTTTATTCATTTTGAATAACAATTACATCCTTTATGAAGAGGGGTACAATTTCACTCAAGACTTCTCAAACCAGTCAAAAGTTGAAGAAAATGTAGCTAACTTAGCAAGTTAATGGGCAACCTTATTTGCTTTCCTATTACAGTGCTCGAATCTAGTAATGGAAAATTCACAAGCCAAAAAGTAACAATCGTCAAACATTTTCACCGCAAGGACATCCGTGCACCAATCAATTCTCCAATTCCCCCTGCAATGAACTTTCCTTTATCGTCCCTCAAAACAGTGCCGGTCGTGCCACAAAGTAGGTCATGATCAAAAGAGGCATCCACATTAAGTTTTACGCACCCCCTTGGACTTTGTATCCATCCACCTCTTTTCATAGTAGTCTTCGGTGATATGGCCATAACATAGTTTAACGTAATAGCATGGATCCCCATAGAAATCTAGTTGACATCTTGGATTTTCTCTTTATGGACTAATTTTCACCTCTCCCACCATAAATACCAAGCTGTATTTGCAATCATCTCACGAAAATTCTGACTACCCAAGATAGTCAACTCATTTTCAGGTATAGAGAGTAAAACTTCAAGGACCGCCTCACCAGCATAATCAACTTCCCAAGCTCTTTTAATGACCTGATCTAGTCCCAGGTCCCAGCACTCTCCACACCTCGTTTGCTTTCTGACATTGGAATAACATATGCTTTGTATCCACTGGTCCCAAGGGACAAGAAGGGGAATTAGGGGGGGGGGGGGTTATGTGCCTATTCACCAAAGTAACTCTACATGGAAGAGTGTCGTGCAACGTGCGTCATATGAAATTTTTTACCTTCACTGGACAAGATAACTTCCAAATCTCACTCCAATAGGATTAATAGTTAAACATCCCATATCATCAGTTCTTCTAAGTTTTTTTCGGTGTTGGTGTTCCCATTCCACAACATAGGCTGGTCGAACCGAAAACACTCCATTTTTTGAATAGCTCCAACCAACAAAATCTAACATATCATGTTGGCAAAGCGGAATTGCAAGGAACCACTGTGCATCAACTGGCCACAATGTTTGTGTAACTAGATTTTCGTCCCAGATATTAGTAACAGGGTCAATTAAATCATATACCCTTGAGATTAAATTACTCCCTCTAGGTGTGATTATTTTTCTATTTGCACTATTCAGGATCTAAGCATCTTCCCAAAAATCAATATTGTGACCATTTCCAACACGCCATATATAACCATGATATAGACAATTAACCCCTCATTATACTTTGCCAAGTAAAAGAGGATCCCTTCTTTAACTTTGGATTCAACAAATCACTGTCAGGAAAATACTTAGCTCTCAACACGGTAGCACATAAGGACTCTAGATTCTCAAGAATACGCCAAGCTTGTTTTTCCAACATTGCCAGGTTGAAACAATGAATATCCCGGAATCCCATCCCCCTTGATTTTTGGGTACACGCATTTTCCACCAAGCCATCCAATGCATTCACTTCTGATTGTCCTCGTCTCCCCACCAAAAATGAGACATCGCATCAGTGATTCCCTTGCAAGTTTTTTTAGGAATTTTAAAGATGGACATCACATAGGTGGGGATCGCTTGTACAACAGATTTCAGGAGGATCTCTTTCCCTCCTGCGGATAGAGGTTTTTCTTTCCATCCACTTACCTTCATGATGATATGGTCAATCAAGTATTGGAAATAGTCAGAGTTGTCCATACCCACATTAGCTGGTAGGCCCAAATATTTATCATTCAGAGCTTCAGTCATAATATTGAGAGTGGTACAAAGTTGCTCCCTAATATTCACTCTCGTGTTAGGGCTGAAGAATATGCTTGATTTATCAACACTTAGCATTTTTCCAGAGGCGATACAATATGAATCCGGAATGACTTCCAAAGCCCCGACATTGTGTATGTTAGATTTCATCAGGATCAATGAGTCATCCGCAAATAGAAGATTCGTCATAGATGGAGCCTCCCTACATACCTTCACACCTTCAATTTTCCCAGTCTCCTCTGCATGTGACAAGAGAGCGGTCAGGCCCTCGATACATACCAATAATAAATAGGGAGATAACGGGTCTCCTTGTAATCCTCTGGAGGGCTTAAAGCTCGTAGTTTCTTCCATATTGAACCTAACCGATATTCTATAGTGGAAACACATTGCATAAAAAAATTGACCCAACTCTCTTGGAAGCCCAGTGTCAACATAATCTCCTTTAGGATGCAACGTTGGTAACTTTTCAAACTCTCATATCAGTGAGAACACTATCACGTCACTAGTGAAACAGTTTGGGCCCCCAGAGTGGCGGATTACCGGGGTTTATGGCCCGCACTCTGACGAGGACAAAGTAGAATTCTGAAGGAAATATGCCCTAGAGGCAATAATAAAGTTATTATTTATCTCCTCATTTCATGATAAAATTTTATTATTCATGCTAGAATTGTATTAACTGGAAACTTAGTACATGTGTGAATACATAGACAAAACATATTGTCCCTAGTATGCCTCTACTTGACTAGCTCGTTGATCAAAGATGGTTATGTTTCCTAACCATAGACATATGTTGTCATTTGATGAATGGTGCCACATCATTAGGAGAATGATGTGATGGACATGACCAATCCGTTAGCTTAGCATTATGATCATTACAGTTTCATTGCTACTGCTTTCTTCATGACTTATACATGTTCCTCAGACTATGAGATTATGCAACTCCCGAATACCAGAGGAACACCTTGTGTCCTATCAAACATCACAACGTAATTGGGTGATCATAAATATGCTCTACAGGTGTCTCCGAAGGTGTTTGTTGGGTTGGCATAAATCAAGATTAGAATTTGTCACTCCGTGTTTCGGAGAGGTATCTCTGGGCCCTCTCGGTAATGCTCAGCACTATAAGCCTTGCAAGCAATGTGACTAATGAGTTAGTTGTGGGATGAAGTATTACGGAACGAGTAAAGAGACTTGCCGGTAACGAGATTGAACTAGGTATGATGATACCTACGATCTAATCTCGGGCAAGTAACATACCGATGACAAAGGGAATAACGTATGTTGTTATGTGGTTTGACCGATAAAGTTCTTCGTAGAATATGTAAGAGACAATATGAGCATCTAGGTTCCGCTATTGGTTATTGATCGGAGTTGTGTCTCGATCATGTCTACATAGTTCTCGAACCCATAGGGTCCGCACGCTTAACGTTCGATGACGATATGTATTATGAGTTATGTGTTTTTGATGACCTAAGTTTGTTCGAAGTCCCATATGAGATCACGGACATGACGAGGAGTCTCGAAATGGTCGATACATAAAGATTGATATATTGGACCATGTTATTCGGACACCGGAAGTGTTCCGGGTGGTTTTGGGTAAAAACGGAGTGCCGGAGGGGTTACCGGAACCCCCGGGGGAACTAATGGGCCACCATGGGCCTTAGTGGAGAGAGAGGAGGGACACAGGAGGGCTGGCTGTACCCCCCCTTGGGTATGAATTGGACTAGGGGAAGGGGGCGGCGCCCCCCTTTCCTACTCCCTCTCCCTCTCCTTCCTTCCCCCTCTCTTCCTTGGAGGGGAATCCTACTGGGACTAGGAAGTCCTAGTAGGACTCCTCCTCTTGGGGCGTGCCATAGGGTCGGCCGGCCTCCCCCTCCCTCCTTTATATATGGGGGCAGGCGGGCACCCTAGAACACACAAGTTTCTCTTAACCGTGTGCAGTGCCCCCTCCATAGTTACACACCTCGATCATATCATCATAGTGCTTTGGCGAAGCCCTGCACCGGTAGCATCATCATCACCGTCGCCACGCCGTCGTGCTAACGGAACTCACCCTCATCCTCAACTGGATCAAGAGCACGAGGGACGTCATCGAGCTGAATGTGTGCTGAACGCGGAGGTGCCGTACGTTCGGTACTTGGATCGGTTGGATCACGAAGAAGTTCGACTACATCAACCACGTTATTGAAAAGCTTCCGCTTTCGGTCTATGAGGGTACCTAGACACACTCTCCCCTCTCGTTGCTTTGCATCACCTAGATAGATCTTGCATGATCGTAGAATTTTTTTTGAAATTACCGCGTTCCCCCAACAGTGGCATCCGAGCCTGGTCTATGCGTAGATGTTTTATACACGAGTAGAACACAAAGAGTTGTGGGCGATAATAGTCATAATACTTACCACCAATGTCTTACTTTGATTCGGCGGTACTGTTGGATGAAGCGGCCCGGACCGACATTACATGACTGCGTTCATGAGACTGGTTCTACTGACGTTCTTATGCACAAAGGCGGCTAGCGGGCGTATGTTTCTCCAACTTTAGTTGAATCGAGTTTGACTACGTCCGGTCCTTGTTGAAGGTTAAAACAACACAGTTGACAAAAAATCATTGTGGTTTTGATGCGTAGGTAAGAACGGTTCTTGCTAGAAGCCCGTAGTAGCCACGTAAAACTTGCAACAACAAAGTAGAGGATGTCTAACTTGTTTTTGCAGGGCTTGCTGTGATGTGATATGGTCAAGACATGATGTGATATAATTTGTTGTATGAGATGATCATGTTTTGTAACAGAGTTATTGGCAACTAGCAGGAGAAATATGGTTGTCGCTTTATTGTATGCAATGCAATCGCCATGTAATTGTTTTACTTTATCACTAAGCGGTAGCGAGAGTCGTAGAAGCAATAGTTGGCGAGACGACAACAATGCTACGATGGAGATCAAGGTGTCGCGCCGGTGACAATGCAGATCATGACGATTCTTCGGTGATGGAGATCATGAGCACAAGATGATGATGGCCATATCATGTCACATATTTTGATTGCATGTGATCTTTATCTTTTATGCATCTTAATTTGCTTAGTACGGCGGTAGCATTATAAGATGATCCCTTACTAAATTTCCAGGTATAAGTGTTGTCCCTGAGTATGCACCGTTGCTACAGTTCGTCGTGCCGAGACACCACGTGATGATCGGGTGTGATAAGCTCTACGTTCACATACAACGGGTGCAAGCCAGTTTTGCACATGCAGAATACTCGGGTTAAACTTGACGAGCCTAGCATATGCAGATATGGCCTCGGAACACTGAGACCGAAAGGTCGAACGTGAATCATATAGTAGATATGATCAACATAGTGATGTTCAGCATTCAAAACTACTCCATTTCACGTGATGATCGGACATGGTTTAGTTGATTTGGATCACGTGATCATTTAGATGACTAGAGGGATGTCTATCTAAGTGGTTGTTCTTAAGTAATATGATTAATTGAACTTTAATTAGTTATTTTGCATGTCTATGTTATTGTAGATCAATAGTCTGTGCTACCATTCCTTTGAATTTTAATGTGTTCCTAGAGAAAGCTAAGTTGAAAGATGATGGCAACAACTACACGGACTGGGTCCGTAACTTGAGGATTATCCTCATTGCTGCATAGAAGAATTACGTCCTGGAAGCACCGCTAGGTGCTAGGCCTGCTGCAGACACTACTGATGACGTTAAGAATGTCTGGCAGAGCAAACCTGATGACTACTCGATAGTTCAGTGTGCCATTCTTTACAGCTTAGAATCGGGACTTCAAAGACGTTTTGAACGTCATGGAGCATATGAGATGTTCCAAGAGTTGAAGTTAATATTTCAAGCAAATGCCCGAGTTGAGAGATATGAAGTCTCCAATAAGTTCTACAGCTGCAAAATGGAGGAGAATAGTTCTTTCAGTGAACACTTACTCAGAATGTCTGGGTACCATAACCACTTGACTCAGCCGGGAGTTAATCTTCCTGATGACAGTGTCATTGACAGAGTTCTTCAATCACTGCCACCAAGCTATAAAGGCTTCGTGATGAACTATAATATGCAAGGGATGAACAAGACAATTCCTGAGCTCTTCGCAATGCTAAAGGTTTCGGAGGTAGAAATCAAAAAGGAGCATCAAGTGTTGATGGCCAACAAGACCACTAGTTTCAAGAAAAAGGGCAAAGGGAAGAAGGGGAACTTCAAGAAGAACGGCAAGAAAGTTGCTGCTCGGGAGAAGAAACCCAAGTTTGGACCTAAGCCTGAAACTGAGTGCTAAGGGACTGGTCACTCAAAGCGGAACTGCCCCAAGTATTTGGCGGATAAGAAGGATGGCAAAGTGAAAGGTATATTTGATATACATGTTATTGATGTGTACCTTACTAATGCTCGTAGTAGCGCCTGGGTATTTGATACTGGTTCTGTTGCTCATATTTGCAACTCGAAACAGGGGCTATATATTAAACGAAGATTGGCTAAGGACGAGGTGACGATGCGCGTGGGAAATGGTTCCAAGGTCGATGTGATCGCCGTTGGCACGCTACCTCTACATCTACCTTCGAAATTAGTTTTAGACCTGAATAATTGTTATTTGGTGCCAGAATTGAGCATGAACGTTATATCTGGATCTTGTTTGACGCAAGACAATTATTTATTTAAATCAAAGAATAATGGTTATTCTATTTATATGAGTAATATCTTTTATGGTCATGCACCCTTGCTGACTGGTCTATTATTGTTGAATCTCGATCGTGATGATACACATGTTCATAATATTGAAGCCAAAAGATGCAAAGTTGATAATGATAGTGCAACTTATTTGTGGCACTGCCTTTTGGGTCATATCGGTGTAAAGTGCATAAAGAAACTCCATGCTGATGGACTTTTGGAATCACTTGATTATGAATCACTTGGTGCTTGCGAACCGTGCCTCATGGGCAAGATGATTAAAACTCCGTTCTCCGAAACAATGGAACAAGCTACTGACTTATTGGAAATAATACATACAGATGTATGCGGTTCAATGAGTGTTGAGGCTTGTGGCGGGTATCATTACTTTCTTACCTTCACAGATGATTTGAGAAGATATGGTTATATCTACTTAATGAAGCATAAGTCTGAAACATTTGAAAAGTTCAAAGAATTTTAGAGTGAAGTGGAAAATCATTGTAACAAGAAAATAAAGTTTCTACGATCTGATCGTGGAGGTGAATATTTGAGTTACGAGTTTGGTCTTCATTTGAAACAATGTGGAATAGTTTCACAACTTACACCACCTAGAACACAACAGTGAAATAGTGTGTCCGAACGTCGTAACCGTACTTTATTGGATATGGTGCAATCTACGATGTCTCTTACTGATTTACCGCTATCGTTTTGGGGTTATGCTTTAGAGACGGCTGCATTCACTTTAAATAGGGCACCATCAAAATCCGTTGAGATGACCCCTTATGAACTGTGGTTTGGCAAGAAACCGAAGTTGTCGTTTCTTAAAGTTTGGGGCTGTGATGCTTATGTAAAAAAGCTTCAACCTAATAAGCTCGAACCCAAATCGGAGAAGTGCGTCTTCATATGATACCCAAAGGAAACTGTTGGGTACACCTTCTATCACAGATCCAAAGGCAAGACACTCATTGCTAAAAATGGATCCTTTCTAGAGAAGGAGTTTCTCTCGAAAGAAGTGAGTGGGAAGAAAGTAGAACTTGATGAGGTAATTGTACCTTCTCCCTTATTGGAAAGTAGTTCATCACAGAAATCAGTTCCAGTGATTCCTACACCAATCAGTGAGGAAGCTAATGAGGATGATCATGAAACTTCAGGTCAAATTACTACAAAACCTCGTAGGTCTTCCAGAGTACGATCCGCACCAGAGTGGTACGATAATCCTGTTCTGGAAGTCATGTTACTAGGCCATGGTGAACCTACGAACTATGAGGAAGCGGTGATGAGCCCAGATTCCACTAAATGGTTGAGGCCATGAAATATGAGATGAGATCCATGTATGAGAACAAAGTGTGGACTTTGGTGGATTTGCCCGATGACCGGCAAGCCATAGAAAATAAATGGATCTTCAAGAAGAAGACTGACGCTGACGGTAATGTTACTATCTACAAAGCTTGACTTGTTGCGAAAGGTTTTCGACAAGTTCAAGGAGTTGACTATGATGAGACTTTCTCACCCGTAGCGATGCTTAAGTCTGTCCGAATCATGTTAGCAATTGCCGCATTTTATGATTATGAAATTTGGCAGATGGATGTCAAAACTGCATTCCTGAATGGATTTCTGGAAGAAGAGTTGTATATGATGCAACCAGAAAGTTTTTTTTGATCCAAAGGGTGCTAACAAAGTGTGCAAGCTCCAGCGATCCATTTATGGACTGGTGCAAGCCTCTCGGAGTTGGAATGAACGCTTTGATAGTGTGATCAAAGCATATGGTTTTATACAGACTTTTGGAGAATCCTGTATTTACAAGAAAGTGAGTGGGAGCTCTGTATCATTCTAATATTATATGTGGATGTCATATTGTTGATTGGAAATGATATAGAATTTCTGGATAGCATAAAGGGATACTTGAGTAAGAGTTTTTCGATGAAAGACCTCGATGAAGATGCTTACATATTGGGAATCAAGATCTATAGAGATAGATCGAGACGCTTAATTGGACTTTCACAAAGCACATACATTGATAAAGTTTTGAAGAAGTTCAAAATGGATTAGTCAAAGAAAGGGTTCTTTCCTGTGTTACAAGGTGTGAAGTTGAGTCAGACTCAAAGCCCGACCACTGCAGAAGATAGAGAGAAAATGAAAGCCATTCCCTATGCTTCAGCCATAGGTTCTATCATGTATGCAATGTTGTGTACCAGACCTGATGTGTGCCTTGCTATAAGTATAGCAGGGAGGTACCAAACTAATCCCGGAGTGGAGCACTGGACAATGGTCAAGAACATCCTGAAATACTTGAAAATGACTAAGGATATGTTTCTCGTTTATGGAGGTGACAAAGTGAAAGTGCAACTATCCCTAGGTGGTTTTGGTAATTCATCACAACATATAGCTCATTGAGCTAATGCTATTCCAAGACTATTATTTCAGGAAAGCTCAATGAATGGCATGGCATGGATGATGAAAGTGGATCCCTCAAAATACTAAGGACAAAGGATTGGCTCAAGCTCAAAAGCTCAAGACTCTTCATTTTATATTTTAGTGATCCAAGATCACATTGAGTCTATAGGAAAAGCCAATACTATCAAGGAGGGATGAGGTGTTGCTTAATGAGCCTCTTGCTTCATGTGCTTAGTGATATGCTCCAAAACCCTCACTACTTTCCCACATCCACATATGACCTAAACTCAAAGCCAAAATCGGTCACACCGATTCTTCCTATCCGCGCCACCGATTCCAAAAGTCATAGCCATCGCCACAAACCCTAAACAAATCGGTCTTACCGATAGGGATCTCGGTCTCACCGAGATGGGGTTGTAATCTCTGTTTCCCTTCGTAACATTTCGGTCTAACGAAGTGAGCGATCAGTCCCACCGAGATTGCAATGTAAACTCTCTGTTTCCTTTTGTAACATTTCGGTCTCACCGAAAAGAGCAAATCGGTCCCACCGAGTTTACCTGACCAACTCTCTGGAAAGCTTATTACCAAATCGGTCTCACCAAGTTTGTGTAATCGGTCTTACCAAGATTACGTTATGCCCTAACCCTAACCGAATCGGTCTCACCGAGATGCATGTCACCCCACGAAAATCACTAACGGTCACTAGGTTTACTAAATCGGTCCGACCGAGTCATTGAATCGGTCCCACCGAGTTTGGTAAATTGTGTGTAACGGTTAGATTTTGTGTGGAGGCTATATATACCCCTCCACCTCCTCTTCATTCGTGAAGAGAGCCATCAGAACGAACCTACACTTCCAACTTACCATTTCTGAGAGAGAACCACCTACTCATGTGTTGAGACCAAGATATTCCATTCCTACCATATGAATCTTGATCTCTAGCCTTCCCCAAGTTGCTTTCCACTCAAATCTTCTTTCCACCAGATCCAAAACCTATGAGAGAGAGTTGAGTGTTGGGGAGACTATCATTTGAAGCACAAGAGCAAGGAGTTCATCATCAACGCACAATTTGTTACTTCTTGGAGAGTGGTGTCTCCTAGATTGGCTAGGTGTCACTTGGGAGCCTCCGACAAGATTGTGGAGTTGAACCAAGGAGTTTGTAAGGGCAAGGAGATCGCCTACTTCGTGAAGATCTACCGCTAGTGAGGCAAGTCCTTTGTGGGCGATGGCCATGGTGGGATAGACAAGGTTGCTTCTTCGTGGACCCTTCGTGGGTGGAGCCCTCCGTGGACTCGCGCAGCCGTTACCCTTCATGGGTTGAAGTTTCCATCAACGTGGATGTACGATAGCACCACCTATCGGAACCACGCCAAAAACATCCGTGTCTCCAATTGCGTTTGAATCCTCCAAACCCTTCCCTTTACTTTCTTGCAAGTTGCATGCTTTAATTTCCGCTGCCTATATACTCTTTGCATGCTTGCTTGAATAGTGTGAGGATTGCTTGACTTGTCCTAAAGTAGCTAAAATCTGCCAAACTCTAAAATTGGGAAAAGGTTAAGTTTTTATTGGTCAAGTAGTCTAATCACCCCCCTCTAGACATACTTCAAGGTCCTACAAGTGGTATCAGAGCTTTGGTCTCCATTTGCTTTGATTGCCGTAGCTTTTGGTGGTCATAGCCTTGGTTTCACAACCTAGGAGAGGATGGCGTCTAGCGAGGGAAATTATCACCGTAGAGGTCCTTACTTTGATGGTACTAATTTTGCTAGTTGGAAGCATAAGATGAAAATGCATATTCTTGGACATAACCCCGCCGTTTGGGCTATTATTTGTATTGGCTTGCAAGGTGAATTTTTCGATGGGAGAGAACCGAACCGTGAAGCTAATGCGGAAGAATTGAAGATGCTGCAATACAACGCTCAAGCTTGTGATATCATCTTCAATGGATTGTGCCCCGAAGAATTCAACAAAATCAGCCGTCTTGAGAATGCAAAGGAAATTTGGGATACTTTGATTGATATGCATGAAGGTACCGAGTCCTTCAAGGAATCCAAGTTGGATGTGCTCCAAAGTCAGCTTGACAAGTTCAAAATGAAGGATGGTGAAGGTGTCATTTGAAATGTACTCTAGGCTTGCTCTTATCACAAATGAGATTGCGGCTTAGGGAGTGAAGAGATGACCAACAAATTCATCATCAAGAAGATCCTAAGAGCATTGGATGGAAATTATGATACCGTGTGCACATTGATTCAAATGATGCCAAACTACAAAGATCTCAAGCCAACGGAAGTCATTGGAAGAATTGTTGCTCATGAGATGTCACTCAAGGATAAGGAGGAACTTCACAACAAGTCAAGTGGTGCTTACAAAGCCTCAAGTGAAGCCCCCACATCATCAAGTGATAAACAAACCTTCAATGAAGAATTGAGCTTAATGGTGAAGAACTTCAACAAATTCTACAAGAGTAGAACCAAAGAAAGAAGCTACAAGTCAAGGTCTTACAATGAAAAAAGATCTTCTAGTCGAGAGCGCAATTGCTACAATTGTGGGAGACCCGGACACTATTCCAATGAGTGTACGACACCCTACAAAAGAAGAGAAGATTCTCCAAGAAGAAGGAGAAAAAGAGAAGAATCACCACCAAGAGAGAGGAGGAGTAGAGATGATCGTTATGAACGAAGACCCTCACGGAGAAGGAAGGATTCGGAAAGGAAGGACAAGTCATCAAGGAGCTACACAAAACGTAGACATCAAGCTCATGTTGGTGAATGGGTATCCGACTCCGACTCCGACAATCACTCCGAGAGAAGCTATCACTCCGACTCCGAATATATACTCAAGATGAAGGTGTTGCCGGTCTAGCACTTGTGTCAACCAACTCCTATGACATATTTGATTCACAAAATGAAGGTGTTGGAAGATGCTTCATGGCCAAAGGTCCAAAGGTAACACACCCTGAGTATGTTGATTTCAATAGTGATGAAGATGACTTGCTTGTGGATGATGATTTACTTGTTGACAACTCTAGTGATGAATACTATGATGAAAAGTCAATTAATCATGCTAATCAAGATAAAATGAATGACAATGATAAGGAGAAGATTGAGCTTCTAACTAAAGAACTAAACACTCTTAAGTTAGCTCATGAAACTATCTACGAAGATCATCAAGAACTTTTAAGGGCTCATGAGAAGTTACGCTTTGAAAAGCTCAATCTTGAGCAAGAGCATGAGTTATTAAAAGCAATCAATGATGATCTCCACAAGAAAAGTTCTTCTCACATTGCCAAGCGTTTACGCTTATCTACTTACATGCCTCAAGTCAAGTCTAGTAACAAGTACAAGAAAGATACTTCCTCTAGTAGTAACAATAATAATGTCAAATCCAATATTGTTGCTTCTAGTAGTTCTCTTGATTCCACTAATGATTCTCTTAGCCAAGTTACACTTGAGCAAGAAAATAGCTTATTGAAGGGAATTATAGAAAGGTGTTTAAAAGAGCCTTGCCGGAGTAAGCAATTCGAGGAAATTATGCGCAAGCAAGGAAGGCACGGAAGAATCAAGGTGTTGGTTTTGAATGAAAGTTCAATGCCAATGGAGTTGAGTGGGAAGAAGATCAATACCCCAAGACAAAGTTTGTTCCTCAACAAAAGAAGTATGATCCTACTTCCTTCAAGGGAACACAAGCTCAAGATGATCTTCCACCACAAGACCACAAGAACAAAGGCAAGGACAAGCTTCAAGAAGAGATTGATGCATTTGAAGAAGCGCCTAAAGCCTCGTTCAAGTGGGTTCCCAAGACTACGTCAAGTTCTACTTCATCAAGTACAACTACAACTCCAAGGATTCCCATCAAGATGATGTGGATCCCGAAGAAGAAGAACTAAAGAGTTCTTGAGGGTGACTCCGCCAACATTCTTCACTCATATCATTTTGGCAAGAACAAGTGCAATCAACTTCCACATCTTGCACTAGTTCAAGGAGTCACAAACCCTCATGTTGGTAAGGCAAGGGACAAGGTAACCTAATGATTTCATGGACATCATCTTGTGTGTGCATCACTCTATGTCTATGGATATTCTTGTTTGTTCCTTGTGGGACTAACCCATGTAGGCAAGTTGAAAGTGCATCTCACTCCAAAGGATCGCTCCAAATGATCTACAACAACATTGAGCATCCACATCTTCAACACCTACATGAAGTCATCATCGACAAAACCCAAGGTTAGTTCATACCTCTAAGGGGGGATCTCACATCTAGGGGGAGCTTAACTCTAAGAATTGAGTCAAAGCAACTCTAACGGTGTGAACAAATCAATGCACTATGTAAAAGTGGTAACCCCACTTGAGCTTAAACGATGAGTATGACCTATGATCAAATGTTCTCATTTGACTCCTAAGTCAATATACTCATGTATAGATGACCTAGTCATCGCCAATTGTTTGATAGATGCTAGAATTGGTTGTGCATGCTTTGCCACATAATTCATTTGCCATCTTATTGTGTGAGCATGTTGGTGCATATTTTATTCATTCAAGGACATCCACTTGTTGTTTTGATTGTTTGGTTTTTCTTTTTGCCAAGTGGATGGGCAAGAATGCCTAAGAACTTTCTTTAGCTATCTATGCTTTTCTCATCTCAAACTCTATTCATGCTACATCAAAAAATTTGATCAAGTCAGATTCGAACCACTCTGTGTGAGGAGCACTCGGAGTCCCTGATTCGTCATAGACTTAAACTTCCAAAACCTCTTTGTGACTCTCGGTCTGACCGATTCCTCCATTTCGGTCCTACCGAGATCATTAAGTTGATCTGAGTTTTCAATCTCGGTGCAACCGATTTGAACTTTTCGGTCACACCGATTTGCTGTAATTGTACACAGTTATGCATCTCGGTGCCACCGAGTTGTTCCACTCGGTCACACCGACAGGGTCGGGCTATATATAGTCACGGGCAAAATTTTGGAAATTTCTCCGAAACCCTTCGCCCGCGCAATAGCTCGCTCTGTCGTCAAAGGTCTCTGGATCGTCTCCTCGTTGCCAGCAGCCTCCAGTAGCTGGTCTCTGCCGTCGTCAATGTATTTCGCCCCCGCCGTTGCCGCCGTAGCGAGTCCACCGCCGAGTTAGGGTATGGACTCAATCTTTGTGCTATCCACGTCTGATTCCTAGCACATTGTATTCTCATTGAATCATGCCATGATTGAAACACTCTTATCCAGCCAAAGTAATCCGTAGAGTAGATTAGATTCAAATTTTTAGGGTTAGGTTTCCGCTGAAACCATCTCGGACCCACCGAGTTGAAAAACTTGGTCTCACCGATTTGGCTTATGCCATTGCACTAGTGACTCTCGGTCTGACCGAGAATTACTAATCGGTGCGACCGATTTGAGGATTCTGTGAAACCCTAGCAGTCTCGGTGCCACCGAACTATGACTCGGTCCAACTGAGTTCATCAGTTTAGGTTCCAAAACTGCTTTGGTATCACCGAGTTTGAAAATCGGTTGATCCGAAATGCTTTCTGTGGAAAACTAAAACTGAATTTTTGAATCATTCTTTTGCAAAAATCTCTGCATTTTGTGATGCTCATCTATTCTATCTCATCTATAACTCTTCACAGGGTCAGCAGTCAGCTTTTTGCAGCATGTCAGACTAGAGTGATAGCCAGAACAGGTCAGAAGAGCAGATGGACTTGAGTGAGGGCACTAGTCCCTTAACTACAAATGAAGGGAGAAGAAGCACTCCTAGCAACCTGCCCAAGGCAGCTACCAGGCAAAGAAGGAAAAGAACATCAGACTCAGAGGATGAGGATTATAAATCTGAGGAAGATGAGGCTACTTCCAAGAAAGTGGTGCTCAAGAAGGAATATGGCTCTGCACACATCACTAAGCCTGGACTGAAGAAGAAAGTTCCTGCCAAGAGGACACCAATGCCTAAAGCCAGAAAGTCCACTCAAGTGCCAGCTCAGACAGAACCCAAAGAGGCACCTGAGAAGAAAGTCGCTTCTTCCAAACCTCAGAAAGTCCCCACTGGAGAGACTATGAATCACAATTGAATCAGAGGATGAAGGTGCTCAGGATAAGAAGAAGAAGAGAGCAAGAACCACAACTACCAAGGTCCTTGGAAAGCCCTCAATGAGAAGAGATTCTGAATAAGAGGAAGAGGTTGCTGCACCAGCACCTAAGGCACCTAAGCTTATGGGTGATGCTATAAGGTCAGGGGCTGCAACATCTAAGCCCAAAGAAGCACCCAAAGCTGCCTCCAAGGCCAAGCAAGTACCAAAGAGGAATACTAGAAGTATTCCAGCTGCTGAGAAGAACAAGGCCCCAGTGCCAAATGTTGTTGAAGAAGAAGATGAAGAAGGACAGATCCTAAGGAAGCTCAAGCCCAAGATACCAGACCACAATGATGCCCATCCTGTGGCTGAGGACATGAGGATCAGGAAGGATTCAGGGCTGAGGCTGTGGAGGATGGAAGAAACGTATGCTTCAAGGAGAAGAACTGCTGTTGACTACAGGTTCCATACAAAGGAACATCAGGACTTCTATGAGACAATTCTGTTGCATAAGAAGCCCATAGTTTGTGACATGAGGTGGGTCGACTGGACCTACATCAAGGACAATGAAGAGCACTATCCAGGAGTGCAACAAAGCTTTGTTGCTTGTGGAGTTGCTGATTTTGTTGGACAAAAGTTCACTCACTAGAATGATGAGCTTATCATGCAGTTCTACTCCACAACACACTTTTACCCAGATGGAAGAATTGTTTGGATGTCTGAAGGTACAAGGTACCAGTCAACTGTTAAAGAATGGGCAAGTCTGATAAATGCCCCAAAAGAAAATGAGGATGACCTGGATATCTATGCAAAGAAGAAGATGGATCACAATTCCATGGCTCACATGTACAAGGAGATCCCAGACAAGGCAGTTGAGACTCACAAGTTTGGATCAGTTCACTTTCTGCTGTCAGGGTTGCCAACAATCAATTGGATTCTGAGGAATACTCTGTTGCCCAAGTCTGGTGACCATAACATGATCAGAGGGCATGCCATCAACATGTTGCATGTGTTTGATGTGCCACAAAATTTTAAAGTCATGGGCCTTATGATTGAAACCATTAAGAGGACTATAGCAGATCAGAAGAGGAGCTATGGATATGCCCCTCAGATTCAGGAATTGATCAACTCAAAGATGGGCACAGGGAAATATCAGTTGGATAAGGAACATTTTCCACTTTATCCAGACTTTGAGGACAATGAGGTTGTCATGAATGAGAATGATCCAACATCAGTTCAAGCTCAGGAGAAGAAGGAGAAGGCAAAGAAGGAGAAGGCTGCTAGGATGCCAACTCAAGAGGAGGCATCTGAATATTTCTTGAAGACCAAACAGGAGTAGCTTGGTTACTTGATAGCATCTGCACTAAGGATTGAGAAGGGACTGGCCACCCTCACTCAGAATCAGGAGAGCCTTGAGAGAATCATGGAACTCAAATTCCATGACCTTGATGTCAAAATGGCGAGATTGATCGGTTGTGGAGCAGCATTGCAGGAGGACATGCATGAGAAGAAGGGCAAGACTACCACAAATGTGTTTGCAGAGTGCCCAGAGCCAGAGGTCGATTGCAGTGCGATGGCGGACACTAGAGCAACAACTTCAGCACCAGCTACTGCCCCTTCAGTTCCAGTGCAACCAGCTCCAGCATCAACTCCAGCACCCTCTACTTCAACTGAAGCCTTCATCCTTGGAGTCATCAGGACACCACCACCAGAAGATCTAGCCTGAGAGTCGATCTAGCACTATGCATTTTCTATGAACTTTTTGGTAACTTGTTGCCAAAGGGGGAGAAAAATGTATAGATCATAGGCTTCGAGAGAGAGAGTGTTGCTTTTGTTCTCTCTTGCTTTATTTGGTGGTTTAAACTTTGTTTGCTTTGATTGTTTGAGATACTATGCTTGTGAGACATTGATGATCATGTGTTTGATCATAAGCTACACTTATGCATGTTTGATGATATTATCCTATCTATCTTATGTGATCATTCACTTTGCTTGGTGATGAGTGCATGTATTCAATGTTTATTATTTTGAGCGCTCCACCAAGATGTATGTGGCATGGAAGAGTAACCCATGATCCTAATTCATTGTGCATTTGCAGTCCAAAGCAAATCTTAAACTATGCACAAATTTAGGGGGAGCTCTTGCTTATCACATACTTCTCAAAGCGACAATGTTATTCAATCTTATTATCATTTGTCGAAGCTTTGATCTATATGTTGTCATCAATTACCAAAAAGGGGGAGATTGAAAGTGCAACTATCCCTAGGTGGTTTTGGTAATTCATAACAACATATAGCTCATTGAGCTAATGCTATTCCAAGACTATTATTTCAGGAAAGCTCAATGATTGGGATGGCATGGATGATGAAAGTGGATCCCTCAGAATACTAAGCACAAAGGATTGGCTCAAGCCCAAAAGCTCAAGACTCTTCATTTTATATTTTAGTGATCAAAGATCACATTGAGTCTATAGGAAAAGCCAATACTATCAAGGAGGGATGATGTGTTGCTTAATGAGCCTCTTGCTTCATGTGCTTAGTGATATGCTCCAAAACCCTCAGCTACTTTCCCACATCCACATATGACCTAAATTGAAAGCCAAAATTGGTCACACCGATTCTTCCTATCCGGCGCCACCAATTCCAAAAGTCATAGCCACTGCCACAAACCCTAAGCAAATCGGTCTTACCGATAGGGATCTCGGTCTCACCGAGATGGGGTTGTAATCTCTCTATTTCCCTTCGTAACGTTTCGGTCTAACCGAAATGAGCGATCGGTCCCACCGAGATTGCAATGTAAACTCTCTGTTCCCTTTTTGTAACATTTCGGTCTCACCGAAAAGAGCAAATCGGTCCCACCGAAGTTTACGACCAACTCTCTCGAAAGCTTATTACCAAATCGGTCTCACCGAGTTTGTATGTCGGTCTTACCGAGATTACGTTATGCCCTAACCCTAACCGAATCGGTCTCACCGAGATGCATGTCAGTCCCACCGAAAATCACTAACAGTCACTAGGTTTACTAAATCGGTCCGACCGAGTCTGTTGAATCGGTCCCACCGAGTTCGGTAAATTGTGTGTAACGGTTAGATTTTGTGTGGAGGCTATATATACCCCTCCACCTCCTCTTCATTCGTGGAGAGAGCCATCAGAACGAACCTACACTTCCAACTTACCATTTCTGAGAGAGAACCACATACTCATGTGTTGAGACCAAGATATTCCATTCCTACCATATGAATCTTGATCTCTAGCCTTCCCCAAGTTGCTTTCCACTCAAATCTTCTTTCCACCAGATCCAAAACCTATGAGAGAGAGTTGAGTGTTGGGGAGACTATCATTTGAAGCACAAGAGCAAGGAGTTCATCATCAATGCACCATTTGTTACTTCTTGGAGAGTGGTGTCTCCTAGATTGGCTAGGTGTCACTTGGGAGCCTCCGACAAGATTGTGGAGTTGAACCAAGGAGTTTGTAAGGGCAAGGAGATCGCCTACTTCGTGAAGATCTACCGCTAGTGAGGCAAGTCCTTCGTGGGCGACGGCCATGGTGGGATAGACAAGGTTGCTTCTTCGTGGACCCTTCGTGGGTGGAGCCCTCTGTGGACTCGCGCAGCCGTTACCCTTCGTGGGTTGAAGTCTCCATCAACGTGGCTGTACGATAGCACCACCATCGGAACCACGCCAAAACATCCGTGTCTCCAATTGCGTTTGAATCCTCCAAACCCTTCCCTTTACTTTCTTGCAAGTTGCATGCTTTAATTTCCGTTTCCTATATACTCTTTGCATGCTTGCTTGAATAGTGTGAGGATTGCTTGAGTTGTCCTAAAGTAGCTAAAATCTGCCAAACTCTAAAATTGGGAAAAGGTTAAGTTTTTATTGGTCAAGTAGTCTAATCACCCCCCCTCTAGACATACTTCAAGGTCCTACACAAAGAGCTCGCCGTAAATGGTTACGTCGATGCAAGCTTTGTCACTGATCCGAATGACTCTAAGTCACAATCCGGATATGTATGTTTATTCAGTGGTGGAGCTGTCAGTTGGTGCAGTTCCAAGCAAAGCGTCATGGCGGGATCTACATGTGAAGCGGAGTACATAGCTTCTTCGGAAGCAGCAAATGAGGGAGTCTGGATGAAGGAGTTCATATCTGATTAGGTGTCATACCTAGTGCATCGGGTCCCATGCAAAATCTTTTGTGACAATACTGGTGCAATTGCCTTGGCGAAGAAATCCAGATTTCACAAGAGAACCAAACATATCAAGAGACGCTTCAATTCCATATGTCATCAAGTGTCAGAGGGAGACATAGAGATTTGCAAGATACATGCGGATCTGAATGTTACAGACCCGTTGACTAAGCCTCTTCCACGAGCAAAACATGATCATCACCAAAACTCCATGGGTGTTAGAATCATTACTTTGTAATCTAGATTATTGACTCTAGTGCAAGTGGGAGACTGAAGGAAATATGCCCTAGAGGCAATAATAAAGTTATTATTTATTTCCTAATTTCATGATAAATGTTTATTATTCATGCTAGAATTGTATTAACCGAAAACTTTGTACATGTGTAAATACATAGACAAAACATATTGTCCCTACTATGCCTCTACTTGACTAGCTCGTTGATCAAAGATGGTTTTGTTTCCTAACCATAGACATGTGTTGTCATTTGATGAATGTGATCACATCATTAGGAGAATGATGTGATGGACATGACCCATCCGTTAGCTTAGCATTATGATCGTTACAGTTTCAATGCTACTGCTTTCTTCATGACTTATACATGTTCCTCAGACTATGAGATTATGCAACTCCTGAATTTCGGAGGAACACCTTGTGTGCTATCAAACATCAACGTAATTGGGTGATCATAAAGATGCTCTACAGGTGTCTCCGAAGGTGTTTGTTGGGTTGGCATAGATCGAGATTAGAATTTGTCACTCCGTGTTTTGGAGAGGTATCTCTGGGCCCTCTCGGTAATGCTCATCACTATAAGCCTTGGAAGCAATGTGACTAAAGAGTTAGTTGTGGGATGAAGTATTACAGAATGAGTAAAGAGACTTGCCGGTAACGATATTGAACTAGGTATGATGATATCGACGATCGAATCTCGAGCAAGTAACATACCGATGACAAAGGGAACAACGTATGTTGTTATGCAGTTTGACCGATAAAGATCTTCGTAGAATATGTAGGAGCCAATATGAGCATCCAGGTTCCGCTATTGGTTATTTATCGGAGATGTGTCTCGATCATGTCTACATAGTTCTCGAACCCGTAGGGTCCGCACGCTTAATGTTCGATGATGATATGTATTATGAGTTATGTGTTTTTGATGACCGAAGTTTGTTCGGAGTCCCAGATGAGATCACGGACGTGACGAGGAGTCTCAGAATGGTCGAGACATAAAGATTGATATATTGGACCATCTTACTCAGACACCAAAAGTGTTCCGGGTGGTTTCGGGTAAAAACAGAGTGCCGGAGGGGTTACCGGAACCCGTTGGGGGAACTAATGGGCCACCATGGGCCTTAGTGGAGAGAGAGGAGGGCCGTAGGAGGGCCGGCTGCCCCCTGGGTCCGAATTGGACTAGGGGAAGGGGGCGGCGCCCCCTTTCTTACTCCCTCTCCCTCTCCTTCCTTCCCCCTCTCTTCCTTTGAGGGGAATCCTACTAGGACTAGGAAGTCCTAGTAGGACTCCTCCTCTTGGGGCGCGCCTTAGGGCCGGACGGCCTCCTCCTCCCTCCTTTATATACGGGGGCAGGGGGGCACCCTAGAACACACAAGTTTCTCTTAACCGTGTGTAGTGCCCCCCTCCACAGTTACACACCTCAATCATACTATCGTAGTGTTTAGGCGAAGCCCTGCGCCCGTAGCATCATCATCACCGTCGCCACGCTGTCTTGCTAACGGAACTGACCCTCGTCCTCAACTGGTTCAAGAGCCCGAGTGATGTCATCGAGCTAAATGTGTGTTGAACGCGGAGGTGCCATACGTTTGGTACTTGGATCGGTTGGATCGCAAAGAAGTTCGACTACATCAACCGTGTTATTGAAATGCTTCCGCTTTCGGTCTACGAGGGTACGTAGACACACTCTCCCCTCTCGTTGCTATGCATCACCTAGATAGATCTTACGTGATCGTAGGATTTTTTTTGAAATTACCACGTTCCCCCAACAAATTCTTGCAAGAGCTTCTAGACATATATGATCTCCATGAAGGGTCTTGGGTGCTTGTAGAGGATTTTAACCTTCTTGTCAACTCCGGAGACAAGAACAATGATTTGATCAACCGAAGGATGATTTCAAGATTCCAATCTTGGCTAAACAGGATGGACCTCAAGGAGATTTACCTCAATGGCGGTAGTCACACATAGTCCAATGAGCGGGAAAATGCTACTTTGGAGAAGACTGGTCATGTTATCACAATTATTTTCTCAGAGGAACTAAACCCATCTTACTTCCTCTCGACCTTGGGCACTGCGGTCTCTGACCATTGCATGTTGCTGTTCGACCTCAACACAGAGTTCCAAGTGGGGAGGAGATTTAAATTCGAAGCTTTCTGGACAAAAAAGGATGACATTAAGGAGATCATGGCAGAGGCATGTGACTCAATCCCATCAACAGGAAACCCTTTCAAAGTACTTGATAGCAAACTAAGAGCAACAATGTGAAGCTTACGGAGGTGGAGCGGTAAGTGGATAGGCAATATTAAGCTCCAATTGGTATTGCTCTGGAGGTTATCCAGAGGCTTGATGTGGCGGAGGAATAGTGGACATTATCCAGCGGTGTAATTGGGCTAAGGAGAGGGCTAAAAGGAAGCTTTTGGGGGTGCCTTTTCTTGAGCGATCAATCTCTACAAAGCGATCGAGATTGCTATGGCTGCGGGAAGGCAATGCGAGCACCCAATCCTTTCATCTCCATGCTTGCCATAGGCAACAGCGAAAGACCATCACGGCCCTTGGATGCGGGGATACGATTCTACCGAGACACGATGAGATTGCGGCAGTAGTGGTGGTTACTTTGCGGAGGTTTTTGGGAGCACAACTTGCGTTGGTTTTTCCCTTGAAGAGGAAAGGGTGATGCAACAAAGTAGAGTAAGTATTTCCCTCGGCTTTTGTGAACCAAGGTATCAATCCTATAGGAGATAGCGCAACAAGACACCGAATACCTGCACAAACCAACACCAACTTGCACCCAACGCGATAAAGGGGTTGTCAATCCCTTCATGGTTATTTGCAAAGTGAGATCCGATAGAGATGGATAAACGGTAAAGTAATACTTTTGGTTTATGGAAAGGAAAGTAAAAGATTGCAAAGAAAGTTAATAGGAAACTAAAATTGTAGATCAGAAACTTATATGATGGAAAATAGAAGATTATATGATGGAAAATAGACCCGTGGGCCATAGATTTCACTAGAGGCTTCTGTCAAGATAGAAATTATTACGGTTGGTGAACAAATTACTGCCGAGCAATTGATAGAAAAGCGCAAAGTTATGACGATAACTAAGGCAATGAGCATGAATATAGGCATCACGTCCGAATCAAGTAGATCGAAACGATTCTCCATCTACTACAATTACTCCACACATCGACCGCTATCCAGCATGCATCTAGAGTATTAAGTTCATAAGAACAGAGTAACGCATTAGGCAAGATGACATGATGTAGAGGAATTAACTCAAACAATATGATGAAAACCCCATATTTTTTATCCTCGATGGCAACAATACAATACAATACGTGTCGGTTCCCCTTCTGTCAGTAGGATCGAGCACCGCAAGGTTGAACCCAAAGCTAAACACTTCTCCCATTGCAAGTAAAACCAATCTAGTTGGCCAACCAAATCGATAGTTCGAAGAGACTTGCAAAGATATCAAATCATGCATATAATAATTCACAGAAGATTCAAATAATATTCATAGATAAGCTGATCATAAATCCACAATTCATCGAATCTAGGCAAACACACCACAAAAGAGTATTACATCGAATAGATCTCCAAGAACATCGAGGAGAACTTTGTATTGAGAATCAAAGAGAGAGAAGAAGCCATCTAGCTACTAGCTGTGGACCCATAGGTCTGTGGTAAACTACTCATGCTTCATCAAAGAGGCAATGGTGTTGATTTAGAAGCAGTCCGTGACTGAATCCCCCTCCAGCAGGATGTCGAAAAAGGTCCCTGGATGGGATCTCATGGGTACAGAAGGTTGCGGCAATGAAAAAGTGGTTTCTTGGCTCCCCTGGAAGTTTTTGGGATATTTGACAATATATAGGAGGAAGATCTAGGTCAGGGGGTCTCCGAGGGGCCCACAAGGTCGGAGGGGGGGGGGGCGTGCCCTACCCCCCTAGGCGCGCCCTCCACCCTTGTGTCCACCGTGTGGATCTTCTGACTTGCACTCCAAGTCTCCTGGGTTTCTTCTGGTCCAAGAAAAATCACCGCAAAAGTTTTATTCTGTTTGGACCCCGTTTGGTATTCCTTTTCTGCGAAACTCTAAAACAAGGAAAAAACAAAAACTGGCACTAGGCTCTAGGTTAATAGGTTAGTCCCAAAAATCATATAAAATAGAATATTAATGCATATGAAACATCCAAAACAGATAATATAATAGCATGGAACAATAAAAAAATTATAGATACGTTGGAGACGTATCAAGCATCCCCAAGCTTAATTTCTACTCGTCCTCGAGTAGGTAAATGATAAAAACAGAATTTTTGATGTGGAATGCTACCTAACATATTTATCCATGTAATTCTCTTTATTGTGGCATGAATGTTCAGATCCGTATGATCAAAACAAAAGTTTAATTTTGACATAAAAACAATAATATTTCAAGCATACTAACAAAATAATTATGTCTTCTCAAAATAACATGGACAAATAAAGCTTATCCCTACAAAATCATATAGTCTGGCTATGCTCCATCTTCATCACACAAAATATTCAAATCATGCACAACCCCGATGACAAGCCAAGCAATTGTTTCATACATTTGATGTTCTCAAACTTCTTCAACTTTCACACAATACATGAGCGTGAGCTATGGACATAGCACTATAGGTGTAATAGACGGTGGTTGTGGAGAAGACAAAAAGAAGGGGATACTCTCACATCAACTAGGCGTATCGACAGGCTATGGAGATGCCCATCAATAGATATCAATGTGAGTGAGTAGGGATTGCCATGCAACTGACGCACTAGAGCTATAAGTTTATGAAAGCTCAGAAAGAAACCAAGTGGGTGTGCATCCAACTTGCTTGCTCATGAAGACCTAGGGCATTTCGAGGAAGCCCATCATTGGAATATACAAGCCAAGTTCTATAATGAAAATTCCACTAGTATATGAAAGTTATATCACTGGAGACTCTCTATCATGAAGATCATGGTGCTACTTTGAAGCACAAGTGTGGTAAAAAGGACAGTATCATTGCCCCTTCTCTCTTTTCTCTTTTTTTATTGGGCCTTCTCTCATTTTTTGGCCTCTTTTTTTCGTCCGGAGTCTCATCCTGATTTGTGGGGGAATCATAGTCTCCATCATCCTTTCCTCACATGGGACAATGCTCTAATAATGAAGATCATCACACTTTTATTTACTTACAACTCAAGAATTACAACTCGATACTTAGAACAAATATGACTCTATGTGAATGCCTCCGGCGGTGTACCGGGATGTGCAATGAATCAAGAGCAACATGTATGAAAGAATTATGAACGGTATCACTGCCACAAATACGATATCAACTACATGATCATGCAAAGCAATATGACAATCATGATGCATGCCATAATAAACGGAAAGGTGGAAGGTTGCATAGCAATATATCTCAGAATGGCTATGGAAACGCCATAATTGGTAGGTATTGTGGTTGTTTTGAGGAAGGTAATGGTGGGTTTATGGTACCGGCGAAAGTTGTGCGGTACTAGAGAGGCTAGCAATGGTGGAAAGGTGAGAGTGCGTATAATCCATGGACTCAACATTAGTCATAAAGAACTCATGTACTTATTGCAAAAATCTATTAGTCATCGAAACAAAGTACTATGCGCATGCTCCTAGGGGGATAGATTGGTAGGAAAGGACCATTGCTCGTCCCTGACCGCCACTCATAAGGAAGACAATCAATAAATAAATCATGCTCCGACTTCATCACATAACGGTTCACCATACGTGCATAGTACGGGACTCACTAACCTTAACACAAGTATTTCTCAAATTCACAACTACTCACTAGCATGACACTAATATCACCATCTTCATATCTCAAATCAATCATAAAGAATCAAACTTCTCATTGTATTCAATGCACTTTATATGAAAGTTTTTATTATGTCCCTCTTGGATGCCCATCATATTAGGACTAATTTTATAACCAAAGAAAATTACCATGCTGTTTAGAGACTCTCAAAATAATATAAGTGAAGTGCGAGAGTTCATCAATTTCTATAAAATAAAACCACCGTCGTGCTCTAAAATGATATAAGTGAAGCACTAGAGCAAAATTGCCTAGCTCAAAATATATAAGTGAAGCACATAGAGTATTCTAATAAATCAAGATTCATGAATGTCTCTCCCAAAAGGTGTGTACAGCAACGATGATTGTGGCAAACTAAAAAGCAAAGACTCAAATCATACAAGACGCTCCAAGCAAAACACATATCATGTGGTGAATAAAATATAGCCTCAAGTAAAGTTACCGGTAGACGAAGACGAAAGAGGGGATGCCTTCCCAGGGCATCCCCAAGCTTAGGCTTTTGGTGTCCTTGATTTTTACCTTGGGGTGCCTTGGGCATCCCCAATCTTAGGCTCTTGCCACTCCTTATTCCATAGTACATCAAACCCTTACCCAAAACTTGAAAACTTCACAACACAAAATTCCAACCGAAAATCTCGAAAGCTCCGTTAGTATAAGAAAATAAATCACCACTTTTGGTACTGTTGTGAACTCATTCTTTATTAATAATGGTGTAATATATACTGTATTCCAACTTTTCCTTGGTTCATACCCCCCGATACTAGCCATAGATTCATCAAAATAAGCAAACAACATGCGAAAAACAGAATCTGTCAAAAACAGAACAGTCTGTAGCAATCTGGATATTTTGAATACTTCTGCAACTCCAAAAATCTTGAGAAATTAGGAAGTCCTAAGAAATTTGCTTATAAATCCTCTTAAAAGCGAATCAACTTAAAATCTAGTATCTGTGATTTATGAAAATTATTTTCGTGCATGCAAAAGTTTCTGTTTTTCAGCAAGATCAAATCAACTATTACCGTAGGCTATCCCAATGGACTTACTTGGCACAAACACTAATTAAAATACAAAACCACATCTAACCAGAGTATAGATTAATTATTTATTGCTAAACAGAACCTAAAAAGCAAAAACAAAAATAAAAATAAAGTTGGGTTGCCTCCCAACTAGCGCTATTGTTTAACGCCCTTAGCTAGGCACAAAGCACGAATAGATCTAAGTGTTATCATCTTTCGTATGCAATCTATAAGTGGCTCTCATAATAGATTCATAAGGAAATTTAATTTTCTTTCTAGGGAAGTGTTCCATGCCCTTCCTTAATGGAAATTGAAATCTAATGTTTTCTTCTTTCATATCAATAATTGCACCAATCGTTCTAAGGAAAGGTCTACCAAGAATAATAGGACATGTGGGATTGCAATCTATATCAACAACAATGAAATCTATGGGCACATAATTCCTATTTGCAATAATAAGAACATCATTAATCCTTCCCATAGGTTTCTTAATAGTGGAATCCGCAAGATGTAAATTTAAAGAGCAATCATCAAATTCACGGAAACCTAACACATCACAAAGATTTTTTGGAATCATGGAAACACTAGCACCCAAATAACACAAAGCATAGCACTCATAATCTTTAATCTTAATCTTAACAGTAGGTTCCCACTCATCATAAAGTTTTCTAGGGATAGAAACTTCCAATTCAAGCTTTTCTTCAAAAGATTGCATCATAACATCAACGATATGTTTAGTAAAAGCTTTGTTTTGATTATAAGCATGAGGAGAACTCAACATGGATTGAAACAAGGAAATACAATCTATTAAAGAACAATTATCATAATTAAATTCCTTGAGATCCAAAAGAGTGTGTTCATTGCTACTTAAAGTTTTGACCTCTCCAATCCCACTTCTATCAATTTTTGCATCACGATCTAAAAACTCTGAATCATTGGGATGCCTTTTAACTAAAGTTGACTCATCTCCAGCCCCATATTTATAAAGATTTACATTGGAAAACAAAGATTCAATAGGAGTCACATAAATCACTTTAAGATCTTCATAATTATTTTCACGGAAACTAGAAGAACACGCTTTTATAAACCAATATTTTTTAGCACTCATCTTAGAGGTTCTTTATTTGCACTCATCAATGGAAATTCTCATGGCTTTGATAGACTCATTGATATCATTCTTAGGTGGAATAGATCTAAGTTTCAAAGAATCAACATCAAGAGAAATTCTATCCACGTTTCTAGCCAAATCATCAACCTTAAGCAATTTTTCTTCAATCAAAGCATTGAAATTCTTTTGCGAACTTATAAATTCTTTAAGACTATTCTCAAAATCAGAGGGCATCTTATTATAATTTCCAAAAGAATTATTGTAGGAATTACCATAATTATTAGAGGAATTACTAGGAAACGGCCTAGGATTAAAATTACCTCTATACACGTTATTACCAAAATTCTTCCTACCAACAAAATTCACATCCATCGATTCATTATTGTTTTCAATCAAAGTAGACAAAGGCATATCTTTAGGAACAATAGGAGCACTCTTGATAACAAATAATTTCATAAGCTTATCCATCTTTCCACTCAAAACATTTATTTCTTCAATTGCATGCACTTTTTTACTAGTGGAAGATCTTTGGGTATGCCATTGAGAATAATTAACCATAATATTATCTAGGAGTTTAGTAGCTTCTCCTAAAGTAATTTCCATAAAAGTACCTCCTGCAGCCGAATCTAAAAGATTTCTAGAAGCTAAATTCAATCAGGCATAAAAAATTTGTATAATCATCCACAAATTCAAACTATGAGTAGGGCAATTTCGTATCATCAATTTCATCCTCTCCCAAGATTGTGCAACATGTTCGTGATCAAATTGCTTAAAATTCGTAATATCGTTCCTAAGGGAGATGATCTTAGTGGGAGGAAAATACTTGGAAATAAAAGCATCTTTACACTTGTTCCATGAATCAATACTATTTTTAGGCAAAGATGAAAACCAAGTTTTAGCACGAACTCAGAGTGAGAACGGAAATAGCTTCAATTTAACAATATCATTATCCACATCTTTCTTCTTTTGCATATCACACAAATCGACAAAAATATTAAGATGGGATGCAACATCTTCATTGGGAAGGCCAGAAAATTGATCTTTCATAACAAGATTTAGCAAAGCGGTATTAATTTCACAAGACTCTGCATTAGCATCGGGAGCAATAGGAGTACTAATAAAATCATTGTTGTTGGTATTGGAAAATTCACACAATTTGGTATTATCTTGAGCCATCATAACAAAGCAAGCAATCCAACACACAAGCACACAAAAAGCAAGCGAAGAAGACGAACAGAAGAGGGGAGAAGAAAATGCAATTTTTTTTCAATTTTTTAGAAGTGGGGGGGGGGGGAACAAGAGGCGAATGGCGAACAATGTAATGCGAGGGGTGAGAGTTTATGATGGGTACTTGGTATGTCTCGGCTTGGCACAGATCTCCCCGGCAACGGTGCCAGAAATTCTTCCTGCTACCTCTTGAACTTGCTATGGTTTTTCCCTTGAAGAGGAAAGGGTGATGCAGCAAAGTAGAGTAAGTATTTCCCTCAGATTTTGAGAACCAAGGTATCAATCCAGTAGGAGATAACGCAACAAGCCACCGAATACCTGCACAAACAAACACCAACTTGCATCTAGGGCTGGGCGTTCGGTTCCCCTCAACCTATCGGTGCGGTTCCTCGGTCTTTGTAAAATTTCGGTTCTGACAAATCAGTGACTGATCGGTCAACAAGAAATCATCGAACCGAGGTTCCATTGCACTGAGTAATCGGTTCAGTCATCGGTTCTGACCAAACACTATTGAAAATTTTTAGTAGTACTAGTAGGAATCTCTGCTATGCGTTCAGTATACTGACTAATGTTAGTACTCAGTACCTATAGGCTGTACTGTAGGCTGTTCAAGCACTGTAGGCTATAGCACTGCGTGCTAGTCTAGTCTCCTCGGCTAACTCATTTAGTACTGTAGGATCCCATCTCAGAATTTGAGATAGAGAAAATAAATCATGAATTCAAGGATCGAGACACGGGACTTGCACTTGCAGCAGCGTCGTGTGGGCGTGCTGTTCAACAGGATTGTGGCGCAACGACCAACCCCCGTCAGCGAGACTGCCTCGCTAGGTGTGCATCCATGCGTGGGTTAGGTTCACGATGCGGTCGCGGGATTAGGACTAGCGCAATTAGTGGTTGGGAGCTTGGGGCAGCAAGGAAATCAAGAAACAGTAGTTTGGTCAGGCATATGAGCCAGGACTCTTTTTCTCGGTGTTCGGCTAGTACAGTTGACCAAGGGTTAAAGCCGAATTCACCAAACCAACTTCGGTTTTCCAAACATGCAGACTGATCTTACGACCGAAGTTTTTGGTTTCAGTGTGTTCGGCTTCGGTGTCGGTTATTTTGGTTCGGGAAATCGGTTTTCGGGTTATATGCCCACCCCTACTTGCACCCAACACGATAAAGGGGTTGTCAATCCCTTCATGGTTATTTGCAAAATGAGATCTGATAGAGATTGATACACGATAAAGTAATATATTTGGTATTTTTGGTTTATGGAAAAGGAAAGTAAAAGATTGCAAAGAAAGTAAATAGGAAACTAAAATTGTAGATCGGAAACTTATATGATGGAAAAATAGAAGATTATATGATGGAAAATAGACCCGCGGGCCATAGATTTCACTAGTGGCTTCTCTCAAGATAGAAATTATTACGGTCGGTGAACAAATTACTGCTGAGCAATTGATAGAAAAGCGCAAAGTTATTATGATATCTAGGTCAATGATCATGAATATAGCCATCACGTCTGTATCAAGTAGACCAAAACAATTCTGCATCTTCTACTATTACTCCAAACATCGACCGCTATCCAGCATGTATCTAGAGTATTAAGTTCATAAGAACAGAGTAACGCATTAGGCAAGATGACATGATGTAGAGGAATTAACTCAAACAATATGATGGAAACCCCATCTTTTTATCCTCGATGGCAACAATACAATACGTGTCGGTTCCCCTTCTGTCACTAGGATCGAGCACCGCAAGATTGAACCCAAAGCTAAACACTTCTCCGATTGCAAGAAAAACCAATCTAGTTGGCCAAACCAAATAGATAGTTCGAAGAGACTTGCAAAGATATGAAATCATGCATGTAAGAATTCAGAGAGATTCAAATAATATTCATAGATAAGTTGATCATAAATCCACAATGCATTGGATCTCGGCAAACACACCTGATGTCTACTATGCAACTTTATTCTTGTAGACTCGTGTTGGGCCTCCAAGCGCAGAGTTTTGTAGGACAGTAGCAATTTTCCCTCAACTGGATGACCTAAGGTTTATCAATCCGTGGGAGGTGTAGGATGAAGATGGTCTCTCTCAAGCAACCCTGCAACCAAATAACAAAAAGTCTTTTGTGTCCCCAACACACCCAATACAATGGCAAGTTGCATAGGTGCACTAGTTCGGCGAAGAGATGGTGATAAAAGTGTAATATTGATGGTAGAAATATATTTTTATAATCTGAATAAATAAATAAAAACAGCAAGGTAGAAAATAGTAAATGGGCATAAAAACGGTGTTGCAATGCTTAAAAATGAGGCCTAGGGTCTGTACTTTCGCTAGTGCAACCTCTCAACAATGCTAACATAGTTGGATCATATGATTATCCCTCAAAGTGCAATAAAGAATCACTCCCGAGTTCCTACTAGCGGAGAACAAAAGATAGGAATTGTTTGTAGGTCATGAAACCACCTCAAAGCTATTCTTTCCGTTCGATTTATTCAAGAGTTCGTACTAAAATAATGCAAAGCTATTTTTTCCGTTTGATCTATCCTAGAGTACGTACTAGAATAACACCAAAGCAAATTCATATTCATAATACTCAATCCACACAAAGAACTATAAAGAGACCCCAAAGTTTCCATCGGAGAAAAACGTGCATCAACCCCTATGCATAGATTACCCCAATATCATGGCGGGAATCGCGAGTTGAATGTCATAACACATATCAAGTGAATCAATAGGATACCTCATTGTCACCTCAAGTATTCATATTGCAATGCATATATCATGTGTTCTCATCTCTGAATATTCAATCCAACAAGATAAAACTTTGAAGGGTAAAGATTCAATTCATCATAACAAGAGTATAGAGGGGAGAAACATCATTTGATATGACTATATTAACAAAGCCCATGATATAGATCACGAGAGACAGATAGAGAGAGAGAGAGAGATCAAACACATGCTACTGCTACAAACACTCAACCCCGAGGGTGGACTACTCCCTCCTCACTGTGGTGGCCGTAGGGATGATGAAGATGGCCACCGGAGATGATTCCCCCCTCCGGTAGGGTGCCGGAACGGGGTCTAGATTGATTTTCGTGGATACAGAGACCTTGCGATGGCGGAACTTGTGATCTAGGTTAACCACGAAAGGTTTCAGAATATTTGGGAATTTATAGTGTAAAGAGGGGGTGCGGGAGGCCACCGAGGTGGGCACAACCCACCTGGGCACGCCAGGGGGCCCTGGCGCGCCCTGGTGGGTTGTGCCCCCTTGGGGCACCCCCAGGTGCATGTGAGGCCCATTGGGTTCCTTCTGGTCCAGAAAAAATATCCAAAAAGTCACGCGGTGTTTGGACTCCGTTTGATATTGATTTCCTACGATGTAAAAAACAAGCAAAAAAACAGCAACTGGCACTAGGCACTGGGTCAATAGGTTAGTCCAAAAAAATGATATAAAGTTGCTATAAAATGATTGTATAACACCCAAGAATGATAAAATAACAGCATGAATACTTCAGAAATTATAGATACACTGGATATGTATCCGCATCCCCAAGCTTAATTCCTACTTGTCCTTGAGTAGGTAAATGATAAAAGAAATAATTTATGAAGAGTGAATGCTAGCAAAGTGCATAAGTTTGATCAATGATAATTTCAATCACTTTTCCTAGCATCATAACAACAATTCTTTCTTATAAAACTTCTCATGTTATAGTAGCAACCAATTCACATGTTAAGGTTCAAACAATGAACTCTCTTGAAACTCAACAACCTATGTTCTCAGTCATCAAGCAATTACAATTCAACTTATTCAACAGAGTTTAAGTAAGAGCTCCACATACTCAACCATCATATAGTCTTCTATGATTGCTAACACTCACCGCATACACATGAGCAAAACGTTTCAATTGGACACATAGAAAGATAGGGGCTTATAATTTCGCCTCCCAACGTGTTCACCTTTGGGTGATGTCAACAATAATAACTCATGCTACCCATATTCAACTGGATATATGTGCCTAGATCTTTCCTCACCACATGATGCTTTCCAAAAGAGAAAAATAAAAAGGAATAGAGAGAAAAACTTTTGACTCTTTAGATAAAAGTAAATACTGAAAAGTAAAAGATAGGCCCTTCGCAGAGGGAAGCAGAGGTTGCCATGCGCTTATTTGTTTGTATGCTCAACCTCTTAGTGCAAAAGAACGTCACGTTATATTGCCCCTTATGATAGCAACCTTTATTATGCAGTCTGTCTCTTTTATTCTTTGCCATCACAAGTACATACAACGCTCAGTTTCTCTTACACAAAATGATCTAACACTTTTATAAAGCAATTTTTATTGCCTTATTGCACCGATGACAACTTACTTGAAGGATCTTTCTCAATCCTTAGGTAGGTATGGTGGACACGTGAAAATAAGATTTGGGTTTAAGGGGTTTTGGATGCACATGCAATATCTCTAATTTGTGCGGAATTTTAGGCTAGCAAAGATGGGGGGCAAGCACCATATGTTGAAGGATCTATGACAATATAACATCTATGTGAATATGAGAAAACGTAAATCATTACATTGTCTTCCTTGTCCAACGTTGACAATTTTGGCATATAATATTTTGATGGGGGCTCACAATCACAAAAGATTTCCATGATAGTGTATTTGCATGTGAAAGTTCTCTTCCTTATACTAATTATTCATGAATTGCTTGTATGACCAATATTGTGATTGTCAAGCTTCAAAATCTTTCACTTTCTAAACCCAATGTGAAGCTACTACTAGGCATGATATGATTTCAACTTCATGACATTCAATTTATTCAACAATTTACTCATAGGGTATTGGTGAAGCACAAGAGTAAATGACAAGATATTCCAAAAAGATATAAGTGAAGATCAAGTGAGTAGTTATGTAAATGGGTAGCTATTCGAGGACACTACAAAAAAAGACACATCCGTGACATTTTGGGCCGAACGAATTTTTTTTTCTGTCATACATATGACACTTCTATGACGATAATTGTGACAAAACCCGGTATCATCATAGATGTGGTGGGCTCCTACTTCTATGACAAAAAATCATGACAGAAAATGGGCTTTTCGTCCTGGCCAGGCCGGAGACGCAGCTGCATGACATTCTTTGGGCCGTCCATGACGGAAAAAACTATGGTAGAAGCGAGGTGGAGGAAAATTTCTGGGAGTTACCGGTTACGGTGGGAGGTCGGGGGCGGAGCGATGCGTGTTTCTCTCAGACGACGCTGCAGCGTGTGTGCGGCGTTAGCCCTAATCGAACCCGAAAGCGAGGCGTTGGGCTCGAAAGTGCATTATATCGACTAGAGGGGGTGAATAGGCGATTTTATGAATTCTTCAACGAGGAATTTCTTTGGTGAGGAAATTCCTTAGCGAAGAACTACTTGCAGCGGAATAACTACTCGAAGTAAGCATAACAGAATACAAGCATGGTCATCATGATGAAATGAAGACTAGCACAGAGTACGTAAAGCGTAATCACAGGATAACACAAGATGAAGACAAACAGGTGAAGAAATAGAGGCGAGGAAATTGAGAAAGTCTTGATCAAAGTCTTCAAACACAGATATGAACAAACACTCAACACAAGAATGAGGAAATGAAAGGGTTGAGGAAATAGAACCGATTAGGTTGGTGAAGACAATGATTTGGTAGACCAGTTCCAACTGCTTTGTCTCGGTTATACGTCTGGTTGGAGCGGTGAGTATTTAAACTCGAGGACACGCAGTTCCAGACACCCATCATCGAAAGCACGCAGCTCAGACACCGATCCTCACCGTATTCTCCTTGAACTAAGGTCACGCAGACCTCATCCAATCACTCGTGGTAAGTCTTGGTGACTTCCAAACCTTCACAGACTTGGTCACTCGGCGATCCACAATTCCTCTTGGATGCTCTAGACCATGACGCCTAACCGTCTGGAAGAAGCCACATCTTCAAAGGTAACAAGCGTCGGATCCACGCAGGATCAATTTCTTTAGTGATGCTCAATCACTTTGGGTTTGTGGGGGTTTGGTTTTGGGATTTCCTCACTAGATGATTTTCACTCAAAGTCCTTGGAGGATGGGTTGCTCTCAAATGACAAGTGTCTAGTTCTCTCGGAGCAGCCAACTAGCTAGTGGTTGTAGGGGGCGGCTATTTATAGCCTAGGGAGCAGCCCTACATGATAAGACATAAATGCCCTTCAATGATATGACCGTTAGGTGGACAAGATATTTTGGGACAGGTGGCAAGAAGACAAAGAACGGTCGGAAATTTGGCTCTCAAATTCCTCGGGGCTATCATGTTCCTCATGTGTAGGCAATTCAGACTGGCGAATTCCTAACTCCTCGATCGAGAACAAATTCATCGGTGACGGAAGAACTTCGTCTCACATCAAGAAAGTGGTGAGCTGTATGAGATTTCCAAAGGCTTCACTCGAAGGGATTGGTAGGTGTAGGATTTTGAGTTGAGCATCACATGGAAATTTTTCCTTAGTATTTCCTCGACCCCCTTTAACATTACGGTGTTTCCTATGACTCTAGAAGGAGAAAATGAAACTACGAAAGCAAAAGTCTTCACGCTTCATGTTCCTCAAATGAATACCAAGTCTTCAAGGTCACACCAATTTCTTCACTTTCAAAGTCTTGTAAAGTCTTCGAATATCAAAGTCTTGATCGAAGAACTTCATTTTAGGGTCGACTTTCTCTGTAAATATCAAACTCCTCATAGACTTATAGACCTGTGTACACTCACAAGCGCATTAGTCCCTTAACCTATAAGTCTTCAATACACCAAAATCACTAAGGGGCACTAGATGCACTTACAATCTCCCCCTTTTTGGTGATTAATGACAACATAGGTTAAGTTTTCAACGGGAATAAACATATGAAGTGGTAATACTGATATTGAGGAATTTGATTGCAAGATATAGAAGAACTCCCCCTGAAGATGTGCATAGTGAGGAATTTGCTTTTGAGGCAATGCACATTTGAAGAGTTGAATCATGGAGATCTCCCCCTATATCTTGTAATTCATACATGCATTTGATATATAATATGAAGAATTTGAAATGCATGATGAAATATGGTGCCTGATGAAATTCATCATGCGTGCAATAATATAAACGAGGCATAAGCATGCCGAAAGTTTCAGAACATAATGCAACAAAAGCATCAGCGCACCATCGGGTTTAAGATTACAACTCGATCCAAATAAAAGGTTCTGAAGAACGAGAGTTGTAACTTAACAAAAATGCCCTTAATATAGACCCGCTTGAAGACTAACTCAGATTTCTCCCCCTTTGTCATCACATGACCAAAAGGATTGAAACTGAGGACTAACGCCCCTGAAGAATTTCAAGTTGATGGAGGAGCGCCGGCGTTATCGGGGTTGTTTGTTGTAGCAGGGCCTGCCGCAGTTGTCGCCCAAATCTTCATACTCATCGGTGTCACGCGATGAAGAATAAGAGCTGGCCACCGTGGAGGAACTTTGACCCTCTTGAATTTCTTCGGAGGAGGTGCAGACCAGTCAAATTCTTCCTTGAGACCCATCGTCTTCAGTTCTTCAGCGCTATAGACATGAGTGAGGACAGCCCAGGTGCGGTTGAAGGTTTCATGAAGGTAGTATTGGTTCTTCTTCACTGCATTGTGTGTTGAAGTCATATTGTGAAGAATTGCACCAAACTGACGCTTTACCCATTTTTGATTGCGATCAACCTTCTGATGAAGACTGAGGAGTAACTCACAGTCAGTCATCACCCTGGGTGCTGTGGCTTGAGGATTTTGCTTGGGTGAGGTATTTGCGGCTGTGTCATGTGTGGCAGAGTCGTCATTGGTAGAGTAAGATGTAGCCAGGCGAAATTGACCATCCAATGGACGAATGCCTTCATCGATCACAGCAGCTGCCTTGCCTTTATCATCGATGATGGCGGCCATTTGAGGATTTCAATGGGAGGCAAGTAGCTACCGTGGTTGAGTGTCGACTTTGTAATTGGTGAAGATCTTGCCCTAATGAATCTCATAATCCAAGGCGCATAGGGCTTCAGCTCGAATGGTGACATAGCAATATTGGCCAGAGTCCTCATGAAGAAATCATGGAAGTTGACCGGAACGCCATGAATGATGTTGAAAAGCATATTCTTCATGATGCCAACGACTTCTTCATCATTTGAGTCGTGGCCTTTGATAGGACTCATTGTCTTCGACAGAATGCAATAGACAGTCCGAGGCACATAAAGTAATTCCTTGACGAGGAATTTGGTTCGTGGGGCCTGCCCAGGCTTCAAAGGCTTCATGAGCACTTGCATATAGTGATTTGTCGATTCAGGTCCTTTGTAGATGCAACGTGCCTTTCGTCATGGGGAGGATCGAGAGGAAGGACACGAAGCAATTCAGTTGCGGTGCCTTGTAATGAGTGTTTTCAGTCATCAATCCAACACCCATGAGTTGACATCTTGAGCGTCTCGGTGATATGCGAGTAGCGTAGGGCGAAGAATGAGTTCTTCATTCGATCGCAAATGTCGGTCAGAGATTGAGTAATCTTGCATCGTGAAGAACACTGAGGACTGGCTCGAAGCATGGCAGAGATTCCGTATCCACGTGAGAAATATGTTCATGATCGAAGATTTTGTCTTTGTCAAACAGCACTTAGGAATAGAAGTTGGCTTGACTAGCAGTCCAGAAACGCCTTTTCCTGATGCAAGCAGAGTCATACGGGTTGTAGTCAGTGAAGAATACATGCTCGGAAAAGAAGTCTTTAGCCTTGAACTTCTGTTTGCTTGAGAACGGATTCTTCGGCTTTGGTAGAGGGGTGTCAGTGAGTTGCAGTACCACCTCAGGAATCACGAGCTCAGGTACTTCAGGCTGAGGAATTTCTGGTTCCTCTTCTTGTGCAACCCGTGGATCAGGAGCAGCAGGTTCTTCAGCACTAGCGGCTGGAATATCTTCATGAACAGAGGGAGTGGGATGAGTTTCTTCAGAGCCCAGTTGAACTGTTGTTGCCGGGGACAGAGGAATCTGTTGGATAGGTGTGAAGAGAGGAGTATTGGGATCTTGACTTTCCCAAAAGTCATCATTCATCACAGTGTGGTGCATCCAATATCCACATCTTCATCTTCAATTTCCTCAACACCAGCCTCTTGGTGTGAACTGAGGCATAGGTGAGAAATGATGGCGTTGAAGGATTGCATCCACTTCAATTTCTTCATCAATCTGCTCTGGCGAAGCAGCAGAATGATTTTCGTCATCAGATCCGCTTGGGATCACATAGTCTTCTCCAAAAGGAACAAGGTCCTTTGATGGCATGGAGGAAATTGGAACAACATCAATAGGGTTTTCAATTGAGCTGGTCATTGGCTTCATTTTCTTCGCAGCCGAAGAATTTGACGTAGCTGATGCCTTCCTTTTCTTCACTGCAGCTCGCTCTGCAGCCTTGGTCTTCTTCACCTCAGAGGCAGATGGAAGAATTGGAGTTGGTGTAGGCGCGGGAGGAGCTAAGGAATCTGGTTGATTTTCTTCAGGCGCAACTAATGCAGTTGCCCTGAACTCTTCAGTTTCTTCAAGCGCACCACTAGTGGATGCCTTGGCAATTTCTTCAGCGGCTGGAATTTCTTCATCAGCCCTGGAACTAGCATTTTCTTTAGCAGGCTGAAAGTCATCAGCGGTGCTGGCATGTTCTTCAGCAGGCTGAGCAGAGTCTGCAGCCTGAGGATTTTCTTGTTGCGATGGGGCTGCAACATCCGTGAATTTCTTTGTTAGATTGACGAATCTCACTTTGGCTCCTTGCCAATCAGCATAGTAGGCATCAAAGTCTTTGCTGAGGGCTTGAATTTCATACTAAGCCTTGAGAAGTTCCTCAGGTGTCATTCTGACAACATTTTTCTTCAGGAGCTTCTCCTTTCTGTATTGTGCTTTCTTAACCTCTCTTGCTTTTTCAAACTTCCATTTCTCTTGAGTGATGAAATGGGTCAGCATGTGACTTTGACCAGGAGTCAGAGGAAAATCAGGCATAGGGGTGTTAGGATCCTTGTGCCAGAGATCAATGTAGTCGAGGATCTTCCTCGGATCCAAGAGCAGTGGAACAGATGTGCCTTTGGTTCTAGCGGCCTTCACCTGTCTGTCTCTGATGATTTCTGCAAGTTCATCATCAGAAGCTTCATCATCAGAGAGCACATGGAATGCGACCTGTTTCTTCTTTGGACTTGGCCGAGGACCGCGTCCAGCTGTTGCTTTAGTCTTCAACGGTGTGGGGCTGATGAGGAAATTAGTGCGGTGAGGAACTTCTTTGAGACACCAGAGGCAATCGAGAAACCCATAGTCCTTTGACATGTAGCGGATGCACAGGAGCCGAGGACTTTGATGGAGCTGCCGAGGACTTTGGTGGAGCGATGCTTGATCTGAGGAATTTGCCATGAGGGCATAGCCGAGGAACTTCGGCCGTGAGGGCGCTGTTGGTGAAGCACTTGGCTTTACGAGCTTCTTTGGCATAGATTTCCTCGGTCCGCCGAGGCCTCGATTCTGCAGCGATGGCGCGAATCCTTATTGAATTTCTTCACTACCTCCTTGGCTTGTCTTGCCAATTTAGCTTGGCGCTTAGCCCATTCTTCAGAAAGTCCTCACCACTTTTGATCTTTGGTGGGATCAGCTACTTGGCAGTGCCAATGGAGCTCTTGGGCATGGAGGATTCAAAGCAAATTTCTTCATATACTTTGGAGTAACATATCTATACTCCCTCCATTCTCTTGCCCATCTTCTTTCAATCCTCTGAATACGCACCTTTCGCTGATTTTTGTTTTCTTTGCCGAATTTGGCTTCATCAGGTGTGCAATAGTCCTTATAAATGTCATCAGGGATCTCGAAAGCAGTCATGACCTCAGGCATCTTTCCTCCTTTCTGCGGTCTCTTTCCTTCAACCATATTCTTCAGATGAGGAATTTGAACAATTGAACACTCTGAAGAAGTATGCAATTTTTCTTCGAGGAACGCTGCAAATGAGTTAAGTTGATGAGAACCTAGTGATTCAAAGCGGACATGAGTACTGTGAACAGAGTGTAGGTGCGAGGAATTTGGAGAGGTCATATGCGTTCTCAGAAGGTTTTTCGAAAAGACAAGTTTTTGAGGAATTTGACCAGATGAACCTTGAGCTATTTCACTAAGCATTTTTGTCTTAGGTTCCAGAGTTGTACAGATCGAAGATCCACACAATTAGGGAATCTTGAAGAAAATGATTGCTTAGAGAAACAGTTCAAGATCATATGATCCGTGAGGTGTTCATATGTGTGAAGATTTGAAGAATAAACACCTTTGAAGATATTCAGGAAAGCTTGAGAATCAAAGTGAGTAATAAAAGTAACTTTTAATTACCCGAAGTGAAGAACATGACGAACTGAGAAGAACAGATGAGAAGTTCGTCAGGTTAGATCTCCCACGCCCTAACTTGGCAGAGGGAAACAGCTACGGTGGCGGCGGAGTGAAGATTTCCGCAACCGGCGCAAGTACGACGGCGATGAGGTCGAGGCAGCGAAGCTCTTCCTCACCGGCGATGATGGAGTAGCGGTAGCGCTAGGGTTTGAGGAGCTCGAGCGTGAGAGAGCGGCCGAGCGGAGTAAATGAAGTGAGGAAGGGGAGAGGGGTATTTATAGCCATGGTGAAAAACTGTTCGCCCGAAGATTTTGGGACGAACATGCCCCTGCCCTTTCTCCTTCTCGCGACATGTGTCACCCACGTACTGTGTAGTTGAGATCGTGTAAGATCATGGGTGAATAAAATAATGCATCGTGAGATGCGGAATGGTTTGAGCGGCAAAACCGAAAGAACTGGATAAGATTTGTTTTAAAGTTTCGTTCGCAATTTCTTCAACTGACAAGGACACAGTGAAGACTTTGAACGAGTTTCAAATAGAACGCACATGAAGAATTTGTGAATAGATTGGGTTGAGTATAGCATAGAGGGGGAAGGGTCCGATCGCATTCACTTAGCAGAAAAAGCAACTTGAAGAAATAGCCATAAGTGAATGTTGTAGGGGACATAAACTCATATATATATATATATATATATATATATATATATATATATATATATATAGCCAATGAAGAAAAACAACGGAAACAGTGAAGATTTTGCAAAGTTGAAGAATTTGAAAAACTGAAGAATTTCACAAATGAGGAAAAACTCAAATTGAAGATTTTCAACTTTTGTGGTGGCGTAACCCACCGTATAAGAATGATGATTTCAGACACCGCGTACAATTGTCGTAGGGTTCTGAGAATCAAATTCTTCATTAATTTCTTCACACTTAGAGTGTTATTCTTCATTGATTGAAGAAAAAAATGTTTCTTCATGTGTTGCACATCTAAGTCTTCAATTTTGCATAAGTGTTAGGATGTGTGTCCTTTTCAAAGAACATTCGAAGATTCTAAGATATTTAGCTCACACCGCAACTTGCTAAATCTCTTCTCATCCAAGGGCTTAGTGAAGATATCAGCTAGCTGTTCTTCAGTCTTCACATGCTCGATGGAGATGTCTCCCTTCAACACATGATCACGAAGAAAATGATGACGAATCTGAATGTGCTTTGTCTTCGAGTGCTGAACTGGGTTGTGAGCAATCTTGATGGCACTCTCATTGTCGCAGAGGAGAGGCACATTCTTCACGTTGACGCCATAGTCCTTGAGGGTTTGCTTCATCCAAAGCAGTTGAGCACAGCAAGAGCCAGCAGCAATGTATTCAGCTTGTAAGTAGACGGTGATACACAATTGCTTTCTTCGAGGACCAACGGACCAAAGATCGTCCGAGGAAATGACAAGTGCGGATGTTGACTTGCGGTCCACACGATCACCATCATAGTCGAGTCGAATATCCAATGAGATCAAAAGCAGAGCCCTTGGGGTACCATAATCCTAGTGTTGGTGTGTGAGCTAGATATCGAAGAATATGCTTCACACCCTTATGGTGTGATTCCTTGGTGCAGCTTGAAATCGGGCACACATGCAAACACTAAGCATTATATCTGGCCTAGATGCACATAAGTATAATAAAGAACCAATCATGGGCGGTATACCTTGTGATCAAAGTCAATACCATTTTCATCGATTGCATAGATGGCCATTTGTGGGCATAGGAATTTTGACGCCTTTGCAATCTTGCATGCGAATTTCCTCGATTACCTCTTTGAGGTATTTCTCTGAGATATGAATATGCCATTCGCTGCCGATTTAATTTGAAGACCTAAGAAGAATTTCAACTCTCCATAATAGACATTTGATATTCTTCACTCATCATATAGGCAAATTCATCACTATAACGTTGGTCAGTACAACCAAAGATAATATCATCAACATATATTTGGCACACAAACAGTTCACCATCATAAGACTTAGTAAAGAGAGTAGGGTCGAGTGAACCGGGTGTGAAGCCATTCTTCACGAAGAATTCCTTCAATGTATCATACCACACCCGAGGGGCTTGCTTGAGGCCATAGAGGGCCTTATTAAGTCTGAAGACTTTGTCAGGATTCTTTGGATCTTCAAAACCTGGGGGTTGAGCAACATATACTTCTTCCTCAAGCTTACCATTGAGGAATGCACTTTTCACATCCATTTGATATAAGATGATATCATGATGGTTAGCATAAGCAAGTAATATGAGAATAGCCTCAAGTCTAGCAACAGGTGCAAAAGTTTCATCGAAATCAATTCCTTCAACCTGTGTATAGCCTTGAGCTACTAGTCGTGCCTTATTCCTCACCACAAGGCCATTTTCATCTTGCTTGTTGCGGTAGATCCACTTTGTGCCAATGATATTATGCTTGCGAGGATCTGGGCGATTTACCAGTTCCCAGACATTGTTAAGCTCGAACTGATGTAATTCTTCTTGCATAGCCTGAATCCACTCCGGCTCCATAAGTGCTTCATCGACCTTAGTGGGCTCTGTGATAGAGACAAAAGCATAGTGCCCACAAAAGTTAGATAAATGTGAAGCTTTTGAGCATGTGAGAGGACCTGGTGTGCTAATGTCATTGATGATCTTCTCCACTTGCACTTCTTTTGCAACGCGAGGATGAGCTGGTTGTCACTGAGGATTTTGATCAGCATTTTCTTCAGTACCATTTTCCTCAGCATTTTCTTCAGGTGCATCAGCTCGACGTTCTTCATGAACCGGAATGAATTCTTCAGCAGATTCTTCAATAGGAATGACATCCTCAGTTGCCTTGAACTTGATAGAATCCTCAGGTGCTGGTTCATATAACACAGAAGGTAGGTGCTCTCTTTGCGAGCCATTAGTTTCATCGAACCGCACATCTACAGTGTCAACAATCTTGTGAAGAACAATGTTGAAGACTCTGTAGGTCTGCGAGTCCTTTCCGTAACCAAGCATAAAACCATCATGTGCTTTCGGTGCAAATTTAGAGTTGTGATGAGGATCTCTAATCCAACATTTAGCACTGAAGAGTTTGAAATAACTCACATTGGGTTTCTTGTCAGTGAGGAGTTCATAGGCCGTCTTCTTGAAGAATTTGTGAAGATATACTCTGTTGATGATGTGGCACGCAGTATCAATTGCATCAATCCAAAAACGCTGAGGCGTTTTGTATTCATCAAGCATAGTGCGAGCCATCTCAACAAGAGTTCTGTTCTTGCTCTCCACGACGCCATTTTGCTGAGGAGTATAGGGAGCAGATAACTCATGAGTAATACCAAGTTCATCAAGATAATCATCAAGACCAGAATTCTTGAACTCAGTTCCATTGTCACTTCTGATGTGCTTGATCTTCACACCAAAGTTGGTTGAAGCCCTCGAGGAAAATCGTTTGAAGACTTCCTGCACTTCATGTTTGTAAGTAACAATGTGTACCCATGTATATCGAGAGTAATCATCAACAATGACAAAACCATATAGAGATGCATCATTAGTGACTGCTGAGTAATGATTAGGTCCGAAGAGGTCCATGTGAAGCAATTCGAATGGACGAGTAGTGGTCATGATAGTCTTCGTTGGATGCTTGGCCTTGGTCATTTTTCCAGCTTCACAGGCTCCGCATAAGTGATCCTTGAGGAATTTGACATTCTCAATGCCAATGACATGCTTCTTCTTCGCAAGCGTGTGCAAATTCCTCATGCCTGCGTGACCAAGTCGTCGATGCCATAGCCAGCCTTCTGAAGCTTTTAAAAGGACACACACGGCTGGTTGTGGTCCTGTAGAGAAATCAACAATATACAAATCTCCTCTCCTAAAGCCTTCAAAGACTTTGGAATTGTCAGCTTCCATGATCACAACACAGCGATACTTGCCAAAGACAACAACCATATCAAGATCACAAAGCATTGAGATTGACATGAGGTTGTATCCTAAGGACTCCACAAGCATGACTTTGTCCATGTGTTTATCCTTGGAGATTGCAACCTTACCAAGACCCAATACCTGACTTTTGCCTTTGTCAGCAAAGATGATATGCTTCCTATGTGACGGTGATAAGGGAGCATCCATCAATAGATTCTTGTCACCAGTCATGTGATTCGTACATCCACTATCGAGGACCCACTCACTAGCTTTGGGTTGTTCATCCTGCAGATGAATTAGTGTAACTTACAATCTCATATGCTTCATCAGTGAAGAATATGATATCAAGTTCATCAGATGAGTTTCATCAAGCAGTAAATAGATATAGCAGTGTTAGGACGTGTGAAATGAAGGTTCATTTCATCATGATTCGCCTGCGTCCTTTCAGGCAATTTTGTCAGGTCCCCAGCAAATTCTTCAGACGTTAAAGCATGTCTGGAGACCTGACCCTGCAGAAGAGATTAGTTCTTTTTCTTCACCACCCACATCTGAAGGGGTGGCAAAGAGTTCATCACTCTGCGAGCACCATACGAGAATGGTGGCATAGAGGCCAAACCATTTCGTTTCACATAAGAGGGGTTAGGGTAAGCATATGAATAAGCGAAGAAATTTCTTCGAGGACTTATGAACATAATGGTTTGAAGAATAATGCACATATTCATAGCCCTTAGCTCTACCCTGCGAGACAGAGTTGTTAGCACGATGATAATCATATGAGGACTTTGATCCTTTTGAGGAATTTGATCCATGTGAGGAATTTGGTCCGTATGAGGACTTGGATCCATATGAAGAGTTTGGTCCAGATGAAGAATTTGATCTGAGGTTCCTGTTCTTCACAGGTGGTGTCATGAGGACATTCACCTGAAGACTTTCAAGGCACTTCTTGGGAACCCAGATTTTCTTCATAGGAGAACCATTCCTGAAGTTAGTGCCAATATATCTAGCAAATACTTCACCATTCTGATTTTTGAACAGTTTATAGTTGAGTCAAATGACTCATCGGAAGAATGAGGAGATTCACATGTAAAGCAGATAAGTTGGATGGATCAACTGGAGGTCCCTTTGCAAACAACCCATGAGGTTTTGGGGTACCGCTCGGGCTTCCAATATGTTCCATCAACATTGAGTTTCCTCTCAAAGGCAATACCCTCTTTCCTAGGGTTTACATTGAGGATCTGCTTTTAAGCACATCACAAAGAGTCGATGCCCTTTGAGGCTTTTGTACATGCTTGTCATGTACAATTCCTTCAGCCCTGCATTGTCAGTGATACTAGCAATGTCCTCAGATGAGGAATTAGTGATAGCAGAGGCATGTGAAGAATTTGTAACAGTTGAAGCATTTGAACATTCAGGTGAAGAATTAGCAGATTCACGTTCAATGCACTTTAAGCATGGAGGAACAAATTCTTCCTGAGAAGCGCTGATTTGTTGAGCTAGTAATTAATCGCGCTCCTTCTGAAGATCATAACTCACTCTTAGCTTCTCAAGATCTTGCTTTCTTTGAAGAAATTCATAAGAAAGTTTCTCATGATCAGATAAGAGAGAGTTATGATTACCTTGAAGGTTATCAAACCTAGACTGAAGTCTCTGAAGATTTTCAGTCAGGGCTTTAGTGCAATCCATTTCTTCACCCAACATATCATCACTTTTGTCTAGCATGTTTTGAACCTTTTCAAAGGCCCTTTGTTGTTTTACAGCAATCTTAGCAAGTTTAGAGTAGCTGGGCTTGAGATCCTCATCAGATTCATTTTCACTAGATCTAGAGGAGGTGTATTTGAGTACCTTTGCACCTTTTGCCATGAAGCAATAGGTGGGAGCGTAATCATCATTATCTTCATCAGGCTTGTCGGTGGAGTCAGTTTCTTTAGTGTTGAAGATGGACTTGCTAACGAAAGCAGTAGCGAAAGCCAGACTCGCCACACCAGATTCAGATTCTTCAGACGCCTCCTCTTCCTCATTTTCCTCAGATTCAGCTTCAGAGTCCATTTCCTTGCCAATGAATGCCCGAGCCTTCTTGGAGTTGCTCTTCTTGTGAGATGAAGACTTCGAGGATTTTGATGATGAAGATTTTGATGATTTCTTCTTCTTCTTTGCATCATCGAGGCTGTAATCCTTGCATTTCTTCTTCTTCATTTCCTTTTCCCACTGAGGACAATCTTGAATATAGTGACCAGGTTTCTTGCATTTGTGGCACAACCTTCTCTTATAGTCACTGGATGAGGAATCACTGCTTCTTGAGGATTTTCCAAAGCGACCACGTCTTGAGAACTTCTGGAATTTCTTCACGAGCAGTGCTAGCTCCTGGCTCAATTCTTCAGGATCACCAAGGCTACTACAAGAATCCTCACATTCAGAGTGAGACACAGCCTTGGCCTTCAGGGCACATGGTTTGCCATAGCTTGAACCATAGAGATCTCTCTTTTCAGCAAGCTGGAACTCGTGAGTATTTAGCCTTTCGAGGATATCGGCAGGATCAAGAGACTTGTAGTCAGCCCGTTCTTGTATCATCAGTCCCAGAGTATCAAATGAGGAATCAAGTGATCTCAACAGTTTCTTCACCGCCTCATGATCAGTGATGTCAGTGGCACCGAGGGCTTGAAGCTCATTTGAGATGTCAGTGAGGCGATCAAAGGTTTGTTGGACATTTTCGTTGTCGAGTCTTTTGAAGCGGTTGAAGAGATTCCGAAGAACATCAACTCGAGAGTCACGCTGAGTTGAGACTCCTTCATTCACCTTGGACAGCCTATCCTAGATAAGTTTAGCAGTTTCCAAAGCACTCACTCTTCCATACTGTCCTTTACTCAGATGGCCACATATGATATTCTTCGCTTGACAATCGAGTTGCTTGAATCTCTTCACATCGGTAGCGTTCAGTGAGGGTGAGACAGAGGGAACACCATTTTCCACAACATACCAGAGATCGTTGTCAATTGCCTCAAGATGCATTCGCATCTTGTTCTTCCAGTAGGGGTAGTCCGTCCCATCAAAGGTAGGACACCCAGCCAAGACCTTGATCATACCTGCGGTCGACATAACTAAAACTCCAGGCGGTTAAACCAAAATCACACAGAACAAGGGAGTACCTTGCTCGATACCAATTGAAAGTCGTTATATCGACTAGAGGGGGTGAATAGGCGATTTTAGAATTCTTCATCGAGGAATTTGCTGGTGAGGAAATTCCTTAGCGAAGAACTACTTGCAGCGGAATAAGTACTCGAAGTAAGCATAACGAGAATACAAGCATGGTCATCATGATGAAATGAAGACTAGCACAGAGTACGTAAAGCGTAATCACAGGATAACACAAGATGAAGACAAATAGATGAAGAAATTGAACGAGGAAATTGAGAAAGTCTTGATCAAAGTCTTCAAACACAGATATGAACAAACACTCAACACAAGAATGAGGAAATGAAAGGGTTGAGGAAATAGAACCGATTAGGTTGGTGAAGACAATGATTTGGTAGACTAGTTCCAACTGCTGTCTCGGTTATGCGTCTGGTTGGAGCGGCTGAGTATTTAAACTCGAGGACACGCGATTCGGACACCCGATCCGAAAGCACGCAGCTCGGGACACCGATCCTCACCATATTCTCCTTGAACTAAGGTCACACAGACCTCGTCCAATCACTCGTGGTAAGTCTTCAGGTGACTTCCAAACCTTCACAGACTTGGTCACTCGGCTATCCACAATTCCTCTTGGATGCTCTAGACCATGACGCCTAACCGTCTGGAAGAAGCACAATCTTCAAAGGTAACAAGCGTCGGATCCACGCAGGATCAATTTCTTCAGTGATGCTCAATCACTTTGGGTTTTTGGGGGTTTGGTTTTGGGATTTCCTCACTTGATGATTTTCACTCAAAGTCCTCGGAGGATGGGTTGCTCTCAAATGACAAGTGTCTAGTTCTAAACCGGAAAGGAGGGAGTACATAGGTAGACAATGGTGTGGGACCGTGATGTCAGGAAACCAGGAGGAAGCAAAATAAATTAATATCTGGGGTAAACATCGAAAAACTTTGCAGTGCTCACACCTCAAAAACACAAATACTGCTCGAGCTGCTTGGTCCCAGCTGTCGGCCGCTTCTTGTGCAATTCTCTCGTTTATTGACTACTCCCTCCTTTTCGGTTTATAATGCTCAATTCAAAAATCTCACCAATCAAGGTAGATGGCGAGTGGTGAATACTTTTTCTAGTTTTGCAAAAGCACCTAATTAATGCTCTTGTTATCCTCAACAAATTATGTTTATCAATGCATTAATTGCAATGCATGCATGCATAAAGTACATGCATTGGTCAATTTTCTCTTAATACTTGCATGCAATGATTTAATGCACCTTGGAATCTGAACATGTGATGGAAAACAACCAAATTGAGCCTTATAAAATGGAAAAACTAAAATTTTGAGATAAGCCCTATAAACCGGAAAGGAGGGAGTACATAGGTAGACAATGGTGTGGGACCGTGATGTCAGGAAACCAGGAGGAAGAAAAACAAATTAATATCTGGGGTAAACATCGAAAAACTTTGCAGTGCTCACACCTCAAAAACACAAATACTGCTCGAGCTGCTTGGTCCCAGCTGTCGGCCGCTTCTTGTGCAATTCTCTCGTTTATTGACTACTCCCTCCTTTTCGGTTTATTATGCTCAATTCAAAAATCTCACCAATCAAGGTAGATGGCGAGTGGTGGAATACTTTTTCTAGTTTTGCAAAAGCACCTAATTAATGCTCTTGTTATCCTCAAAAAATTATGTTTATCAATGCATTAATTGCAATGCATGCATGCATAAAGTACATGCATTGGTCAATTTTCTCTTAATATTTGCATGCAATGATTTAATGCACCTTGGAATCTGAACATGTGATGGAAAACAACCAAATTGAGCCTTATAAAATGGAAAAACTAAAATTTTGAGATAAGCCCTATAAACCGGAAAGGAGGGAGTACATAGGTAGACAATGGTGTGGGACCGTGATGTCAGGAAACCAGGAGGAAGCAAAATAAATTATAGTTATATATATAAAATAAGGAGGCACTTGCGTACATGAGGCTATGGACCTGGTGGGTCCCCATTGTCATCCTATCCAAGTAAAGTGATCTCCTCGCCCGCGCGCGCTTTCCGCCCGAAACAGTTAGCGTCGGCCGCCCCGCTTCCCGGTGCAGGCGATTGCTCCGCCTTCAAACGACACAAGTGCCGTCCGTCCGTCCATCTACCGCACACATTAATGATACGCGGTTGCCGATGCAGCTACTCCGGCGTCACACGTCTGTCCCTCCACCCGCCCACCATTGCTATATAAACTGCTGCGCCGGCCATAGCTGCAGTCATCCGCATCCGTTGCCTTTCTCCGGTCCACACCACTACTGCCCACCATGGCTTCCTCGCGCTCCAGCGCTCTTCGGGACGGGCGGACGACGGACCACAAGGAGATAGAAGCCATTGCTGCCGACCGGCTGACCGGCAGGCAGCCGGAGGACGACGTCCTCCCAATGGAGAACATGGTAGTCGACGATCCGGCGCCAACCCCCTCCTCCGCGCCATCCTCGCCGGTGCATTGCACCATGACCATCGGCGAGGCCCGTGCCCAATATATGGACAAGGTGAGGCAGATGCGTGAGGAGCAGTTCCAGGAGGCGCAGGCCGACGCCGCCTACAACCAACATCTCCTCCAGGAGCACCTGCAGGCGGAGGAGCAGATCGCCGCGGAGCAGGAGGCGCTGCTGGACTCGTACCGCTCCGCCCGCAAGGGCCACCTCGAGCGCTGGCGGTACCGCATGCGGGTGGCGGAGGCTGCGGCCGCCTACAAAGAGGCTATTAAAGAGGGCGATGAAGCGGGCGAGGCGAGCGAGACCGAGGATGAGACAAAGGACAATGCTGGCTCCGACGAGTCCCCGCTCCGCTGGCGTCGATGATGCCCTGCTCCGCCGACGCCCCGCGGCGCCAACAACGAGGCAGAGAACACCTCCGGCTCCGCCGAGGCCCCGCCCCGCCAACAACGAGGCAGAGGACATCGCCGGCTCAGCCGAGGCCCCACTGTGCCGGCAACATGGGGGAGGATTTCCACCGCTCCGCTGAGGCGCCGCCCGCCGGCAACGAGACAAAGGCATCGCCGGCTCCGCCGAGGCCCCGCCCCGCTGCCAACGAGGCCGTGCCACACAGAAAATGAGGAAGAGTAGAACACGGTAGGTCACTGTTGGGGAACGTAGTAATTTCAAAACTTTTCCTACGCACACGCAAGATCATGGTGATGGTATAGCAACGAGAGGGAGAGTGTTGTCCACGTACCCTCGTAGACCGTAAGCGGAAGCGTTAGCACAACGCGGTTGATGTAGTCGTACATCTTCACGATCCGACCGATCCAAGCACCAAACGTACGGCACCTCCGAGTTCAGCACACGTTCAGCTCGATGACGATCTCCGAGCTCCGATCTAGCAAAGCTCCGGAGATGAGTTCCGTCAGCACGACGGCGTGGTGACGATGATGATGTTCTACCGGCGCAGGGCTTCGCCTAAACTCCGTGACGATATGAGCGAGGTGGAATATGGTGGAGGGGGGCACCGCACATGGCTAAGGAACGATCCGTAGATCAACTTGTGTGTCTATGGGGTGCCCCCTGCCCCCGTATATAAAGGAGCAAGGGGGGATGCCGGCCGGCCCTTGGAGGGCACGCCAAGAAGGAGGAATCCTCCTCCTAGTAGGAGTAGGACTCCTTCTTTCCTACTCCTACTAGGAGGGGGAAGGAAGGGGGAGAAGGGGAAGGAAAGGGGGCGCCGCCTCCTAGTCAATTCGGACCGGAGGGGGGGGGCGGCCCATGCTGGCCGCCTCTCTCCTTTCCCCTAAGGCCCATAAGGCCCATTACTCTCCCGGGGTCCAGTAACCCTCCGGCACTCCGATTTTCTCCGAAATCACCCGGAACACTTTTGGTGTCCGAATATAGTCGTCCAATATATCAATGTCAGGACCCCGACTCAATGCCACATCGATCTAGCATGTAACACCTCATATCACTTTGCGGCCTCACGACGGTATCCCCACGGTGTCGCCTTACCTTTGCACGGGACCGTTTATGCGCTTTTGGCACACGTATATGATAATGTCGCTAGCATCCATATGATAAGTAGCCGGGCTGACATGGCTAGTCGTAAACCCAAAGTGGCATAGACTTACAGGGACAGGCATCCATGACCCAGCATCGAACGTGTCGGTCATCAGCGAATAAGTTCCGGGCTGTAGCACTGGGCTAGCAGGACTCCGGTAAACCGGGCTGTAGCGGGCTAACAGGACTCCGGTACTCAACGCGTGACATTTCCCCGAAGGGACAGACACAGGAACGAAGAAGGACACATGCCGGCCAGCCTAAGTGTTCCGGAGCAGTAGCAAGCTACCATGGCTCGGTGGAAACACTAGGAGACATTTCCCGGTAAGAGAGGCTACTAAAGATAAACAACTAGATAGTCAGATCCCACACATACCAAGCATTTCAATAACATACACACAATATGCTCGATATGTGCAAATACAACATGGCATCACAACATGACTCTACGACTCAAGTATTTATTCATTAGGCTCCGAGGAGCGAGATATTACAAACAGGGTCTCACGACCCAACATTGAACATACAAGTCAAGCACAAGCGAAGCTAACATGTCCGAGTACGAGACATCTACAAATGAAAAAGGCTTGAAAGCGACTCTCTACGAGATCCTGCCGAGGGCACAAGATCGTAGCTGAGGTAACAAGCTAAACGTCGAAGTCCACGTGGAACTACTAGCGAGACTGAAGTCTCTCTGCAAAAACATAAAATAGGCAAACGTGAGTACAAATGTACCCAGCAAGACTTACATCAGAACTAACTACATATGCATCATTATCAATAAAGGGAGGTGGGGTTTAAGCTGCGAGCAAGCCAGCTTTGACTCGGTGGCTATCCTAAACTATGACTGCAAGTAACTCTTTTGAGGTGGCGCACACGAGTCCACATATTCACCATATCAATACACCACCATGGATCCGCACCCGTCTCCCTACGAGTACGCCATCCATAGCACTCAAACTTATCTTGCGTATTTTAGAGTATCCACTTTCACTTGTCTATGAACTGTTATAGGCAACCCAGAAGTCCATTACCGCGGACACGGCTATTCGAATAGATCATATTAACCCTGCAGGGGTGTACTTCTTCATACATGTTTCCACCACTTAGCGTCTGCACACGACATGTGCTCGGCAGACTTCAAGCTTAAAGCCGTGGGTGTAGACCACGACCTACCTAGACACTCAAGTCTCTAGTCGGGTTTATCGCCTATTTGGGTTCCATCTATGAGGAGTTCGGCAAGTTTCGCTCACAGCCCCAAGCGATGTGAACAGGGTTCCCGAGATACCAAGCAGGCATCCGGTACACGTGCCACGTACTCCCTCTTGCATCACAGCCCACCCCTACGGTCGGTGCTGTCCCACGGCCTCCGATGGGCTACAAACACGAAACTACTTGCAACTCACGGACAGAGGACAAGGGTGAATAAGAAGTCGGCGGGGTCATATTTGGGGCCCAATGCATGGTAGTAGCTGAATCATGGATCACAAACACAGAACTCAGTTCCTAAGGACGGCTTCAATGAGACAACCCACCATGTACTCCTACATGGCCTCTCACCGATACCTTTACCAAATCGTGTTCACACTCTTTGCTGACACACACAGAAGGACATGCTCACACACCTCTGATTCATCCTTGATGAATCAGACCGACTCAACTCTAAGCAGTAGCAGGCATGACAAACAAGCATGTATGAGTAGGCACAACAGGGCTCAGACAACTCCTACTCATGCTAGTGGGTTTCATCTATTTACTGTGGAATGACAGGTCATGCAAAGGATAAAGGGGTTCAGCTACCGCAGCAAGTAACAAATGATTCGTTGTTGTCCTAATGCAGTAAAAGAGAGCAGGAGCGAGAGAGTAGGATTGTATCGGAATGAACAAGGGGGTTTTGCTTGCCTGGCACTTCTGAAGATATAATAGTTCTTCATTGGTGTCATCGAACTCATCGTCGAAACCACGTCTATCGAGAGGGGACAAACACCGACAACTGAGAAAGAACACAATCAATGCAATGCTACAATATGATGCATGATCATGACATGGCAATATGCTGTGATTTGAGCTAATGCATCTAGCTATGATTTAAATGAAGTTGGTTTGAATACATGATTCAAATTCAAACTCCATATATGATTATTTAAATGCCCTTTATTTGTTTTGTCCAAAACAGAGGACAAACATTGTTCAAACATGCATGAAATGGTACAGATGGATTCCTTGAATTTTTCTGATAATTTTTCATATACAATTTATTTTATTTGGAGTTACGGTTGAATTTCTATGAATTTTAGAAGTTTGGGGTATTTTCTGAAAATAATAAATCGTTTAAGATTTATTTAAATTCGAAAGGAATTAATCGTCGACATGACCTCACTGATGATGTCAGAGGTCAACGGCTCGGTCGAGTCAAACGGCGTGGGGACCACACGTTAGTGACACAGTTAACTAACCTAAGTTAGTTAGTGCTAATCTAACCCTAACCAGGCTGTTAGCAGGGCGCGGCCCACATGTCAGTGTCTAGTTTAGTTAACTAAATTAATATTAGATTAACTCCTAATCTAGGTTTGACCAGGCGGGGCCACAGGTCAAATGGGTCAAACCCACCGGCGACACGACCTTTGGCGAGGCCGAGGCGGCGGCGCTGGTCCGGAACGCAGCACTGAGCCACGGTTGGGCGCGGATGGCACCGTTGGAACCACAGGCCTCGTCGCGTCGGTGGTGCTAGAGGGTCGCCGGAGGCGACTGAATCGACGGCGGTGTCCGCTGCGGCGGCGGAGTTCGACAACGGCGGGTTGGTCGCTTCTGGGCACTACAAAGCGGGCGACTGGGTGTTTGGAGCTCTTGGAAGCGTCTTTGAGCACGATGGAGTGCTTCGACGCGAGTGGCGCTTGCTCTAGCCTCGGCGGCTTCATGGTCGGGCGGCGAGAGCTCTCGGCTCCGGTGGCTAAGCGCGGCTAGGGAACAATTAGGCAACGAGACATGGGGAAGCGATGCAGCGGCTCACCGCGGTTCTTAGTCTTCTTTGGCGAGGCAGGGGAGGCACGGGTCCGGCGAATCGGCGGCGGGATCACCGCTTTGAGGTCGAAAGCGGCGTTGGAGATGCAACATGAGCTTCGCGCCGCGTGACTCGATGGAAGGACGACGGCGTCGTGGCGGAGCTCGGGATCACGTCGGAGAGGTGGGGCGATGGTGTGGGCGCGGGGATTACAGCAGCGTCCATGGAGGCTTCGCCATGGCGGGGAACGCGAGGAGAGGCGAGGGGGGCGAATGGGGTGTCGGCGAGGTCGGGCGACCACCAGAGGCGATCCTGTGGCCAACGGCGACGAGCGTCTGAGAGGCTGGGTGGTGCGTGGCGAGCTCGGGCGCCATGCTCACCTCCTGCCTGCTCACAGCAAGGAAAATGGTGTGGCACGGGCCAAGACGATCTTTGGGCCGCCGATGGGTTGCCGAGTAAGTGGCGGTAAAACTCTCTCTCCTTTTCTTTATTTTGTTTCCTTTTCTTTTTCTGTAGTTTTGTTTCGATTTAGTTTATAGCCCAAATCATTTTAATAAATCCTGAAAATAATTGTGGGCATTAAATGAGTTATTACAGAGGCCCTTAACTATTTTCAGAATTGTTGGAGCATTTAAAAATATTACTAGTATTTAAATGCCCCAATTCAAATAAAATATGGATTATCCAAAAATCCATAATGGCCCAAAAATATTGGCATCATTTTGGTAGAGGTTTTTCACCTTTGTCAAAAATCATGAACATTTTTGAAAGCCACTTGGACTTCTTGAAATTATATTAGGTAAACCTAGTAAATTTCTTTAATGCTAGGGTTTGAGCAATCCCCATTTCAAAATTAAGCAAAATTTAAATATGATGCACACATGAAGCTAGCCTAGTGCAATACGGAAGCTAGGGATGTGACAACTCGCCCCACTAAACAAGAATCTCGTCCGAGATTCAAGGCGTGAGTAAGAAGACAAAGGGGCACTAAGTATCACAAACTTCTTGATCCAACTGTCTTCTCGAGGGTGTTGATCTGTTGACTCAATCGATCTTGACGTCTTCGCTTGCGAGGTCTTCGTCAAACACGATAATGACAGAAGGAGACTCTCCATGAAACAATCTCCTCGAAGATCGAGTATTCAAGATCAACTCATGGAGTGAGAGGTAAGAACATCTCTGGAGCTGAGAGGCAAAACATGCATCGGGAAGGATGAGAGAACCAATTTGACGAGGGTTTCAAGTAGCGAGGATAACTGCCATGATTCCATAACGGGGCACCTTAGGGAGGGTGGCTCGTAGAAATATTCCCTTAAGTGGCAAAAAGAATTACCTTTGATTCAGAGATCATTGAAAATCTTTATACCAGCCTAAGGTAATCACAATCGATCATTTGGCGGGGTTCAAAGAATGACATATCCGGAATCGAATGGATGATGTGGATTACCTTGTTGAAAACAACACAAAGGTTGATTTTAGTAACTGGGGAGAAGCTCAACAGTAGAGAGTGAGTCCACCGTTGAAAGGGTTATGGCATAACCGAGGAAACTGAGAGCACTATGCGATTAATGCCGACAATAAAACCTAGAGCTTGCGCGTGCTCTCAAGAACTTGAGCATTTCCATATTCATCAAGGTTTTACCAATATCCGTGTCAAGGATCCTAGTAACACAACATACTACCATGATGAATGGTGATGGATGATGCAGATGCAAAGGAAGATAACCTTCTCAGATTTCACCTTAGCGAGGCCAAGGGGACAAAATCTGGATGATCGACCGAGAGACATTTAGCACTCCGCTTCTAATGTTCTCCTTGATGTACTAGTGTATCCCATTCATTGGAATGGTCTGGTATCTAGAACATCAAGTAAAGGTCGGACTCCGGTAACACAAAAGTCCATAAGGGACAGCTAGGGAGTAAATCCTACGAAGTCCTTATGGGGAGGTGGCCAACTTCTTCAATCAAGATACTACAATAATAGGTCTTCTGGTGGGGTGTGTTGGCCATGACATCCTCTTTACCGGTTATTGAGAGACCAATATTATAGTTCTTGGGAAACATTCCAACCATCATATCCGCCTGAGATTCAGATCTGGTTGGTGTCAGAATAATCTAGAATCATCGAGTCTAGAAAGAAAAATGAAAGTTTGCAACACAAACCGACGAGATGACGTCGCGAGATTCTCGGGAAATGAACTACGATAGCAAGCTCCAAAACATGAGCTGGTTCTGCTACAAACCTGTGAACACATTGTCCAAGACAAGCATGACCACATAGTAGTCTTATAATAAAACACTAGCGAGTTCAGGAGGGAAACCATCATTGAGGATATCGAAGTCCTTGCATAAGTCTCGAGCCTACGAAGGAACTTCTTCTCCTTGAACAAATCAATCAGTGGCTTGGTGTGCCATGGAATACATATAGAATGAAGGTTGCAAGTCTTCGAACCACAGAATACTTCGCACGTATGCATGACTGATTTGGGACGAATCCAAAGGAAGCAACTTTGACTTTCTCGAATCCACAGCGTCAACTTTCATCAAATACACATGAACTAGAGGAAGTCACTTCTTACATCCGAACATATGCTTCATGAGCTAGCATGAACAAATGCTTTTAAAAGTTTCCAACACTAACTTAATGTTCAACAAGATTATGGAGAAGATAAGGATGTTGTCGATGGGCTCAACAACAATTCATCCTGGTTTTCCAAGAAGATGGAATTCCATAATTAGGTGAACACAGTGATAGCATTGGTCAGACCAAAGGATATAATGGTGTATGCCTGAGGGTCCAACCACGGGTAAGACAACATTACAACATCGTTGGTTCTGATTTGACTTGACGATTGCCCATACTCAAATCAAAGGTTTGGGGTAAGACAATAAATCCAACAACTGATCACGAGGACCAATCAATGAAGATATTACCTTTCTTCATCAAACACACACAAAGAAATATCCTTTAACATGAGCTAAGTCGGACAAGCTTTTATCTTCCAACTCTCCAAGTTGTTGTTTATCTTAACCAACTAGCTCAGGGGTATGCAACACAGATTCTTGGAGAAAGGGTGGTTTACAGGAATAAACCAACTTGATCACGAACTTAACATAGCGGTCAGGCGACAACCTGGTGATACTTCCGAGAAGATATTCGGAAAATCACGAACCACCGATATACTACTAAGCTCGAGAACAATCTTGCTTTTCAGGGCAAGACGACATGGTCAACAGAGCAAGGGTTTGACAAAATGCTAACTCATTGATCGAAGGGTGCACCAGGGAAAATGGACTAGGTGGCACGATCAACCTTAGGGTGATGGTTCAACAACCAACACGCTAAGAGTGAGAGTATTGTCCATTAACTACCAAGCAACAAGTTGCTCGGAGTATTGATTTCACGCATCATAGTTCACCCGTCGGCATTCCGGTTGCAACAACACGGAACCGAGAAATGAATAATGATGGCGGGAAGTATCACTGTATCAAGAATTCATGAGAGATGGTGCAATTCTCATGAAAAACCTGACATAAAGATGGTAATACTTCAGGGTAGAATAGAATCAAAAGCTGGGTTAGCATTTTGATCTGCGAAGTACAATTGCTTTGACTCAATCCTGGATATGGATGAGGTACTGGAGTTTGTTTCTCCTAGTCATTCCGGAATAGAATGGCTTGACGGACCACAAGAATAATAGGCATCGATGAGCTCGAGTGCACAACTACTCCTGTCTATCAATTGATAGACGAAGATCGGAATACGACTAAAGAGGGACAACTCAAAGGAACATATATCTTTCTGAGTTGTGGATGCATAGATTAGTATGTCGAGCAAAACTCAACACTTCTTCCGGATAACCCATGCAGAAGGTAGAACTGACAGATTCACAATATAGAATGGAGAACTCCTCAAGAGCACTCTGGTTGTGATCTTTTGGTTCAAAGGAACTCCTGCCAAGAATGGTTCATGGTATTTGGAAGAACGATATACCACGGACTTCGAGGACTATCGCAAAGGTTACTAATATCCTAAAGGAACTAGCAACACTATCAACACGAGGTAAGTAGGGAAATCTCGGGTTCAGGAACCCAGGAATAGAATGCCTACTAACTAATAACATCACGGGATGCTTTCAGGAATAATGGCCAGAATCATCACACTGGGGATACAAAAGCATTGCTAAATTACTAGGTGACTTCCTAAAACACCTAGGGTCATAATAATAGCTCCAACATATATGTCAAGGCAATAAATTACCTCAACGCACCGGTTAGTGTGCTTATTCTGACCATAAGGGACATCGGGAACGGAAAGAAAGGATTTGCAAATGCATCAGACTATTTAGAAACCTGGGGTGACTCGGACAGCATAACGGCTGTAAATGCTCAAAAAGTTTGGAGACATACTACAAAAATGGTGGCATAGCCACTCAGAAGCACAATATCAAGGTTTCGAGATCAACAGTTATGAACATATAGAAATAGTACAGCTGAACTGGGATTGAAACTATCAATTCTATAAGTCTATGGATTAGTAACACGTCATCCTGATAGATAGATGAGAAGGCCTAGTTCTTAAACCCCGTAGAAGAGAAGAGGATGACTCAGATCAGAAGGCCATGAGGTATAAGGAGTAAAAAGAGCCTTACGTTCCCATCCCACAATCAATTCCCTTACATAACTAAAGCATTTCTAGACACAACTTCGACCAGTTTGGCTTGGTAATCCTCTGAGCGATCAAAGCTCGATACCAAAGCTGTCGGGACCCGACTCAATGCCACATCGATCTAGCATGTAACACCTCATATCACTTTGCGGCCTCACGCACGGTATCCCCAGGTGTCGCCTTACCTTTGCGGGACCGTTTAGCCTTTTGGCTGCGTATATGATAATGTCGCTAGCATCCATATGATAAGGAGCCGGGCTGACATGGCTAGTCGTAAACCCAAAGTGGCATAGACTTACAGGACAGGCATCCATGACCCGACATCGAGCGTGTCGGTCATCGGCGAATAAGTTCGGGCTGTAGCTTTGGCTAGCAGGACTCGATAAACCGGGCTGTGGCGGGCTAACAGGACTCGGTACTCAACGCGTGACATTTCCACTGAAGGGACGGAACACGAGAACGAAGAAGGACACATGCGGCCAGCCTAAGTGTTCGGAGCGGTAGCAAGCTACCATGGCTCGGTGGAAACACTAGGAGACATTTCCGTAAGAGAGGCTACTAAAGATAAACAACTAGATAGTCGGATCCCACACATACCAAGCATTTCAATAACATACACACAATATGCTCGATATGTGCAAATACAACATGGCATCACAACATGACTCTCGACTCAAGTATTTATTCATTAGGCCCGAGGAGCGAGATATTATAAAGCAGGGTCTCACGACCCAACATTGAGAGCATACAAGTCAAGCACAAGCGAAGCTAACATGTCCGAGTACGACATCTACAAATGAAAAAGGCTTGAAAGCGACTCTCTACCGAGATCTGCCGAGGGCACAAGATCGTAGCTGAGGTAACAAGCTAAGCGTCGAAGTCCACGTGGAACTACTAGCGAGACCAAGTCTCTGCAAAAACATAAAATAGGCAAGCGTGAGTACAAATGTACCCAGCAAGACTTACATCAGAACTAACTACATATGCATCATTATCAATAAAGGGGAGGGTGGGGTTTAACTGCAGCAAGCCAGCTTTGACTCGGTGGCTATCCTAAACTATGACTGCAAGTAACTCTTTTGAGGTGGCGCACACGAGTCCACATATTCACCATATCAATACACCACCATGGATCCGCACCCGTCTCCCTACGAGTACGCCATCCATAGCACTCAAACTTATCTTGCGTATTTTAGAGTATCCACTTTCACTTGTCTATGAACTGTTATAGGCAACCCGAAGTCCATTACGCGGACACGGCTATTGAATAGATCATATTAACCTGCAGGGTGTACTTCTTCATACATGTTTCCACCACTTAGCGTCGCACACGACATGTGCTCGACAGACTTCAAGCGAAAGCCGGCGTGGGTGTAGACCACGACCTACCTGAACACTCAAGTCTCTAGTCGGGTTTATCGCCTATTTGGGTTCCATCTATGAGGAGTTCGGCGAAGTTTCGCTCACAGCCCCAAACGATGTGATCGGGGTTCCCGAGATACCAAGCGGGCATCCGGTACACCGTGCCACGTACCTCTTGCATCACAGCCCACCCCTACGGTCGGTGCTGTCCACGGCCTCCGATGAGGCTACAAACACGAAACTACTTGCAACTCCCGGACAGAGGACAAGGGTGAATAAGAAGTCGGCGGGGTCATATTTGGGGCCCAATGCATGGTAGTAGCTGAATCATGGATCACAAACACGAACTCAGTTCCTAAGGGCGGCTTCAATGAGACAACCCACCATGTACTCCTACATGGCCTCTCACCGATACCTTTACCAAATCATGTTCACACTTTTCGACACACACACGAAGGACATGCTCACACACCTCGATTCATCCTCGATGAATCGGACCGACTCAACTCTAAGCGATAGCAGGCATGACAAACAAGCATGTATGAGTAGGCACAACAGGGCTCAGACAACTCCTACTCATGCTAGTGGGTTTCATCTATTCTTGTGGAATGACAGTCATGCAAAGGATAAAGGGGTTCAGCTACTGCAGCAAGTAACAAATGATTCGTTGTTGTCCTAATGCAGTAAAAGAGAGCAGGAGCGAGAGAGTAGGATTGTATCGGAATGAACAAGGGGGTTTTGCTTGCCTGGCACTTCTGAAGATATAATAGTTCTTCATCGGTGTCATCGAACTCATCGTCGAAACCACGTCTATCGAGAGGGGACAAACACCGACAACTGAGAAAGAACACAATCAATGCAATGCTACAATATGATGCATGATCATGACATGGCAATATGCTGTGATTTGAGCTAATGCATCTAGCTATGATTTAAATGAAGTTGGTTTGAATACATGATTCAAATTCAAACTCCATATATGATTATTTAAATGCCCTTTATTTGTTTTGTCCAAAACAGAGGACAAACATTGTTCAAACATGAATGAAAATGGTACAGATGGATTCCTTGAATTTTTCTGATAATTTTTCATATACAATTTATTTTATTTGGAGTTACGGTTGAATTTCTATGAATTTTAGAAGTTTGGGGTATTTTCTGAAAATAATAAATCGTTTAAGATTTATTTAAATTCCAGAAAGGAATTAATGCGTCAGCATGACCTCACAGTGATGTCAGCAGGTCAACGGCTCGGTCCAGGTCAAACCTGACGCGTGGGGACCACACGTTAGTGACACAGTTAACTAACCTAAGTTAGTTAGTGCTAATCTAACCCTAACCACATTAGCGGTATGCGCCCACATGTCAGTGTCTAGTTTAGTTAACTAAATTAATATTAGATTAACTCCTAATCTAGGTTTGACCAGGGGCGGGGCCCACAGGGTCAAACGGGTCAAACCCACCGCGACACGACACCGGGCGAGGCCGAGGCAGCGCTGTCCGAAACGCAGCCTGAGCCACGGTTGGGCGCGGATGGCACCGTTGGAACCACAGGCCTCGTCGCGTCATTTGGTGCTAAAGGGGTCGCCGGAGACGACCTGAATCGATGGCGGTGTCCGCTTCTGCGGCGGCCGGAGTTCGGCCAACGACGGGTTGGTCGCTACGGGGCACTACAAAGCGGGCGACTGGGTGTTTGGAGCTCCTGGAAACGTGCTGAGCACGATGGAGTGCTCAGACGCGAGTGGCGCTTGCTCTAGCCTCGGCGGCTTCATGGTCGCCGGCGAGGAGCTCTCCGCTCCGGTGGCTAGCGCGGCTAGGGAACGAATGAGGCAACGAGACATGGGGGAAACGATGCAGCGGCTCACCGCGGTTCTTCTGGTGCTGCTAGCGAGGCAGGGGAGGCACGGGGTCCGGCGAATCGACGGCGGGGATCACCGGCACCCGAGGTCGGAAACGGCGGCGTTGGAGATGCTGTGAGCTTCGGCGCCGCGTGACTCGATGGAGAGGACGACGGCGTCGTGGCGGAGCTCGGGATCACGTCGGAGAGGTGGGGCGATGGGCGTGGGCGGGGATTCTGGCAGCAGCGTCCATGGAGGCTTCGGCCAGGGCGGGGGGAACGGCGAGGAGAGGCGTAGGGGGGGCGAATGGGGTGTCGGCGAGGTCGGGGCGACGACCTGGAGACGATCCACGCGGCGCAACGGCGACCAGGGCGATGCAGAGAGGCTGGGTGGTGCGTGGCGAGCTCGGGCGCGCCATGCTCACCTCCCTGCCTGCTCACGGCAAGGAAGCATTTGGTGGCACGGGCAAACCACAGTCTTTGGGCGGCCGATGGGTTGCGAGTAAGTGGCCAGGTAAAACTCTCTCTCCTTTTCTTTATTTTGTTTCCTTTTCTTTTTCTGTAGTTTTGTTTCTGATTTAGTTTATAGCCCAAATCATTTTAATAAATCCTGAAAATAATTGTGGGCATTAAATGAGTTATTACAGAGGCCCTTAACTATTCTCAGAATTGTTGGAGCATTTAAAAATATTACTAGTATTTAAATGCCCCAATTCAAATAAAATATGGATTATCCAAAAATCCATAATGGCCCAAAAATATTGGCATCATTTTTGGTAGAGGTTTTTCACCTTTGTCAAAAATCATGAACATTTTTGAAAGCCACTTGGACTTACTGAAATTATATTAGGTAAACCTAGTGAATTTCTTTAATGCTAGGGTTTGAGCAATCCCCATTTCAAAATTAAGCAAAATTTAAATATGATGCACACATGAAGCTAGCCTAGTGCAATACCAGAAGCTAGGGATGTGACAATCAATCTTTATGTCTCGACCATTTCGAGACTCCTCGTCATGTCCGTGATCACATCCGGGACTCCGAACAAACTTTGGTACATCAAAACTTATAAACTCATAATAAAACTATCATCGTAACGTTAAGCGTGCGGACCCTACGGGTTCGAGAACTATGTAGACATGACCTAGAACTATTCTCGGTCAATAACCAATGGGAACCTGGATGCCCATATTGGTTCCTACATGTTCTACGAAGATCTTTATCGGTAAAACCGCATAACAACATACGTTGTTCCCTTTGTCATTGGTATGTTACTTGCCCGAGATTCGATCGTCGGTATCCAATACCTAGTTCAATCTCGTTACCGGCAAGTCTCTTTACTCGTTCTGTAATACGTCATGATTCGGACAGACTTAAGCATCGCTACAGGTGAGAATGTCTCAACGTAGTCAACCCCTTAAACTTGTCGAAAACCTTTCGCAACAAGTCGAGCTTTATAGACAGTTACATTACCATCGGCGTCAGTCTTCTTCTTAAAGATCCATTTATTCTCAATGGCTTGCCGATCATCGGGCAAGTCAACCAAAGTCCATACTTTGTTTTCATACATGGATCCCATCTCAGATTTCATGGCTTCTAGCCATTTTGCGGAATCTGGGCTCATCATCGCTTCCTCATAGTTCGTAGGTTCATCATGGTCAAGTAACATGACTTCGAATAGGATTACCGTACCACTCAGTGCGGATCTTACTCTCGTAGACCCACGAGGTTCAATAGAAACTTGATCTGAAGTTTCATGATCAATATCATTAGCTTCCTCACTAATTGGTGTAGTTGTCATAGGAACCGGTTCTTGTGATGAACTACTTTCCAATAAGGGAGTAGATACAGTTATCTCATCAAGTTCTACTTTCCTCCCACTCACTTCTTTCGAGAGAAACTCCTTCTCTAGAAAGGATCCGAGTTTAGCAACAAAAATCTTGCCTTCAGATCTGTGATAGAAGGTGTACCCAATAGTTTCTTTTGGATATCCTATGAAGACACATTCTCTGATTTGGGTTCGAGCTTATCTGGTTGAAGTTTCTTCACATAAGCATCGCGGCCCCAAACTTTAAGAAACAACAACTTTGGTTTCTTACCAAACCATAGTTCATAAGGTGTCGTCTTAACGGATTTTGATGGTGTCCTATTTAACGTGAATGCGGCCGTCTCTAAAGCATAACCCCAAAACGATAGCGGTAAATCAGTAAGAGACATCATAGATCGCACCATATCTAGTAAAATACGATTCGACGTTCGGACACACCATTTCGTTGTGGTGTTAGGGTGGCGTGAGTTTGAAACTATTCCACATTGTTTCAAGTGCAGACCAAACTCGTAACTCAAATATTCTCCTCCACGATCAGATCGTAGAAACTTTATTTTCTTGTTACGATGATTTTCCACTTCACTCTGAAATTCTTTGAACTTTTCAAATGTTTCAGACTTGTGTTTCATTAAGTAGATATACCCATATCTGCTCAAATCATCTATGAAGGTGAGAAAATAATGATATCCGCCGCGAGCCTCAGCATTCATTGGACCACAAAAATCAGTATGTATGATTTCCAACAAATCAGTTGCTCGCTCCATAGTTCCGGAGAACGGCGTTTTAGTCATCTTGCCCATAAGGCACGGTTCGCAAGTACCAAGTGATTCATAATCAAGTGATTCCAAAAGCCCATCAGTATGGAGTTTCTTCATGCGCTTTACACCGATATGACCTAAACGGCAGTGCCACAAATAAGTTGCACTATCGTTATCAACTCTGCATCTTTTGGTTTCAACACTATGAACATGTGTATCACTACTATCGAGATTCAACAAAAATAGACCACTCTTCAAGGGTGCATGACCATAAAAGATATTACTCATATAAATAGAACAACCATTATTCTCTGATTTAAATGAATAACCGTCTCGCATCAAACAAGATCCAGATATAATGTTCATGCTCAACGCTGGCACCAAATAACAATTATTTAGGTCTAAAACTAATCCCGATGGTAGATGTAGAGGTAGTGTGCCGACCGCGATCACATTGACTTTGGAACAATTTCCCACGCGCATTGTCACCTTGTCCTTAGCCAATCTTCACTTAATCCATAGTCCTGTTTGAGTTGCAAATATTAGCAATGAACCGATATCAAATACCAGTGCTCTGCGAGCATTAGTAAGGTACACATCAGTAACATGTATATCACATATACCTTTGTTCACTTTGCCATCCTTCTTATCCGCCAAATACTTGGGGCAGTTCTGCTTCCAGTGTCCGGTCTGCTTGCAATAGAAGCACTCAGTTTCAGGCATAGGTCCAGACTTGGGTTTCTTCTCTTGAGCAGCAACTTGCTTGCCGTTCTTTTTGAAGTTCCTATTCTTCTTCCCTTTGCCCTTCTTCTTGAAACTGGTGGTCTTGTTAACCATCAACACTTGATGCTCCTTCTTGATTTCTACCTCCGCGGCTTTTAGCATTGCGAAGAGCTCGGGAATAGTCTTGTTCATCCCTTGCATATTATATTTCATCACGAAGCTCTTGTAGCTTGGTGGCGATGATTGGAGAATTACATCAATGACACTATCATCGGAAGATTAACTCCCGGTTGAATCAAGTGATTATTATACCCAGACATTTTGAGTATATGTTCACTGACAGAACTATTCTCCTCCATCTTGCAGCTGTAGAACTTATTGGAGACTTCATATCTCCCAATCCGGGCATTTTCTTGAAATATTAACTTCAACTCCTGGAACATCTCATATGCTCCATGACGTTCAAAACATCATTGAAGACCCGGTTCTAATCCGTAAAGCATGGCACACTAAACTATCGAGTAGTCATCAGCTTTGCTCTGCCAGACGTTCTTAACGTCGTCGGTTACATCAGCGGCAGTTCGGCACCCAGCGGTGCTTCGGGGCGTAACTTTTACGTGCAACAATGAGGATAATCCTCGAGATTCGGACCCGATCCGTGTAATTGCTACCATCATCTTTCAACTTTGCTTTCTCAAGGAACGCATTAAAATTCAACGGAACAACAGCATGAGCCATCTATCTACAAACAAACATAGACAAGCAAAATACCATCAGGTACTAAGTTCATGATAAATTTAAGTTCAATTAATCATATTATTTAAGAACTCCCACTTAGACAGACATCTCTCTAGTCATCTAAGTGATCACGTGATCCAAATCAACTAAACCATGTCCGATCATCACGTGAGATGGAGTAGTTTCAATGGTGAACATCACTATGTTGATCATATCTACTATATGATTCACGTTCGACCTTTCGGTCTCCATGTTCCGAGGCCATATATGTATATGCTAGGCTCGTCAAGTATGACCTGAGTATTCGCGTGTGCAACTGTTTTGCACCGTTGTATTTGAGCGTAGAGCCTATCACACCCGATCATCACGTGGTGTCTCAAAGACGAAGAACTTTCTGGCGGTGCATACTCGGGAGAACAGTTCTTGATTATTAGTGAGAGATCATCTTAAAATGCTACCGTCAATCAAAGCAAGATAAGATGCATAAAGGATAAACATCACATGCAATCAATATAAGTGATATGATATGGCCATGATCATCTTGTGCTTGTGATCTCCATCTTGAAGCACCGTCATGATCACCATCGTCACCGGCGCGACACCTTGATCTCCATCGTAGCATCGTTGTCGTTCGCCATCTATTGCTTCTCGACTATCGCTACAGCTTAGTGATAAAGTCAAGCAATTACGATGCGTTGCATTTCATACAATAAGCGACAACCATATGGCTCTCGCCCGATTGCCGATAACCGGTTACAAAACATGATCATCTCATACAATAAAATATAGCATCACGTCTTGACCATATCACATCACAACATGCCCTGCAAAAACAAGTTAGGCGTCCTCTACTTTGTTGTTGCAAATTTTACGTGGCTGCTACGGGCTTAGCAAGAACCGTTCTTACCACGCATCAAAAACCACAGCGATAGTTCCTCAAGTTAGTGCTGTTTTAACCTTCGCAAGGACCGGTGTAGCCACACTCGATTCAGCTAAAGTGAGAGAGACAGAGACCCGCCAGCCACCTTTAAGCACGAGTGCTCGTAGCAGTGAAACCAGTCTCGCGTAAGCGTCTGGCGTAATGTCGGTCGGGCGCTTCATCTCACAATATCGCCGAACCAAAGTATGACATCTTTGGTAAGCGGTATGACTTGTATCGCCCACAACTCACTTGTGTTCTACTCGTGCATATAACATCAGCGCATAAAACCTAGGCTCGATACCACTATTGGGGAGCGTGGGGGAGAGTGTTGTCCACGTACCCTCGAGACCGTAAGAGGAAGCGTTAGCACAACGCGTTGATGTAGTCGACGTCTTCACGATCCGACCGATCCAAGCACCGAGCGCACGACACCTCCGAGTTCAGCACACGTTCAGCTCGATGGCGATATTGGGCTCCGATCCAAAGCAAAGCTCGGAGATGAGTTCCGTCGGCCTGACGGCGTGGCAGGCGATGATGATGTTCTACGGCGCGAGGCTTCGCCTAAACTCATGACGATATGGCGAGTTGGAATATGGTGGAGGGGCACCACACACGGCTAAGGGCGATCCGTAGATCAACTTGTGTGTCTATGGGGTTCCCCCGCCCCGTATACAAAGGAGAAAGGGGAAGGCGGCCGGCCCTTGGAGGCGCGCCAAGGAGGAGAATCCTCCTCCTAGTAGAATCTGACTCCTCCTTTCCTACTCCTACTAGGAGGGGAATGAAGGGGAGAAGGGAAGGAAAGGGCGCCGCCTCCTAGTCAATTCGGACCCGGAGGGGGAGGCGGGCGCGGCCCATATCTTGGCCGCCCTCTCTCCTTTCCCTAAGGCACATAAGGCCCATTACTCTCCGGGGGGTTCGGTAACCCTCCGGCACTCCGGTTTTCTCCAAATCACCGGAACACTTTCGGTGTCGAATATAGTCGTCAATATATCAGTCTTTATGTCTCGACCATTTCGAGACTCCTCGTCATGTCCGTGATCACATCCGGGACTCCGAACAAACTTTGGTACATCAAAACTTATAAACTCATAATAAAACTGTCATCGTAATGTTAAGCGTGCGGACCCTACGGGTTCGTGAACTTTGTAGACATGACCTAGAACTATTCTCGGTCAATAACCAATAGCGGAACCTAGATGCCCATATTGGTTCCTACATATTCTACGAAGATCTTTATCAGTCAAACCGCATAACAACATACGTTGTTCCCTTTGTCATCGGTATGTTACTTGCCTGAGATTTGATCGTCGGTACCCAATACCTAGTTCAATCTCGTTACTGGCAAGTCTATTTACTCATTACGTAATGCATCATCCCGTAACCAACTCATTGGTCACATTGCTTGCAAGGCTTATAGTGATGTGCATTACCGAGAGGGCCCAGAGATACCTCTCCGACAATCGGAATGACAAAACCTAATCTCGAAATACGCCAACTCAACATGTACCTTCGGAGACACCTGTAGTACTCCTTTATAATCACCCAGTTACATTGTGACGTTTGGTAGTACCCAAAGTGTTCCTCCGGTAAACCGGAGTTGCATAATTCTCATAGTTACAGGAACATGTATAAGTCATGAAGAAAGCAATAGCAGTATACTAAACGATCAAGTGCTAGGCTAACGGAATGGGTCATGTCAATCACACCATTCTTCTAATGATGTGATCCCACTAATCAAATGACAACACATGTCTATGGTTAGGAAAAAACCATCTTTGATTAATGAGCTAGTCAAGTAGAGGCATACTAGTGACTATATGTTTGTCTATGTATTCACACATGTATCATGTTTCCGGTTAATACAATTCTAGCATGAATAATAAACATTTATCATGATATGAGGAAATAAATAATAACTTTATTATTGCCTCTAGGTCATATTTCCTTCAGTCGCCGCCGCTCGGGTCCAAGTAAGGCCACCGCTGCTACCCTCCGGTTGAAGCCAAGCTAGGCGGGTTGACCATTAACGGCCGGTTAGCTTCTTGGCGGCGACGTGGAGTCAGAGAGCTGCGCTGGAGAAGAACACTGCTTCTACTTAACTGCTGGTGCAGTTGGCTGACTGACACGTGGGCCCGACATGCCACATGTCAATTACGCAACTGCACCTGCAGTTAAGTCACTGAAGCTTCTGTTCGGCTCAGCGGGACACAGGTGGGTAGCTTCGGTTAATTAATTATACCTCCAGCACACCCCTTTTTAGTTTTTTTTCGAAAAGGAGGATGAGCCCCGGCCTCTGCATCTGGGAGATGCATGCGGCCACGAACACCCCTTTTCAGTTGAAGAATGTATGAAATGTAATGAAATCTGACATGTTTATATGAAATCCGACCGTGTATGAATGAATTTATTTCGATTAGTTTGAATTCCTGTATCACTGGCATTGGATGAACATGCAAAACAATACGTACTAGCATTATTCCCAGGGTGATCACCACGTTTGCAGCAGTTTCACATGTACTCCCTCCGGTCCTTTCTAGTCTGCATACAAGTTTTGTCTGCAGTCAAAGTATCTCTACTTTAACCAATCTTATACAAAAAAGTATGCACTTTCACAATGTGCGAAGTAAAAAGGAACAGAAGGGGTACAAAGAGTTTGAGCAGCTTTTAGCGTTTACGTACATTGCAATCAAACACACAAGCACGGCAATTCATAGAGAACATTCAAAACAATCGATGATTATGCATCTCAGCGACTCACATGTCAGAGGCAATATTTACTTCACAACTAAAGAATAAAGAAAAAATTGATCGCCGTTGCTGACAGCAAAGGGCGTCCCATTCGAAAATATCAAACGCATATCTTGCTAAAATCAATGAGCAAAATTTGACAAGGTTGCCCCATTCCAAAATATCAAATGCCTACGATTATGGAATGGGCAGGGTTTGCTATCTGTTCAGACATTGACATGGCAACTCGTGCTAAATATACCAGCTGTTCTTTTTGTGCAGTTCCACCAAAATCAAAGAAATTCGCGCGTAACTCGTATGATTTCTCCCTTATATGTTGCAACGCCTTGAACTTATGGGCACCTCCTTTCTTGTGGTGGAAATGAATGATTCGGTGTATTCATGAACATTTTGTGCAGTTCCCGTTGAAATCAAGTTGAGCACCCCTGTTTGCACAAATACAAAAAGTGATTAGTATAAAACAAACTATACTATGAATTGACAGTTTCAACATGCACATACATGGTCCATGTAGAGCACACTTTTAGAAAAATGGAACTCACCAAAAAGAATCCTAGAACAACATTGTACTCGCGCATCACTGCAAAAAAATTGAGATTTGTCAGTCCTTCTGAGCTGAAGTTAGTTTGGTCTTCTGGGGAGTAATGTAACCATCCTTCAACTGCTCCTTCTGATGAGAAGATAGACAGTGCTTCTTCATCCTTGCATAATCGGAACTAGTCACTTCACGTACTCCATATTCTTCTTCAGAGGAAGATGATCCTGTTGTGCAAAGTCAAGAGGACTACTAAATGCTAGCATCCATGTTTGCTCGAAAAAAAGGAAAGGAAATATTTAAAACAACACAGATGAAGCACTTCCCAAGGACAATACCACATTTTCATGACAGTATCTAAATAGTAGCACAACACCAATAGAGATGACAAAGCTCAATCATATGGATGAAATCAGTGGGCGAGTACCAACCTTTGTTAGGAGGCTGATTGTGTAGAGCATCATGATGAAGCACTTCTCGGGAACCATCATTTGCTATCTCGGGGTGGCCATGCTTACTATATACTCCTCAATTAGTTTAATCTTTCCAACATCTTCTTGTGCAGTTCCACTAAAATATATGGTATCTTCAAAGAAGATCCCTGTTTGCACAAGTAGAGATAATTACGTATGGCATCAAATCAGTGGCAAAACAATTGCTCGTTCCAGCCATAGCAATAAATTAAGATGCAAAACTATATCATTACTTGTGTCATCACAGTTCCAGTGCTTCATTACAGCACCAGGAGTTGATTTTTGTTTTTCTTCCGCTTGTTCTTCCCCGTCATCACTTGGTTCAATAACAGACAAGCTTCTCCTTCAATTAAGATTTGGCATGTCAATTAGGGAGCACAAGTATAGTACTAAACATAATTTTCTGATGAAAGTGGCAAAATACAGGCCAGCAGTTGTGAAATATCCTTATCTTACCTCAATGGGATATTACGGTGCACATACAGATTGGAAGTCTTGTCTCCATTTTTGAAGTTCACTAAAATCAAGCAACATTATCGTACAAGTAGCACAACATATGAAAGCACACTGCAGAATCATGTGAAAGAAGGCTAGTACTGACCTCTCATGATGCGGAATTCAAACAACTCACAAGAAGAAGATCTGAACCAAATTCGCCTTAACGGATAGGAAGTAAGATCTCCTCTTGTGCAGTTCCACTAAGATCAAGCAATCAAGCAACGTTGTCGATATGACATTTTGGTTGAACTGCACAAAACACTCTTAAAACAAAAGTGTTTTGTGCAGTGCAACAAAAGGTCACAATGGCAACGAGGTGAAGTAGATAACCCTATTTACAGAGGTGCAAAGGAAACAATTAGTGGTCAATAACGGTGGATGACACAGAAGCCAACAAAAAGAAGCATCTACCTTATCTAAATGGGAAAGAAAGCAAGACAGTAGCATTTCTCAAACGGTGGCATTGATTAATATTAACATAGAAATTATATTAACAATAAAATTCGTTAAACATGTAATTTGCTTTTAACTGTGGCATTGCATCAATTTTCCAGCGGCATTATTATATGGTGTTTGTTTACATGGACATTTTGGTGTAGGGACTAAAAAAATCCGTGTCAGTCACATCTAAACCAAACAGGAGGGAATTTTCGAGACTTAAAGTGGGCATTTGGGACTAAAGAAAGAAGACCCCGAGGGAGTCTTTTTGGGACTTTTTCCAACAGTTTCCCCTGCCACGCATCGCACCTTGTTTCTATTAATTCATTACTAGGGGTAACATGGTCTTTTATCATGTCATTTAATAACCTCTAGTCCATGTTTAGTCCACAGAACCAAGCGGTAGGGACTAGGGAGTTTTAACCAAACAGGGCCATAGATTAACAACAGCTAATGAGTTGCGGGACGGTGGGCCCAAGCACCATGTGCATCTACCGATGTCTTGTGGTCATGCATGATCTGTTGCAACAAAGAACAAACAACCAAGGAGCATCTTTGTGTTGGTCCCAGTTTTGTTATCTTTAGACACCTTTCCCTATGTGAGCGCAGCAAATCTAGTCCTGCTCAAACTCTACAGCCTTGTCCCTTCCTTTCCTTTTTGAACTACAATAGTACTTTCGCCCCTTCCTTTCCTCTTTGAACCATGTCCTAGATTAATGCGATACAACTTTCCCCACTACTTTCCCCCATTCCTTTCCTCTTAGAACCACGTCCTAGATTCATGCTATACAACTTTCCCCCTTCATTTCCTCTTTGAACCACGTCCTAGATTCATGGTATATACAACTTTTCCCACTACTTTCCCCCACTCCTTTCCTCTTTCAACCACGTCCTAGATTCATGGTATACATGCAGCTAGAGCAATGCATGTGGAGTAAGTAAAATATACCTTAAGGTTCTTGGGGCGTGGTTCGGTGGGCGACGGGACGACGACGAAGAAGAAGGGCCGGAGGCCCTCCCACGCTGCCGCTGGGTGGAAAGTGAACAACAGTGCCGGTAGTGGATTCCCTCCCTCGCCGACGGCGACAGCGTTAAGCCTCCTTCCCTTCCCGGCGGACGGATCCTGCCGGCTCTTTGAGCAGCAGTGAGGGGAGAGAGAGGCCAACGAAGTCTTGTTTAGATCTGGAGAGGGCGAGAGAGTGTGAAGAGAGCAATTACAAGCGCTGAGGATCCAGCGGGAGAGGGCGAGAGAGTGTGAAGAAAGAAACTACAAGCGCTGAGGCTCCAGTGTGTATATATATACTAGAAGTGTGCAAACCCTAGAAAACATTTTGACCAGTCAAAGAATCCTCCTGGCAAAAATTATGCTCAAGTGTAGTTATCGAACCCGAGACCTCAAGTTTGATGAGCGAACAAGCTAACCAGCTACACAACCCTCCCGTTATGTTCAACGAGAGGAAAATAACCTTTTATACATTCCTGCATTCGTGTGATAGGCATGCCGTGTTTTGTGTGTGTGTGTGTGTGTGTGTGTGTGGGAGTCATTAGGATTTCAATCATAATTGTGTCATGTGGCTTTGGTGGTAAGACTATCCACAGTGGTGCAGAAATAATGCAGCCTTAGTCACCCTACCTCTCTCCACGTAGTATGTTGGGTCCCACCAGTCAGAGGGTGAAACAAACAAATTAATAAGAAAAATTAAAAGCACCAGCGATGTATCTTAAAACCTCACACATCTCGCTACTGCTCGGGAACACTGTCCAATTGATCCCTCTGTTCGCTCACGTACTATTTTAAGTGAATCCTTATTATAACATGCACACAAATTTTGGGCACTTGTATTCGACTTAAGTCAGTGTGCCACCGTATCTCGTATACTTACTACTCCCTCCGTCTAGGTGTAATAAGTCACGTTAGAAGGTGCAACGGGACCAAGGTGCGTGCGTGTACGTGTGTGTGTTAGAGAGTGTGACAGATCGACCTACTCCTATAGAGATATGGTGTGTAGTGTATGATTTTAGCCGCGAGAGTCGGTGCATCCTCTCGTTTCCGGGCGTGTCCGGTAGGGACATGCGGACAGCTGCCACGCCCGCTCCTGACCAGTCTGGCCCACCCAAAGCCCCTCCACCGCCCGCGTGCGCTTCCCGCCCGAAACGGTCAGCGCCGCTCCAAAGAATCGGTGCCGCATTCATGCCCGGGCAGAGCGGACGCGACCTCTCACTGGCGCAAGAGTGATGGTTGCTTTGTCCGTCCAACTTACTGCTGCATCTATGTGATTTGACGGCTCATTGGTCTTTATTACTGAGGTGGTAGGACTGCTGGATGTCCCACGCTTTCGGCAAAAGGAGGTAGTAGATTACAATTTTCTCCATTCTTACAGCGGAGCAGTGCAAGAGCAGTGAAAACACGCAGGCTCAGTGATTACATGGCCCACCTCACACTATCACCGTGCGACACCTAACTCTTTACATAGTACTCCCTTCGTTCCTAAATATTACTAGATGAGTCCCCGCTCGTTGCCGCGGAACAGCGGTATATCTCTCTGCGCAAAATTATCAATTTCATAGAACTAAAAAAAACTATAACCGCATGACAAATGTGGTAGCCAAACTAAATAAACTCCCATCATCATCTAGATCATCCCACATAAGGAAAAAAGATCAGCCAACTCCTATTGCATAATGGGATTATATTTTTCTTTTTGACATGTTAATGGGACTTAAAAGCTCACTTACATGCATGCTACCGGTGCATGCTTGCATGCAGACATGTTGATGTGATTTAAAACCCACTCACATGCATGTGCCACGGTATTTCTGCATGCTTGCATGTGGCTTAGTGCTGAGCCTCTCAACGTCTAGATCAGACGACTATTATGACTGATTTACTTCATCTAACAGCTACGCCAATTTTGATGATGTGACTCAAGGAGAGGATAGAGAATTCCTAGTAGTGGGGGCTAGCTATTACTAGTAGATAAGTCCTTGTAGAGATTCCACTAGGTGAACTACATACGGAACAAAATGAATGAATCTACACTTAAAATGCATCTATATACATACGCATGTGGTCAATGGTGAAATCTCTACAAAGACTTATATTTAGGAACGAAGGAAGTACTAGTATAGTACTAGTACGTACTGTAATTTATCAGCGATATAAATTTGTAAAATGCTATGAAGCTTCCAGCTCCTGTTACATGTATCTTGCGTCCAAGGTTGCCCGTTGCAACATTTCATCAAATACAAAGGAGACTAACATGCATGCTATTGCATCTCAATGATTAACAGATCATAGCAAATATGTACTCCCTCCGTTCCAAAATAAGTGTCTCAACTTTGTGCAAACTTTAGTACAAAGTTGTACTACTACTAAAGTTGACACTTATTTTGGAACAGAGGCAGCTAACGAAAAAACGATCCATGCAGTCCCTAGCCCTTGAACCGTGAACCCTGACCAGGCTTCAATTTGCTGGCAACATTCGAGATTCCTAATAAATGAAGTTTGCAACATTTTGACCATCGGATCATTTTGTGCAGTTTCATCAAAATCGAGATGAGCATCCCTGTGGCAAAGAAATTGAGGAAGCGTGATTAGAATAAGATTACTAGGACTAGTTGATGAGACATAAACTCATCACAAATATAGTACGTAGAAGCCAGTAGAGGTATCAGGTATGTGGAGGGCAAAAAAGTAGAGAAATATCCATAGGGGGTGATGTGGGCAGCTGGAGCAGTGGTGGAAGCCGGCTGTAAGGGAGTTGTACACGAGGGGCGAGCTCGACCTTGAGGAGGGCGGCGGAGGCGGCAATCGCCCACGTTGCGGCAAATGAGCAAGGGACGAAGGCAACCTCACGGCTTTGTGAGAGAGAACGGTGGGATCCCTGATCGGGCGTGCCGACGGTTGGTTTCGCCGTCGGCGACGGACACGCATCTACACTAAGCATCCACCCCTTCCCCAAGCGGGCGTGATCCGCGGGATGTTAGAGATGTGGCCACGATCGTTTTGTGCAAGAGAGTGTGAAGAGAGCAACCCTGACAAGCAACCATGTAGGCTGGCCCGCCCCGACTATGTATATAGTGGAGCGGTTTCCTTTTCTCTCCATATGAACCTATCATATTGCGTGACGTGCCCAAGAAGAAAAAAATTATTTATAAATGACGGCACCTACTACTCGTTCTCCTATAACCTTGCGCTTGGCATCTCCAAAATATTAACCTTGCGATTGGCTCTTAGCCTCTTGAAGTCGGCGATAATGGTAGTCAAGTATATATCGTTCTGGCTATATGAGACCGAATGAATTGATGCACGTCCACCACGTGGGCGAGGGTCGAGGGGCGCGGGAGAGTGCTACTACATACGGAGCAAAACGAGTGAATGTACACTCTAAAATACGTCTATATACATCAGTGTTTGGAGTATGTACTAGTAGTTCATATTGAAATCTACTAAAGGACATATATATTCCAAACAATATGATATAATCTCTATAACCAAGGTAGTAGGGACGAGGAGTAAACGGAGGGAGTAGTAAATTTTTCTTCTCGTCCTGCGAGCCACCGCGCGCATGGGCGAGGGAGGAGCAAGCTTCACCTCATCCTGCGAGCCACCGCGCCCGTGGGCGGGGGAGACGGCGTACTAAGCAAGCTTCTCCTCGTTCTACGAGTTGACGGGACACATCAAAAGTACTCCAGTGTATAGAGCCTTGCCTCTAAGGTAGGCCCCACATGGTTTGCCTCTTTTCTTAATTTAACATAACGCGTCAAGTCGCAATTTGTTTGTTCATCCGTGGTAGACGATCCTCCCTCCACCAAGTGGACAACGAGTACACGTGCCAAATTACCATGTGGGCTGCCTTTTTCGTACAGAAATGAGCTCCACCATGTACCCGCGCGGGTGTGGTTGGGAAAGAGACGGGAGTACGTGCGCCGTGCATGCACCTCTTCTCTTTGTGCATGTCCCCCACCTACGTGGGTGTGTGTGAGAGATACAAACCGCGTTCGTGAGTGTTTTTATTTTGTGGTGGGGGTGGGGGTGGGGTGGGGGTTGATTTCGTGAATTATTTGTGGGAATATGTGTCGATGACATCTCAAACAAAATTTTGCATGCAATGTGTGTGAAATGGAGGCCTATCCATATCATATATAAAGGGTCGGGCAATCCACGAGAAGAGAGGGAGGGGTCATAGCTATCTATAGAGTCGAAGAGAGGATCAAGTACGGGTGGGTGCGAGACCGATGAAGAGAGCCATCGAAATTGCGTGTGTGTGTGCAAGTCAAAGATATAGGGCGACTGGCCTACCAAAACATTAGATGGCACATGTCAAGTTTGTGTGTGGCAGGGAGACATGACTAGAGGTCTTGATGTATCGGTGTGTGTTGGGGGGAGGGGGTGGGGGGAGGGGTAGGCAAAGGCCTAACTATAGAGGTAGAACGACTCGTATATGTGTTGAGAAGGAGAGACCCAGCTATGTCATGAGGGAGATCGGTCGACATCCATACATAACTGAAGGATGGGAAATATGATGGGACAGAGACAGAGAGAGAGGAGAGAGAGGGAGGGAGAGGGAGGGAGAGGGGTAGAGTGCTGGATGGGTAATGGAGTTGCTTCTCGGAGATGTTGGGAGAGGCCTACTAGACAAACTGAGGGTGGAACTGCAATGCTATCAATAAGAGTGGGGATGTGTTTCTGTGTGTGCCTGTGCGTGATAGATTTGTCGGGACGCATCCATGGATGATGAAGGGGAACCATGTGTTTGGTAAGCAAACCTAACTAGATCGGTAGATCAATTGTTGTTTGTTGGAGGAAGGGAGAGACACAACTAATGAGGTATATCGATCGATGTGTGGGTAAAAACGAGTTATAAGGACCTAGCTGGCTATATGTATAGCGAGAGATCGGTCGGTGTACGTCCATTTGTTAGAGGCAAATAAGGCCCAGCGAGACGGATAGACAGAGAGAATGGAGCTAGGAGGTGGTGCGAGAGGCCCAACTACTAGCTGGATAGGGGGAGGAGTGTGCGGTTGTGAGATCGATTAAAAGAGGGGTGAGAGTTTACACGTGTGTCTGACCATATGAGAGAGACGAGGCAAGGACACATAAAGGAGGAGATTGAAGCTGTGTGTGTATGCTGTAGGCAGGCATCGCTGGAGAGGTTTATCAATCGGTGTGTGTCGGAAAGGAGTTGTGGAGACTTTAGGAAAACGACCTAAAGGAAAAAATGAATGTGCCCGGTGGATAGAATGCCGAGGGAGGGGGAGGGCGAGAAGGGCGTGTGCATGCACGAGAGAAAGTTAGTGGTAGCTACAAAGGTTAGAGGACTGTGTGGGTGTAAGAGACTAACAAAGATCATAATTCGATATGAAAGCGGATTCATATATTTGAATAGGAGATCATAGTGTTTTAAACACTGCATGCATGAATATAGCGGTGATATACGTGCTGTGCACATGTTATACCATAATGTGATAATGCATGGCGTTTGCAACTCACAGCTAAATGCCGAACAATCTAAACCATACTATACATCAAACAATCTCACATCTTATTTGAATTTGTGATAATGTGCGGCGTTTGCAACTTACAACTAAATATCGAGCAATCTAAACAATACTATATATCGAACATTCTCACATTTTATTTGAATTTGTGGTAATGTGTGGTGTTTGCAACTCACATCTAAATACTTATAGGCGTAGGGGGCAGGGCAACATACATAATGGATAAACACATTATACATATGAGACATGGTTTAGATTATGAAGATCTAGCTAGAGCTAGAAATGTAATGTGATTTGAAATCAAAATAAAGTGGATTCAAAAAATCTAGTTCGAGTTCATATAGTACACATAGTTCATATGTAACTCGATACTGATCATGTGGTGTGCTATGAAGATAATACACAAACGATGGTTTAACTTGACAATAATGATGATTGTAGATCTTATTAAAACAGAGAAACGAATTCAAATGCTTTGACTTCACAACAATCATTACTGTAGATCTTATTCAAATTTAGTTCATATTGAAGTGGTAGTATATACGTTTGGAATGCACTAAAATGTTCATTTGAGTAGTAGGTTGCATGCATTATACACGTAGCGAAATATTTTAATTGAACATAACATGAATTCAAAGTTTTGAATGACATTTGTAGTGCGCATTGATTTGGTACAGTACACGTTAGGCTTGTCCGGAAATTTCAACCCACGCCTTGTTAGTACGAAATATTTAAGATATATCTTTGTCTCGTTGTGCTCCGACAACTCCCTCCATCTCAACCCGCGCCTTGCTATTCCGAAATTACAATGCGCGTGAAAACTCCCACCTCCTGTGAAATCCAAACACGCGAAATGCCCGTGGTACCCCTGAACCGAAAGAACCGCCTCAAATCGGTGGGGGGTACTTTCGTAACTTACCCCACATTTCGGACAAGCGCGTCTCTAAGCCATGGTTCCCCACTGCCATCCCATCCGCCCCCCCCCCATTCATACACCGAGGCCGCGAAAACCCACGATGAAACCCCACACCCTGCTCTGTCCGCCACCCAGCCGGACCTTCTTCCCGGATGACGTCGTCCACAGGAACACCTCGACATCCCTCATCCACCGTACCAGATGAGGATCCGTCGTCGATCTCATCGTCCCGCCGGTTCAGCCACCCCGTCCTCCACCTCCAAGGAGCTGCCCCGATGTTCCCCTCGTCTTTCGTGCCACCTCCATTCCAACACCGCCGTCTTCACCTGCACCACCGGAAGAGCATCATCATCACCGTTTCCTCGGATGAAGCTGCGGGCTAATCGGCGCCACCAAAGAGGTTGTACACTAATCGCTGCATTTTCTTCTTCATTCGATCTCACGATGCTGCCGGCGCTCGGTCCTGAGCCGACACGGTGCGGCTCCATCCACGGCGGCATTGCCGGCCACTTCCTCCATGGTGTCGCTCCCTCGACGGCGACGGCCACATCAGTAGGAGCTGCTGCTGCTTTAGCTCTCACTTGCGCTGCTGCTCTGCTCTTGCTCTCGGTCCCCTGCCTAGTCTGCTCTTGCTATTGCTCTTGCTCGCGCTGCTGCTCTCGCTCTTGCTCTTGCTTGCGATGCTGCTCGATTGGCTACACTTGATCGGTGAATCGACTTTTGGGTAAGTCGATTTCAAGGGTGGGCTCGCCGGGGTGAAGGAAGAACCAGCCGCAGCAGGGACGGGGGGCTCGCCGGAGAGGTACCCCACTATCTATCTATCTTAGGATTCAGGATGGGGGCGGTGGTCGCCGGTGGTGGCGGGGCGTTGGCAGGACGGTGGCAGGGGGATCGCCGGAGAAAAAGCTCGGCACGGGGGGGCCTAGAGGGATGGCCGGGGCGGTGGCGGACCGGCGGTGGGGAGTGTTTTCGGGGTGGGCGGGGCGGCGCACCGCCGGCCGCGGGCGGCGGGGGGCTGTTGTTTGGCCGGTGGTGGCTGGCGGCTCAGTGGGGGTGGAGGTTGAAGATGAACCGCAGGCCCTTGACTTCGTATCCAACGGCTGCAAAATCGACTGACATCTAGCCTCACCTTGCTAGTGCGTTCAGTTTCGACAACAAAATTCAGTTTCGACAGCAAAATTCAGTTTCGACAGTTAGGTTCAGTTTTGATAGTTAAGTTCAGTTTCGACAGTTAAGTTCAGAGATGAGCGGCTGATGTATTTTACATCTAGCACTTTGTGGTTATGTATTTTATGTCATGTATTGGAGATGCTATTAGAATTCCACTAAGGTAACGTTGTTTGTTGTCTCTCTTGTCCTGCTTCAGCCTCGGCGTCGTACAACTCACCGGAGCTGCTCCAACGACGAAACCCTCCATCACAGTGGAGCAGTACCTCGGGCTCCATCTCCAGACGCCTAAGATCTTCTTCCTCCTCCGACAGCAAAGTCGGCTGAGCATCCTCACCGCCAACCCAATCACACCTGAGATCGACATGGCTTCGCCAAAGAGGTTGTACACTTGTTGCATCTCTTTTTTACTCTACATGTTATATATATTGTCCACTGAGCACACGGATTTGTTCCTTTAGTGTCTCCTTGAAAGAAAAAACGTAGGAATTTTAATTTTCACTTGTCCTCCTTTTCAAATTCCTATTCTTGAAGCACAAGACTAAGAGATAGTAGCGTAATAGCAATATAACTGTACATTTTCTTGTGGTTTGACTTAATCTCACCATGCTTCTTTGCATCCTGTGATCTTCCAATTGTTGTGAATCAAACACCCAGATTGGAAGAAATCCCGTGTTTTTAAATTCTCTATTTTGCACGTGCATTCCTATCATATTCCTGTCTATTTCCTATCCTTGCATTGTTGGAATCCTCAAATTCAAATGAGCCCTTATAGAATTACTTCTCTTACAGATAGTTGTCAAAGAAAACCTTGCGTGGTTTGTCTCGGTCCTGCTGCGTCGTCGTCCACCCCAGCTCAGCTGCTCCAACGACGGAAGGGTCCAGCAGAGCAGGGATCCGGCCTCCAGACTGTCTTTCGCCACCTCAGATCTTCTTCCCCGCCGCTGACAGCCATGAAAATTGCATTACCATCATCAACCGAGCAGATGACCTCGAGGACTACACGGGTCCGCCAGAGAGGTCGCACTCTTTTGTGTCTGCTTACGTTATGCATCGCTTAATATTACATCCTACTTTATCTCCTGTTCACCGATTAGACTCTGAGTCAGCTCCAAACTAATGGTCAAACTTGAGTTTTTAAATGGTTGTGGGGTACATATCGGGGCCACTATCAATAGTATCTATCTACTATCTGGTTAATCTCCGGTGTCTACTATGAGTTTCATGTTGGGTGGGAAACAAACAGTAAAGAAGCCATTATCTGTATTTATTAACTGAATCCATTATCTGCCTGCTATTATTGGTTTTGGGTCTATTCATAGGTTGCTACCATCACTCTGGATTTCTGCATGCACTCCTTACATAATCTCACTATGTTTTATTCCTATGCATGCCAGTTATTGTAAACAATGGAACTGAACATGTAGAGCAAAAGAGACGAGCCCTGCGTGGCAATATAATTTCATGCAGACGTAGCTCCATGGTAGGCGCAAAGGCAGCCCCCCTCCACTCATTTCGGATTGTAATCGAGAGGAAGATATCTGTTCTGAGGGGGATTCAGATGGAGAAGATAACTCATATTTACCCCCTGAGGTCTTCGCTCTAACTTGGCATGCTGATGTTGGTTATATCATGTATATGGTGTCTTGCATTACTTACTTTATACATCAAGTATGTCATCTGCTTAGTTTAGACATCCTTTGTGCGAATGCCATCTGTTTAGTTTATTCATCATTTATGTGAATTATGCAACGCCACCTTGTTTAGCCAGACATCATATATGTGAATTTTGCAATGCCATCCTGCTTAGCCAGTCATCTTATATGTAAATTATATCAGGCCATCTTTTTTTTCGTTACATATTACATTCGTCAACAATGTTAGTACATTCAGCTGCTCTTCGTGTGCATCAGCCATTTGACACGGTGATGGCAAATTCTGGAGTGAAAACAAGGTCTTCTGAGCAGACTATGCTATCTGACGAAGCGCATATCTCGCTGGTTACGGATAGCTCCTCAAAGGAGGATTCAGAGACAGATGACCTGTCCTATTCCCCCCAGGTGTATGCTCTAACTTGGCAGGGTTATGTTGCTCATATTGTGCATATGGTGTCTTGCATTGCTATGCCATTTGATTAGTTTAGACATGCTTTGTGTGAATGCCACCTGTTCAGTGTCTAATTACCATATATGTGAATTATGCATTGCCATCTTGTTGCAAGACATTATATATGTGAATTATACAATGATATCTTGTTGCAAAGGCATTATATATGTGAATTATGCAATGCCATGCTGTTTAGCCAATCATCATGTATGTGAATTATATCATGCTATCATTTTTTTGTATTACGTGTTCCATTTGTCGACAACGTTTGTATATTCAACTACTCTTCTGTGCATCAGCCATTTGAAGCGGTGATGGAAGTATCTGGAGTGAAAACAAGGTATTCAGAGCAGACAATGCTACCTGCTGAAGCAGACATCTTGCTGGCTACAGAGAGCTCCTCAGAGGAGGATTCAGACACTGATGACCAGTCCTATTTCCCCCCTGAGGTCTATGCTCAAACTTGGCAGGGTTATATTACCCATGTCATGCATGTTGTCTTGCATTGCTTAGTTTTTACATCATATATAGATTGCCATCTGCTTACTTGCTTACTATATAAATCATATATTTGAATTATATCATGCCATCATGTTTACATAGTACATACACATCATCTATCTGAATTATGGCATGGCAACCCATTTAATAAAGACATCATATAGTTATATCATCTCATCCTGTTTAGTGTTTACAGTCATCATATTTAGAATTATGGCATTCTATCCATGAATGTATGTGAATTATGGCATGCCAACCTATTTAATAAACACATTATATAGTTATGTCATGTCATCCTGTTTACATAGTCTCATACTTTGAACTATGTCTTTCCATCTTTTTTAGTTAGCCATCATAATGTGAAATAGTGTCATGCTATCCTGTTTAGTTAGCCATCATATATGTGAAATTGTGTCATGCTATCCTATTTGGTTAGACAACATAAATATGAATTATTTCATGCCCTCTTTTATTCCCCACTATCCATTGCACCTGTCTATCATACAATGTCTATACTTTCAATTACTTTTCTTGTTTATCAGCCATTTGAATTGGAGAGCGTGATGGCAGTATCTAAGGGAGTAACAACACGGTCTTCAGAAAAGATAGTGCTACTAGTTGATGCAGATAGAACCACGGTTGTACTTGCCCAAGGACCAGATCCACCACACATAACCTAGACTCTCGCAGATTGTACCCCTACCCAGTTGGACAGAGAACCAGCTACACCCCTTCTAACCCCAACCCCGGTAGATAGTAACCCAGTTCTAGTTGACACAACACCGTCTCCACCACAGAGCACCCAAACACGAGCGGTTAGTAAGGGAACTGCAGTGCCCAAACCACGAGGACCACCACTCCGAATCCCAACTCAACGCTTAAAGGAGAAGAAGATTTGTTCTCAGGTCAGGTTCTGTAGCTATGGTTCATACTCGTTTTCTCTTGCATTACTGTATTTACTCGTACCAACTATTTTCAAATTTGAAGGATGGAATTGAAACTCCAATGGTGCAACAGGTATGTTTTAAACCTGTTTCTTTAACTGGTTTGCTATTGTAACCAAGTTAATAAGCTTGCTAAGCATCTTGCCAGCATTATGGGTACCCAGGATATTGTTTCTTGAGATCTTCTGAAGTGGTTTCAGTTCTGGATTTGTTTTGCTGCGGCGTTTATTTGCGCTGGTCGCCAACTTTGACAACCGGTGTATATGATATGCTACTTTGTTCCCTATATTTGCTTTGGTGGCGAACTTTGATGCCCAAGTGGATGTAATATGTATGTACCGTGATAGGCTAGCATAAGTTGCTTGCTTATTTATTTCCTTGTTGTCTTGTTTATTTGTTTGCTTGTAGTCAGTGCAATTCTTTTTAAAACTAGGCCACAATAACCATGGGTTAATATTTACTGTAGTGACACTGGGCCTCCTACGGGCCGTAGAAACAGTGGGCCTTCTACGGGACGTAGAAACAGTAGGCCTTCTACGGGCCATAGAAACAATGGGCTTTCTACGGGCCGTAGAAACAATGGGCCTTCTACGGGCCGTAAAAAGAATGGGCCCGCTACGGGCCATAGAAACAATGGGCCTTCTATGGGCCGTATCATCAATGGGCCTTATACGGGCCGTATGACCATAACGGGCCATCGTTAATAGGCTGTATTTGATGATGCTATGAAAACGGCCCAACGTATTAACGGACCACAAACGGGCCGATGTAACCACGGGCTGAATTTGGCCCACAAGCAGAAAATGGCAGTAACGGGCCGTAAGTAAACGAATGCTGGAAATGAGCCCAAGAATAAATGGGCTCTGAGAAGGCCGAGAGATAACATTTGCTGGAAACGACCCAACTGAATAACGGGCCCTTAATGGGTATAAAGTGATACACTGTTCATTACGGGCCAGTTTCACCACGGGCCATTAGTGGGTGTAAAGTGATACACTGTTCATTGCGGTCCAGTTTCACCACGGGCCATTAGTGGGTGTAAAGTGATACACTATTCATTGCGGGCCAGTTTCACCATGGGCCATTAATAGGCCAAGAGTTACATAGGGCCTCATATGGGCCGAAAGACGTCATGGGCCATACATGGGCCAGAAGTGAAAACGGGCTGAAATCATATTGGATGGCCCAGATGACGCTACTGGGCCTAATTCGGATAGGGCGTAACGGGCCTTGCGTTAGCGGGCTGTAAATGGGCTATATGCGAACAGGCCGTTAACAGGCTTTCCATGGGCCGGCCCGCCACCTTTTGACCAAGTCAAACGGGCCGGCCTTTTCACAGGAATGGGCCTCTGTTGGACCGTGCCACGTGTCGACGTATCATAGGCGCCTTCTGTCCAATGAGTGGATGACATCTGTCCCAACGGTGAGCCGACATGTGTTTCCTCCAGCCAATGATGATTTTACACGTGGAAAATCCCCATTGGTCGGGGCTGTTAACGGGTTATCGGATCCAAAACCCGACCCGATAGCTTAACGGCGTTCCGTTACGGTGGATGCCACGTGTCGGTCACCCTTGACGAAAGCAGTTCTGTGACGCGCGATTTATCGTCATGGAAGTGGACACTTCCGTGATGATAATTTTGGTAATGTCATGGAACACTTCTACGACAGCACAGGTATGACTATCTTGATTCTATCATAAATTTGTCATGGATGTACATGCATGACAAAAAACGCGACCTACTATGACAAACACGTATCATCACGGAAGTGTATTTTTTTGTAGTGGGACTCTCTCTTATTTGAAAACTTTCAGGTCTAAGTATTTTATTAAAACAGCAAGCAAAATGAACATAAAAATGACATTTCAAGAGTAGCACAACTCATGTGAAGAAGCAAAAACTTAGGCTCAACCGACACTAACCGATAATTGTTGAAGAAGAAAGGTGGGATGCCTACCGGGCATCCCCAAGCTTAGATGCTTGAGACTTATTGAAATATTAACTTGGGATGCCTTGATCATCCCCAATCTTGAGCTTTTGTGTCTCCTTAATTCCTCTTATATCACGGTTTCCCTAAATCTCAAAATCTTCATCCACACAAAACTCAACAAGAACTCGTGAGATAAGTTAGTATAAATCAGTGCAAAACCTTATCATTCTCTACTGTAGCAAATCACTAAAATTATTATTCAACATTGCATACTAAATGCCTCTGCATATTCAATACTCCTATCCTCAAATAGAATCATTAAACAAGCAAACATATGCAAACAATGCAAACATAACAACAATCTACCAAAACAGTACAGTCTGTAAAGAATGCAAGATTCATCATACTTCCCTAACTGAAAAAATTATGAGAAAAATACTACAAAGTAGAAAATTTATCAGAGATTATTTTTCAAAAAAATTCAACAATTTATCATATTATGACTTTTCTAGGGACTTTTTGCAACATTGATAGACTTTATGTTTTCAAACAGCAACAAGTATACTTGGAAAATAAGCATGGCAAAGGCTATAATTGCCACTTTTATTGAAATAAAAGATGAAAAACATTATTCTAAATAACACCAAGAAAAACCTAGTGAGGGAGTCCTGGACTAGGGGGTGTCCGGATAGCCGAACTATCATCTTTGGCCGGACTCCTAGACTATGAAGATACAAGATTGAAGACTCCGTCCCGTTTCCGGATGGGACTTTACTTGGCGTGGAAGGCAAGCTTCGCGATGTGGATATGTAGATCTCCTACCATTGTAACTGACTCTGTGTAACCCTAACCCTCTTCGGTGTCTATATAAACCAGAGGGTTTTAGTCCGTAGGACGAACAACAATCATACCATAGGCTAGCTTCTAGGGTTTAGCCTCTCTGATCTCCTGGTAGATCTACTCTTGTACTACCCATATCATCAATATTAATCAAGCAGGAGTAGGGTTTTACCTCCACCGAGAGGGCCTGAACCTGGGTAAAATCATCGTGTCCCTTGTCTCCTGTTACCATCCGCCTAGACGCAAAGTTCGGGACCCCCTACCCGAGATCCGTCGGTTTTGACACCGACATTGGTGCTTTCATTGAGAGTTCCTCTGTGTCGTCACCTTTAGGCCCGATGGCTCCTTCGATCATCAACAACAACGCGGTCCAGGGTGAGACTTTTCTCCCCGAACAGATCTTCGTATTCGGCGGCTTTGTACTACGGGCCAATTCGCTAGGCCATCTGGAGCAGATCGAAAGCTACGCCCCTGGCCATTAGGTCAGATTCGGGAGTTCGAATTACACGGCCAACGTCCGCGGAGACTTGATCTTCGATAGATTCGAGCCACAGCCAAGCGCGCCGCACTTTCTCAATAGGCATGATCTAGCTCTGCCGCCGAACAGTACCCTGGAGGCCGCACCAGAGCCTGCTCCAACCCTTAGCTCAGAGCCGACTTCGTCGATCGAGGATGAGTGGCTGGACACCGCCTCGGGGGCTACGATCTCTACGGTGGTCGAGCCGAACACCATCCCTGTCCTTTGCGAAGCTCGTGACTCCAAGGTGCCGGACTCCTCTCCGGACTTTGAACCTTCCGTGCTCCTGCCAATCGAGTCCGGTTGGGCACCTGTTATGGAGTTCACTGCCGCGGACATCTTTTAGCACTCGCCCTTCGGCGACATCCTGAACTCGTTAAAGTCTCTCTCTTTATCAGGAGAGCTGTCGTGGATTTGTCACGGCAGATGTCCTAGCATAAGGACTTAGTCGTGGAGCCATCGCTACGGGTTTACTTGTAGGGGTTAAAGCGGACACAAAGACACGAGAGTTTTATACTAGTTCGGCCCCTTCGATGAAGGTAAAAGCCTACGTCTAGTTGTGATGGAATTGATGTAGTCTCGATGGCTAGGGAGCAAATAAGCTTCGCCTAGGCTCGAGTTGTGGTTATCGTCCTTGAACCGCCACTGGTCGCCCCTTATATACACAGTGGCGCCTGTCGATTCGTAGAGTCCCAACCGGTTCATACTCGTATCCCGGTTGGTATCTCTCTGTTCCTAACTTACAATACAAGTCATACATCAGGCCGGTTTACGGCTACAAGCTCTAAACCGACCATAGGCCTTGGGCCTTTCTCTGATTACACCACTAATGGAGCTAACCCGGCCCAAGCTGGCCGGTTTACACCTAGTGGTAATATCCCCAACATTAGGCCCCAGATTGATTTGAACTGGTTCATGTCAATCCTTCACAAGCCTGCATCTTGGACATCTTCTTTTACTTAGCAAACCGCCACGTCGCCGTTGCTTCTGATCACTGTAAACCGGCATGACATCGTTGCTTCTGGTCACTGTAAACCGGCATGACATCATTGCTTCTGGTCACTGTGAACCGGCATGACGTCATCTTGAAGTTTATCCTTTATAACGCCTTCCTTAATGACAGTCCCTGGATTCACGCGCTTGACCTAGCTTTACTGCCTTATAAATAGGACCGAAGGGTCATTCTGTTTCTCCCTTCGCTTCCTCTTCTTCTTCCTCGCGCCGCTGCCTTTGGAGCTCCGCCGTCGTCATCAACTTCTGCTTCGTCCCAGGCCGCTGCATCAACCTGTACGGACCAGAACACTGCGGCCTTTCTCCGCATCTCCTCCGTTTTCGGTAAGCTTCTTGCCCTTCTTTAATCTGTTTCCTCATTTTAGATCTGTTTCTAGGGTTCGAGCTTCATACCATGTTCTTCGTATGTTTTCATCTTTCTAGCCTTGAGTCATGCTATGAATCCCGTTCTGTACCAAATGACGACTCCTGCGTATCCGCTGCACTTTCTCATCTTAATCCCATAGATCTTCTGCATATATACATACACCTTATAGTGCACTTCCTGTTTCTTCTTTACTTCCGCGATGCATTTCCTGTTTTCTGCAAACCCGCGTTTGATCCGTAGTAAACATGAATTTTTGTGAAACCTGTTTCTGTCCATGACTTCAATTACCTTCGAAGCCAAGATTAGGCGGTTTAACTCACCATAGTAAAAAGTTGCTAAACCGGCATCGGTACACCATTAGTCCCCTTGTTGAACCGCCAGAACGTATCTGACATCATCTCATAACGAACTGATTTATAGGAACTGCCTCCGGTTTATCATAACTTAGATCAATCACTCTGTAATAAGCACTTTCTTAAACCGGATCCTTCTCCTTGTAGATCTTATGATGGCCAAACAGGTGTACGAATGCAACTGGGTTCCTTCTCGCATCTCTGAGACACAGTTGAAAGAACTAGTATCAATTGGCGCTTTAGATGATCAAAACACAATCCATTGGAGGGTTCCTGGAGAGGAATGTCCTCCCACACCCCAGGAAGGAGAAGTTGTAGTTTTCGCGGATCACCTGGCCCGGGGTTTCAAACCGCCCGGGTCAAAATTTTACCGGGACGTGATGGCCAACTTTCAGCTCCGTCCCCAAGACATTGGCCCTAACTCTGTTACCAACCTGTGCCACTTTCAAGTGCTGTCCGAAGCATATCTGCAAGAGGAACCTTCTGTTGAGCTGTTTAGGGATCTCTTCCACCTAAACCGTCGCACTGAATTCACCGACGGCCCCAATACAGAATTAGGCGGTATGGCTATCCAGAAAAGGAAGGAGATCACTTATCCCCACGTCAAACTCCACACTCACCCCAAAGAGTGGAACGCGACTTGGTTCTACTGCAAAGACACTTCCCCTGAAGGTGAAAATCCTTTACCTGGCTTTCGTCCAGAGCGGCTAAGCAACACTCATCCCTTTCCGCAACGATTAACTGCCAAAGAGAGAAGCAAATATGCCCCACAACTGTCCAAGCTTCGAGCCTTTATGGCCAACGGTTTGACTGGGATCGATCTGGCACGCTGCTGGTTATCTTGGGGCATACTGCCTTTGAGTCGTCGTTCCGGTTTGATGTGCCAGTATACCGGCAACGTCGATGACCCACTCCGACACACCAAACTGGAACTGTCTGAAGATGAAGTTACAGATTCAGTAAGGAGAATGCTGAATGAACCGGAGCACCTCTGTGCTCAAACCGGCTTAGCTCCTTACTACACCACCAACGCACCACCTGCGGTAAGTCTCTGACTGTGTCATTATAAAAACCCGTTGTTACTTTCATATTTCCAACTCTCAATTATTTCTGATCCAGGGCGATAATCCGTTTTGGAGCAAGAAACTCTCTCAAGACAAAGCGGACAAAGCTGGGCGCCAATTCGCCCAAAACAAAAGTTGTCAAGAAGTCCGCCCATAAGAGGAAGACTCTCGCCCGTCGATCCGCCATTGATGATGATGTGGGTAATCCGAACTTGATTCTCTTGGCTTGTTTTTACACGCCTTATTGATGACGATGCTTGTCGATGACGCTGAAGCCAACAACGCAGGATTTGCCGAGGTAACCATTCTCTCTTCCGATTCAACAAATTTGCCTTCACTAAAATTTTGCCGCAAACCGGAAAGTTAACTTTTCTCACCCTCTTGCTTACTTGGATCCAAACTTCTTATGAAGACACAAAGAACATGAAGCTCGTCGCACAACCCAAGACAGCGGACGGTAGTTACCTCTGCGGTTTACCAAACAGCCCGCTCGAAGCGCCGCACCGAGGTTTCCAACCTTTTATTGCCTTAAATTCCAAAACGGGTTTGTTCCGTCAACCTCTTAATCCGTCCGACTCCGATTATCAGGTCACCTCCCATTCATCCTCTGGCGAATCGTCAGCCACTCAGCTACCACCGTTGAAGATAGCCGTCGGGTAAGTTCATACAGCCATATGCTTTTCGATTTCTTCTGTAATGTATACGCCTTGCTCCTGAATCTTTGTTTCTTCAGAACCAAACCGAAACCCAGCAAGAAGGCTCGCTTGGACAAAACAGCTGAAGAGGCTGCCGCTTCAGATCATGAGCGGGCGCCAGATCTCGAAAATGTTGCCTCTGAAGATATTCCAAATGACCCTCCGGTTCAAGAAGATGTTATTCCTGAGGAGAGGCCTGTGAATGTTTCAATGTCTGTTGATCCACCTGCCAGTACTGTCCGGTCTGAAAAGCCTCACAGTCCTACTGAAACAGCTGTGCCCACACGATCCGTCGAATCGAAAGATGACGACGTTGTAATTACTGGAACAGGCCACTCTGAACCGGGGAACGCTGCAACTCTAACCCGGCATACTGTGAAGGAGGATTCTTCAACTTGGAACAAAGGAAAGTGGGCTGCCGAGCTGGAAACATATGCCGCTTTAAGCGCCCAAGATCTTCATTCTGGATACCTGAACCGGCTTTACAGTAGCCGTGATTATGAAGCTGGCTTGGTGAAACTAATGAGAGACAAGTTTGAGGTACCACTCCTTTCCTTATTACCAGTATAGTAGTCCTTGTAGCCCCCAAGGGCCGGTTTGCAATCTTTGATCAAACTGGGACTTGATAATTTTCTTTGATAGATTTTGCAATCTTCCCTCATAACCACCAGGGCCGGTTTAACGATGCATACTTAAACCGTACTCCAAAAATTTCGACAACACCGTAATAGAATCAAATAGCCATTAGCCCCCAAGTGCCGAGTTGAATACCGTATTCAACTTGGGACTTTGCCATGTATTAGCGAGAGAAAGATTGAAGGTACATTAGCCCCAAGTGGCAAGCATATAAGCGTGTTGTATGGTTGAGACTTGAACTTGAATTGTTTGGCTGATCATGCTATCAATGCGCAGTCGAGCTGAAAATCAAGGATGATCGGATTGCCGATTTACAAAGCGTGCTTTGAAAACCCAAAGAAAGCCGAGCGAGAAAAAAGCCAAGAAGGAGTTAACCGATTGCCTTAACCGCTCTTTGAGCAGTGAAGGAAAATATGAAGAAGGAACAGCGGTGCGGGCCACGAAAAAGCCAATTTGCTCAAATGGGCAGAAAATGCTGAAGCTGCCCTTAAACCGGTGGTGGATGATCTGACAGCCGTGAAGCGGCAAGTACATTCTATGACGGCAGCCATCTTCGGTAAGTTCCCTGTGAATAAGTGTAATATGCCTCTCCTGCTGCACCATTATTCCGGCTTAAAACTATCCTGTTATCATATGCAGGCACACGCGTTGGGCACTTGGGAAATGATGTGCGGAAGAAACTGAAAGCTGTCTACACTTTAGTGGAGTAGTTATATACCGGAGCCCAGCGCGTTATTACCACAATGTCACATAACAATCCAGCGCCGTCTCTGATCCAAGATACCCTGAACCGGCTATCCATCCTTCCTTCCCGGATTGAAGAGGTGAAGAAATCTGCTGCACGAACCGGAGCCATCAACGCCTTGATCCGAGCCAAAGCCTGGGTACCGGATTTTGATCCCGTGGAAGCAGCTCAAGGCTATCCCAGTGTGAAGGAAGACGGCTCGGACTTCAGTGAAGAGGACTTGCGGGCGATAAACCATGCGGTACGCCCGCTGGCTTGTCAATTGGCCGAAGAAGCCGATTTAGAGCACTATCAAGCCCAATACAATGAACAGAACAAGCGTGTGTCCGCCCCCACCTTTGAACCGGAAAACTTGATCCCTCCAATCCGTAAGCATACTTACGCACCTGACATTGAACCGTCGTCTTTGATTCATGAAGAGGCTGTTTTCCAAGCGCTAATGGGAATCGACTGGACCACTGTGGATTTCCAGCCGATGGGTAGAGATGAAGATGCTGAAGCGGCGGAGGATGAAGAACAGTCGTGAGCCGGTAGCCGGTTTAGACAACTGTCGTCGGCTGTTTACCCAAAAAACAATGATCTTATTTGGGCACTGTGTTGCCTTGTAATAGCCTTAGTCAAAACTTGCTGCCTGGAGATGCCTTCGTGCATCGATGAAACTTTTGTTTGATTCATACTCCCTGTAACCAAAAAATTGAACCTCGGCGGCGGTGACACCGCCAGCCGGTTTATGGCATCCAATATATGTGGTGTACCGAAAATCAATAAGTATGCGATACAAATACCTGCCGTATCTGGGCATGGAGCTGGCGTAGCCAATCTTGAAGCGGAGGCCTTTAAAAACCAATGACCGTCTGGGGAGACAATAACTCCCACATAGGCGTGCTGAATCAGCACAAGCCCCCGTGTTACTCCATAAGGATGAATCAGAAGAAAGTAAACCGAGCAGAGAAAAAGCTGCAGTGTAATACCAAACCGTGTCCTGTCAGTTTGTTACTGACAGCTAAACCGGATAAAAATATTCGTCGGGTTAAAAAACACAACAAAAAATCGAATACCAACTATGTGGAAATACGGCAACAAAGGCAATAACTCTGTGCAAAAGTAAAGCTTCATGGAGCTGGTCAGATGGCATTACCATGGTCGACGCAACCAAGCCCCGAAGGCGAGCGATGGTGCTAGTCGGCCAGGTCCCCAAAGACTCTTGGCGAAAGTACGCCGCCAAGTGGCGTGACATTGGTTCGGGTTCGACCAAGCCCCAAGTGACGCTGGCCCTATTGGCCGACCAAGAGGCGTGACGGTTCAGACGTGACCGTGTCCCCAAATGATCTGGTGGCTTTCGCCTATCAAGAGGTGTTGCATTGGTTCGGACACGACCAAGCCCCAAGTGATAAATATAATCGTCAAGGGTAAACCGGAGGCCGCTTTAAAAAAGTAAACACTCCATGTAACCACACATGAGAAGAAAGACAGAGACCCCGCTTTAGCTGAGGTTCTGATTTTTATTATATCGAAGATAATATATACATTGTCATGCTATGTACATAAACTGAGCCGATGACTCAAGTGTAGTAAGGTCGAAGATGAGCTATATTCCACGGCCTATTGGTCTCCTCCTCTGATGTACGTGAGTCTTTACGCTCTCGAATATCAACCAGATAATAGGAACCGTTGTGTAGATTCTGTCGACCACAAAGGGTCCTTCCCAAGGCGGGGATAACTTGTGCATATCTGTCTGGTCTTGGATGAGACGAAGCACCAAATCTCCTTCCTGAAAGGCTCTGGTCTTAACCCGGCGGCTGTGATAACGACGAAGATCTTGCTGGTAAATCGCCGAACGAGCGGCTGCCATATCACGCTCCTCATCCAATAGGTCCAAAGCGTCCTGTCGTGCCACCTCGTTGTCCGCTTCAACATAAGCCGCTACACGGGGCGAATCGTGCCTGATATCACTGGGGAGAACTGCTTCTGCTCCATAAACCATGAAGAAAGGCGTGTAGCCAGTAGACCGGTTTGGCGTAGTATTGATACTCCATAGTACCGATGGGAGCTCTTCAACCCAGCACCGGTGTTCTCTCGTAATGGAACCGAAGTCGGGTTTGATGCCTCGCAAGATTTCTGATTAGCACGCTCGCCGCCCATTGATCGGGAAGTGCGCCATCGACGATACGCAAGCGGATATGCTCACGCTCACGAATTCTTTCATAGCTCCCTTGGACAGATTAGTGCCATTGTCATTAATGATCTTGTGTGGAAAGCCAAACCGAAAATCACCTTTTGATGAAGCGCACCGTTGTTGCGCATCACACTTATCGACTGTGTTCCGCTTCAACCCACTTGGTGAACTTGTCCACTGCCACCAACAGGTGGGTCTTCTTATCTTTGGATCGCTTAAAGGGCCCAACCATATCCAGCCCTCAGGTCGCAAACGGCCACGTTATTGGGATCATCCGCAATTCCTGTGCCGGTACATGAGCACGCCTGGAGAATTTCTGACATCCATCGCACCGTTTGACCAAGTCCTCCGCATCAAGATGAGCAGTTAACCAATAAAATCCATGACGGAACGCCGCCACTGTGGACTTTGAACCGGCGTGATGCCCGCAATCCCCTTCATGGATTTCTTTTAAAATTTCACAGCCTTCCTCAGGGGAAACACAGCGTTGAAACGCCCCTGAAACACTGCAATGATGCAACTCACCATTAAGAATCGTCATAGATTTGGAGCGCCGGATTATCTGTCTGGCCAGGACCTCATCATCTGGTAGGTCCCCTCGAGTCATATACGCAAGGTAAGGAATCGTCCAATCCGGAATAGCATGTAATGTTGCCACCAACTGAGCCTCCGGATCAGGAATAGCCAAATCCGCTTCACCAGGGAGCTGAACCGACGGGTTGTGCAAGACGTCGAGAAAGACATTAGGTGGAACGGTTTCTGCCGAGAACCCAAACGGCTTAAAGCGTCGCCGCTTCGTTCTTCCGGCGATCCACATGATCCACTTGATAGCCTTTGAAGCAACCTGCAATATTATCCACTTCTCGACGATATGCAGCCATGAGGGGTCCTTAGAATCCCAAGTGCGGATACTTGCCGAGCCACCAGTCCGAGTCACCAAAGCACTTAACCCGCTTAAGTTCATCTCCTTAGCCATCCGGAGACCATGGAGCAAGGCTTCAGACTCAGCTGCATTATTAGTACAAGGAACATTAAACGGAGAACGTAACAAAACTTATCACCTCGTGGGGAAGTTAAACGACTCCGGCCCGAGCCTTCCAACTGCCTGGATCCGTCGAAGTGGATAGTCCAGTATGTGTGATCCGGCTTCTCCTCTGGTGCTTGTAACTCTGTCCAGTCATTAATGAAATCAACAAGTGCTTGTGACTTCACTGCTGTGCGCGGTGTATACTTTAGCCCATGCGGCCCAAGCTCGATGGCCCATTTTGCAATCCGGCCAGTCGCCTCCCGGTTCTGTATGATGTCACCCAAGGGAGCTGAACTAACCGCTGTGATAGGATGTCCTTGGAAATATTGTTTCAGTTTCCGGCTGGCCATAAAAACACCATAGACCAGCTTCTGCCAATGCGGATATCTTTGCTTGGACTCAATAAGCACCTCACTGATATAATAAACCGGCCGTTGAACCGGATATTCCTTTCCTGCCTCCTTGCGCTCTACCACAATGGCTACGCTCACTGCTCGAGCATTGGCTGCCACATATAACAACAACGGTTCCTTGTCAACCGGAGCCGCAAGAACAGGCGGGTTGGCCAATTGCCGCTTTAGATCCTCAAAGCTTCGTCGGCCAATGGACTCGCATAAAATTATCTGTCTTCCTCAAAGCATCGGTATAAAGGAATGGCCTTCTCTCGAGGCGGCCGATAAACCGCTCAACGCAGCAATCCGGCCCGCCAGACGTTGAACATCGTTGATACACTTCGGTTTAGCCAAGGAAGTGATAGCTTTAATTTTCTCCGGATTAGCCTCGATTCCTCTATTAGACACCAGGAACCCCAATAACTTGCCAGCCGGAACACCAAAAACACACTTGGCCGGATTAAGCATCATCTTATAAATGCGCAGGTTGTCGAAGGTCTCCTTCAAATCTTCCACCAGTGTCTCCTTTTGTCTTGATTTCACCACAATGTCATCTACATAAGCATGCACATTGCGGCCAATCTGCGTATGCAAGCAATTCTGTACACACCGCTGATAAGTAGCCTAGGCACTCTTGAGCCCAAAAGGCATAGATACATAGCAGAAGGCTCCAAAGGGAGTTATAAACGCCGTCTTCTCCTGGTCCTTAACCGCCATTTTGATCTGATGATATCCAGAGTATGCGTCCCAAAAACTTAGACGCCACATCTCCGCCGTGGCATCAATAATCTGATCGATGGGGAGAGCAAAAGGATCTGCTTGGGCAAGCCTTGTTGAGATCTGTAGTCCACACACATACGCCAGTGCCGTTTTCTTAAGGACCAGCACCGGATTAGCAAGCCACTCCGGATGAAACACCTCAATGATAAAGCCCAAGCCCTGGCTACTTCTTCCCAATGGCCTTGCGCCTTTCTTCATTAAACCGGAGAAACTGTTTCACCGGTTTATACTTAGGATCCACATTAAGTGTGTGCTCAGCGAGTTCCTCGGTACACCCGCATGTCGATGGCTTCCATGCAAAGATGTCCCGGTTCTCACGGATGAACTCGATGGAGCGCCTTCCTATTTGGGGTCCAGTTGGCATTGTGATGAACTGCTTGGACGAATCGCCTGGCACAAAGTCAACAAGCTTGGTCTCAGTTGCCGATTTAAACTTCAGATCCGATTCATGCTCTGTAGTGGGTTTCTTCAAAGGGGTCATATCTGCCGGATCAACATTGTCCTTATAGAACTTTAACTCCTCCGGGCACGAGACCGCCTCTGCATAAGCTGCATCTCCTTCCTCACATTCCAAAGCGACTCGGCGGCTTCCATGCACCGTTATCGTTCCTTTGTAACCCGGCATTTTGAGCTGCAAGTAAATATAACAAGGCCGTGCCATGAACTTAGCATAAGCTGGCCGTCCAAACAAGGCATGATATGGACTCGGATTTTCACCACTTCAAAACTTAGCTTTTCGGACCGAATCATGCTCATCTCCAAAAGCCACATCCGTGGCTATCTTACCAACAGGATAAGCAGATTTGCACGGCACTACACCATGGAACACCGTATTGGACGGTGCGAGATCTTTATCCATGAGACCCATGCGACGGAAAGTTTCATAGTATAATATATTGATCTTGCTTCCTCCATCCATAAGCACCTTAGTAAATTTATAGCCCCCAACCTGAGGATCTACCACCAATGCCAGCTGACCCGGATTATCAACCCGGGGGGGATGGTCCTCTCGCTCCATACGATAGGCTGCTCGACCAGCGAAATACCGCGCAAAGCCGGTTCAACAGAATTATTGCCCGTTTGTGAAGCTTCCGATCCCGCTTGTCCAAACTGGTTGTGAAAACATGATACCGCCCGCCATTCAACTGCTTTGGTTGGCTCGATAGCTTCGTTATTCTTTGCTCGCTGCTGGCCACACCCTGATTACTCGATTATTGAGATTGCCTGGTTATGCCCTGGACGAAGCTCCGTCTGACCCGCCCACAGAAACCGGAACTGAACCACCACGACCCTGGTCATATCGGAAAGCATCGGAGTTTTGAACTCCTGCATAATATCTTGATCTTTCCAAAGATGATTCGATGGGGATTCCTTCGTCCCATGCTTGGGACAAGGCTGATTCAACAAGTAATTCAGACGGCTTGCACCTGCATTTGGACCCCGGTTCGCCTTGCCTCTACGCCGCGGGCCTCTATCCTGCGCATTAGTGTTGGCTACGAAACCGGATTGCCATCGACCTTTGCGCTTGCCCCGTTCCATGACCTGCCGGTTTGAAATGCTGCTGCTTGGAGTTGCCGTTCTTCTTTCCCTTCCCTGCTTCATCATCGTCCGCTTCAGGATCCTTGGTACTGTCTGAATCGGCATATTTTACCAAAGCGGCCATGAGGGTTCCCATATCATTGCAGAACCGCTTCATCGACCCAATTTTAAATTTCAAAGGCTCAAACCGGCAGTTGCTTTCCAAGGTTATGATCGCCGAGTCAGCATTGATCCGGTCAGAGGAGTGCAAAATCTCAGACACACGGCGTACCCAACGGGTTGTTGACTCCCCTTCTTCCTGAACGCAAGCCGCCAGGTCTACTATGGACTTGGGCTGCTTACACGTGTCCTTGAAATTCTGGATAAACCGGGCTCGTAACTGTCCCCACGAACTGATAGAATTGGGCGGCAAGCTTTTTAACCAAGTACGGGCCGTGCCCTCCATCATCATGGTGAAGTATTTTGCACATGCGGCTTCATCGACGTCTAGCATCTCCATGGCCATCTCATAACTTTCAACCCACGCCTCAGGGGACAGATCTGCAGTGTAATTCGGCACCTTGCGCGGGCCCTTAAAATCTTTAGGCAGACGCACATTGCGTAGGGCGGGAGTTAAACAGGGCACCCCTAAAGCGGATGTGACTCCTGGCCCGGTGAAAGTGGTAGGGCGAACCGGTGTGTGTTGATCGCGCCATCATGTCTTGCTAACTCGGCCTCCCTACGCGTGCGGCCCGATCCACTACCCTCTGGCGTCACGAATAACTCCTGTCGGTGATTACCTCGGGCGCTTCACGGTCCGTAGCGTTGCTTGATATGGCGGTTCATCCATGCGCCGCTTGTAGCTCCGGCTTGGGCGGGGCGTAGAGTGAATCCGATCACGGCTGTATGAATACGCCTCCTGCTGTATCAGCGCCGTCCGGAGAAGCTCCTTAACCCGGCGTGTCTCAACTACTTGTGGGGAATCTCCTTCGATCGATCGCCTCAATCGTCGGCAGCCGCAACAAGGTTGTCCATAGGGTTAGAATAATGGCACGGGCGGCGTCAGCACCGCGGAGGAATCACCGTGTTACGCTGCGGAGGCTCCATCGGCGCGGTTGGACCGTCGCTCCCGCTCTGGTGCCTCAATCCGGTTTACCTCCTGTCTTTGGGCGGGTTCTTGGGTCCGCTCGGTGCGAAAAGAGGTTTCTAGGGTCAAATCTGACGGCAGCGCGATCTGTATTTACCTTTAACACCTCTGCGCGCGCTCGGTCAAGCATGAGTTTGTAAGCTTGTGCATCTAAAGCGGCCCGCTCTGCAGCCATACGCTCCTTCTCTGCCGCTAGATCCGCTTTGTCCTGCGTGATCAGCTCTTTCACCTTCGCAACTTCTGCGTTATGAGCCTCCTGATCTGCTGGATTATTCTCCGCCATGAGCGCTGCTAGTGCATCGAATAGATCTGACAGAACTTGAACCGGCGGTCGCACCGGGCCTCCTGCCCCCGCTGCCGCTGCTGAACCGGAAAGCATTGCTGCTGCGGTTGAAGAGAGGTTTGCTGCCTGCGTACCGGCCATGAACACTCCGACCCGGTTTAGCTGGCTTGGGGGGTCCGGAATACTGTCACCGTCGGAACAGCCCCTGACCATATCATCCTGCAACTGGTATAATGACTCGGTTTCTCCTGTTGAAGATTCATCACCGGAATAAACGACGGTCTCGCTACCGTGTTCTGAACCGGCATCATACTCCCCTCCATGGGTGACTCCAACGAAGACATGCTTCACGGCAGGTTTAACCTGGGCAGGTCGCGCGCGCTGAGCCGTCTCGATGAGGTCGGTGCAGATGTCCGGCTCAGGCCCAGGCTCTCCGATCTTGCCGATGAAAACGTGTATGCCGCCGAAGGGGACCCGGTATCCATACTCGATTGAATCGGCCTCGGGACCCCATCCGGCATCGTCGATGTAGATCCGGCCGCGACGACTCTTGGTCATCCGGCCCACGACGTAGCCTTCGAGTCCTTTGAGCTTGCCCTCCAAGGTCGTCAAACCATCGTCGCGATAGCCCACGGTGGCGCCAAGCTGTCGTGGATTTGTCACGGCGGATGTCCTAGCATAAGGACTTAGTCGTGGAGCCATCGCTACGGGTTTACTTGTAGGGGTTAAAGCGGACACAAACGCGAGTTTTATACTAGTTCGCCCCTTCGATGAAGGTAAAAGCCTACGTCTAGTTGTGATGGAATTGATGTAGTCTCGATGGCTAGGAGCAAATAAGCCGCCTTAGGCTCGAGTTGTGGTTGTCTATCCTTGAACCGCCGCCGGTCGCCCCTTATATACACAGTGACGCCTTGTCGGTTCAGAGAGTCCCAACCGGTTCATACTCGTATCCCGGTTGGTATCTCTCTGTTCCTAACTTACAATACAAGTCATACATCAGGCCGGTTTACGGCTACAAGCTCTAAACCGACCATAGGCCTTGGGCCTTTCTCTGATTACACCACTAATGGAGCTAACCCGGCCCAAGCTGGCCGGTTTACACCTAGTGGTAATATCCCCAACAAGAGCCCTGGCCGGACTATGGTCAGGAAGGTTGGGACACGGACGACAAAGAAATTCAACGCCCACCCACCACCCACTTTGTAGCCACTTTTGATGATTTAACCGACATGGTCGACTTTGACTCCGAAGACATCAACGGTATGGACGACAATGCCGGAGACGACCAAGAACCAGCGCCTACAGGGCACTGGAAGGCCACCTCAACTCACGATGTATATATGGTGGATACACCCAAAGGAAGCAATAACTAGGAACAACGGGACGCTGCAAAGGATAATTCCCTCGAAAAACAGTCAAAACGGCAACGTAAGCGCCGCTCAAAGTCCCGCCTCGACAAAGACATCACACATACAGACCCACTATAGAGCAGGGAGAACTGGTGGACGACGAACATGCCCTCGAGAAACCATCCGAACAAGATAACTTGGATAAACAATCCGTCCCCAGCGAAGATAACAGTCTGGACGATCTCACGCCGGACACATCGTTGGAGACAAAAAACCTCCACAAAAGGCTCGTCGCCACTGCACGTAGTCTGAAGAAGCAGAAGCGGAAGCTCAAAACAGCGGAAGACGCACTCAGAATGAGATGGAGCAAAGTACTCAACACCGCATACAAATACGACGATAGTCGCCAAACTAAGAGCTACCCGAAGTGCAAACTACTGCCCGAATTTGATGAGGAGGCCGTAGAGCCCCCACAATCAAAGAACAAAGAGGCCGCCCGGTCGGATAGACGACCACACAACAAACATAGAGCGGCAAGTGGCGCCGCACACAAGCCGGCGCGCGATCCGCAAAAGGATTTGCCCCAAAAGGATGGCCCAGTCAGGTCTATCTATGGGCGAAGAAAACAAGCTCTAGCGAGCAATCCAGCACGTCAAGTATCCGAACATCATGGCACACCCAAATATAGGGGCGCCGCGCACCCCCTATGTTTCACTGATGAGGTGCTGGATCATGAATTTCCAGCAGGATTCAAGCCCGTCAACATAGAGGCATACGACTGAACGACAGACCCTGGAGTATGGATTGAGGATTACATCCTCCACATACACATGGCCAGAGGAGATGACCTCCACGCCATAAAATATTTACCCCTCAAGCTCAAAGGGCCAGCCCGGCATTGGCTCAAAAGCCTCCCGGAAAATACCATTGGAAGTTGGGAAGAGCTCGAGGATGCATTTTGAGCAAATTTTGGGGACTTATGTCCGCCCTCCGGATGCAGACGATTTAAATCACATAACTCAATAGCCCGGAGAGTCAGCCCGCAAATTCTGGAACAGGTTCCTCACCAAAAAGAACCAAATAGTCGACTGTCCGGATGCCGAAGCATTAGCAGCTTTCAAACACAACGTCCGAGACGAATGGCTCGCTAGACACCTTGGCCAAGAAAAGCTGAGAACAATGGCCGCACTAACAAGCCTCATGACCCGCTTTTGCGTGGGAGAGGATAGCTGGCTGGCAATATGCAGCACCAGCGACCCAAGTACATCTGAGGTCAGGGATGGAAATGGGAAACCACGACGCAGCAGGACCAGCGCCGGACCAAGGGAAACAGTCCAAAGAGCACGGCAGTTAACGCCGGATTCAAAAGCTCTCGAAAAAACAAAAAAAAACAACCTCTTAAGGACAACAGCGACGAGCTGTCCAACCTAAACAAAATCTTGAACAAGATATGCCAAATCCAGAGTACCCCCGGGAAGCCTGCAAACCATACCCACAGAGATTGTTGGGTCTTCAAACAGTCTGGCCTACTTAACGCCGGACACAAGGGGCTCGACACACCAAGTGAGGACGATGACAAATCCCACAAGCAGAGCAACGGAAAACAAAAGAATTTCCCACAAGAGGTCAAAACAGTAAACTCACTTCAAGTGACAACAGGGAAAAATAGAGCGGTGCCCATTGAAATAAGCGCCCAAGACGGTCCACCCCAATGAGTCCCGACTAATTGGATGTCAAAACCAATCACCTTGACCATCAGGATTACTCCGGAAGTATCCGGAATGCAGGAGGGACTGCTTTGATATTAGATCCTATAATTGACGGACTACAATTTACACAAGTCCTAATGGACGGCGGCAGTGATCTAAACCTGCTATATTAGGACACAATCCGCAGAATGGGGATAGACCCAACCAAAATTCGCCATAGCAACACTTCCTTTAAAGGAGTGATGCCAGGCCCATATACCCATTGTACGGGCTCTCTACCACTAGAAGTTGTGTTCGGCTCATCCGACAACTTCCGTCGCGAAAAAATATACTCCACATCGCCCCATTTAAAAGTAGCTATCAAGCACTATTGGGATGCAAAGCTTTCGCCCGCTTTAACGCAATACTGCATTATGCATCTCTTACAGTTAAAATGCCCGGTCCACGCGACATCATCTCATTAAAGGGAAACTTTGAGTGTTCCTCGAATACGGAAGAACGCGAGACTGCCTTGACAGCCACACACTAATCCGGCTTTGCTGATCAAAGCACCTAAACAGGTCATTCAGACCCCGGACACAATTAGGCGAGTCCGGTATAAATAAACAAGGGGCTTACTAGCCGCGTAGCCCCTTACAAGGGGCTCCACGCAAGTACAGCAAGAGACAATAAAGCTCAATTTTATTCATTTCTTGAATCATACTCTGTTTATTTTAAAATACATTTTTCGCACGATCCTTTTTTTTCCCACTAAGTTCCTCTCTTTTACAGATGAACGCTATGCTATACCCGTCTAGGATACGACACAACGGAGACACAGGCGCAGACGTGCAGCAGGGACCCATTGCAAGGATTCTTTTCAGATTAAGACCCTGCATAAACCTTTTTTACTGTCTCTTTGTTGTTACACATCCCCCGGTTTCTTGCTATAACCAAGGAGGAGGCTGGCGTTTTGGCATCGGCCGCGTCAGAAATTTTTGCGCGTACCTGGACACTAGGGGCTTAGGGCATTGTTCTGCCCGTTTTCATAAAGACAGAATACCTTAGGGAGTGTTCGGCGTCTCGAGTTAGGCCTTATATGCATCAGCTTCGAATCATGTCTTTGGTTAAATATTGGGTTTGCCCAGCTCCTGTATTTTGCTGCCTTACGTTCCGCTCTATCGGCTAACGCGGCACTAGGAGAACTACTGCGATTGTGCCCCGGTTCGGCCTGGTGAGCACCTCAGTAGAGAAAGCCGAAAACTGACTGTCATGATATAGCGTGAGACTGGTCAACCACTCGATGACCCACCGGAACGTTTAGAATTCATCCGCATTAATGAAGGACCATTTCCCGGTCAGGCACATACGCGCCCCAAATTCGGAGAGCGCGGTGCCCCTAGGGGCTATATAGTAGCCCCACCATCGAACTCCTATGGCTAAGTGAAAGTGATAAAGCATTATAGTCCGGTTTCCTAGTTTGCTACGCTATCACCTCCTTCACAGGACCAAGACGTTGGATTAAGTGTGAAAATGCGCTTTTTTTGCAAACACCCCCGCACTATGTGCGTAATGAAGTCAAGACTGCCATCTTTCAGGTTATATACACATATACATTAACGACCGCACAGGAGGTATTTCAATACTTGAACGCACAAGTATAAAAAGCCCTTATATTATATCGAAACATCGTTTCACAAATCATACATGTCATTAGAACATAATATCCTTCGAGCACTACGTCTCTATTAAACGAGCACCCTGCAGGACTTCCTCAAAATAGTGCTCGGCAGGTACTCGGCTTCTGTCTGAATCCTGGGATGCACCGTCGGTCGCCTTCATCTCCGCCCAGTATGTTTTGACACGGGCAAGAGCCATCCGTGCACCCTCTATGCATGCCGACCGCTTCATGGCATCGATATGCGGCACCGCACCACGGAACTGCTGCACCAAGCCAAAATAACTTTTCGGCTCAGGCCTTTTTGGCCACAAATGAGCCACGACATCCTTCATGGAAAGTCTGGACAACCTATTCAGCTCAGCCCATTCGGCCAAACGATCGGTCAATGAAAGCGGACGCCCTGGACTATGGAACTGCGACCAAAAAAGCTCTTCCATTCCGTGATCCTTTTGGCCTCGGAAGTGTACGACCGCGTCTGCAGCACTCGCCACCAAATCCAGATAAGCATCCTCCGCACCCCACAGCTGGCCCAACTAAGCATACTTCGGATCCATGAACTTCCTCCGTAGCAGAAAGGGCTTTCCAGCAGCGATATCCCCGGCTTGACGTAGCTCCTCCTTTATAGCTCTCATCGCGGAGCGGGCATCCTTGGCTTCGGCGGTGGCCTTCTTCAGGTCCTCTTGCTCCGCTCGGCGTTCTTTTTCAAGAAAATCACAGCGGTCGGTAGCATTCTTCAACTTCCCGGCCATCTCGGCCATTTCCTCCCTGCTTCGGCACTGAGCAGCCTGTTCGGCTTTTAGCTCCTCGGCCGCCCTCAGGGCAGCCGCATCACTTTTTCTGGCTTGCTCCTTGACTCGGGCTAGCTCCGCCCGAAGGTTCTCCATAGCAGCCGCACCATCTGCATAAAGCATACATGTTGTAAAGCATGGGCGTCAAGCTCCCTTACCAGGTGTCCGCGGAGAAGTTGCATACCTTGTGATTCGTCAAGCCGCTTATTGACAAGCGCGATGTCCGCATCCGCCACGTCAAGTTGCCGCTTCAGTTCGGCAAATTGATCAGTCCGGCTGACCACCAGACGCTCCGCCACCTATATAGGATAGGCGACATCTTACAACTGAGATTATGATCCTCGGTGCGCTGTCACTTTCAACAACGTACCGAGTCTCAGGGGCTACTATCTATACAGGGCGCATTCTATATGCAAAACAGTCAGAAGGTATATCATTTTCACGTACCTCAAACCCCGCCAAGAACTTCGGCGGCTTCATGCAATCCGCTCTCGTGGATGAAATCCTTTCAATCACCGTACCCATTAACGCACGGTGATCTTCGAGATAGACGCCGCCGAGCAGATCCTTGACTCCTCCGACCGTACACGGTTGGTGCGGACCTCCCGCCCAGCGGACTCGAGAAACCCTCGCGACGACACCTCAGGGTCGTCCGCCCTGCATGATGGTGCGGCAGATGGAGGCGTTTCGCTCTCCATCATCTCCGAACGAAGATCCCCCGAAGATGAGCTCTGCTGAGAAGGGCTGAGATCCGAACTACAAGGTAAAACTTCGGTTATCTTCAAAAATAAAAATAGGGATGTCCCTTATTACAAAACTCATCTTTCTACTTACGGCTCGCTGGAGGGCTGATTTTCTTGGGGAAATAAATGCGGGGGGCTTCTCTGGCGCAGACCCTCTGGTGAAGATTTCTTCCCCGCTTTGAGGCCTTGGCCTCCGGATCTTCGAAGCGGTCCTCTTCTCCCCACGGAGGGAGGATTCTCGATCCCCCCTTTCTTGAAAGCCTCCTTTGCGGAGGCAGTAGCTTCCCTGTTCCCCCCTTTGCCCTCTTCCAAAGGCGCAGCCTCCAGCATCTTGGTTAACACATGATCCGGCATGGTCTTAGGGAGGGGGCCGGACACCTTATTAGTTTTGCTTTCCCTATCCACTCCTGTTCAAGGGACAGCTCTTTAAAGGGCAAGTTCATCAGAAATGTACGAATAGTGTGTCCGGGCATAGGACTACTTACTTGAGTATCCGGGTGATTGAAGCTCAGACCTGCGTCCTCGGTCAAGTCCGGACACATCTCTTGTGATCCGAAGAACAGTTTATACATCTCCACGGGCGTCGCGCCCATGAAGTGTTGGAGAGCTCGTGGTCCCTCCGGGTTAAATTCCCATAGGCGGAGGGGGTGACGTTTGCAGGGCAGAAGGCGCCGAATCAGCATGACTTGCGCCACTACGACCAGATTGAACTCTCTCTCTTGGAGGTCTCGGATACGGCCCTGCAACAGAGGAACATCCTTGGATGGCCCCCCAGTCGAGCCCTTTGTTGACCCATGACGCTAGCCGCTGTGGAGGACCCGGGCGGAAGGCAGGTGGCGCTACCCATTTGGTGCCCCTGGGAGCGGTGATGTAAAACCACTCATGTTGCCATAAACCGAGCACCTCTTGAAAAGAGCCCTCGGGCCATGGAGCGTCAGCATTTTTGCTTATAGCAGCACCTCTGCACTCTGTCTGCTGCCCCTTGATCATCTTCGGCTCCACTTTGAAGGTCTTGAGCCACAATCCGAAGTGAGGGGTAATGCGGAGGAAGGCTTCGCATACGACAATGAACGATGAGATGTGGAGGATGGACTCCGGATCCAAGTCGTGGAATTCCAGCCCATAATAAAACATCAGCCCCCTCACGAAGGGGTCCATCGGGAAGCCTAAACCCCGAAGGAAATGAGACACGAACACCACGCTCTCACCAGGCTCGGGAGTAGGAGTAACCTGCCCTTGGGCAGGCAGCCTATGCGAAATTTCGCCGGTTAGATACCTGGCGTCTCTCAGCTTTAACACGTCTTCTTTCGTGACGGAAGAAGGCATCCACCGGACTTGCAGGTCGGAGCCGGACATCGTTGAAGGTCCGAAGCACCTGAATCTGGAGCTTTGGGTGTTGGAACTCGAGGCGAGGGGCGGATTCGATTGAGATTGAAAGAAAGGAGCAGGCCTTGGTCTCGTTATAAAGAGGTTGAATACCAAGAGCCCTCCCCGTGGCCATTTGGGACTCGCCTTCGATAGAGGGGGCGTGCCAAAGGGCACGGTTGGGTTACCCACGCCCGTATTGATGAGGATCCCGGAATAAGGGGGGCACGATCTCTGCTTTGATAAGACGTGCCAAGGAACCGCCTCGCTAAACGTGCTGAGGTGGGATAGCAAAAAACGATTCGAATAAAGGCCTGGCCGTGGTGTGATGTCATGCCATGGAATACGTCAGCAGATCTGTGTAAAGATTATTCTCTCTACGGTGGTATGTGGAACTTGTTTTGTAGAGCCGGACACTATCCTTGTGTTCAAAATCTTCTACGAAGTATTCGGAGGAGGAACCCGCCTTGCAATGCCAAAGACAATATGCGCGCCGGACTCGTCGTCATTGAAGCCTGGTTCAGGGGCTACTGGGGGAGTCCTGGATTAGGGGGTGTCCGGATGGCCGAACTATCATCTTTGGCGGACACCTAGACTATGAAGATACAAGATTGAATACTCCGTCCCGTGTCCGGATAGGACTTTCCTTGGCGTGGAAGGCAAGCTTGGCGATACGGATATGTAGATCTCCTACCATTGTAACCGACTCTGTGTAACCCTAACCTCTTCGGTGCCTATATAAACCGGAGGGTTTTAGTCCGTAGGACGAAGAACAATCATACCATAGGCTAGCTTCTAGGATTTAGCCTCTTTGATCTCGTGGTAGATCTGCTCTTGTACTACCCATATCATCAATATTAATCAAGCAGGAGTAGGGTTTTACCTCCATCGTGAAGGCCCGAACCTGGCTAAAAACATCATGTCCCTTGTCTCTAGAGACATCGCGCTTGTCAATAAGCGGCTTGACGAGTCACAAGGTATGTAACTTCTCTGCGGACACCTGGTAAGGGAGCTTGACGCCCATGCCTTACAACATGTATGCTTTATGCAGATGGTGCCCCTGCTATGGAGAACCTTGGCGGAGCTAGCCCGAGTCAAGGAGCAAGCGAGGAAAAAGTGATGCGGCTGCCTTGAGGGCGGCCAAGAGCTAAAAGCGAACAGGCTGCTCCTTCGCCAAGCAGGAAGAAATGGCCGAGATGGCCGGGAAGTTGAAGAATGCTACCGACCGCTGTGAGTTTCTTGAAAAAGAACGTCGAGCGGAGCAAGAGGGCCTGAAGAAGGCCATAGCCGAAGCCAAGGATGCCCGCTCTGTGATGAGAGCTATAAAGGAGGAGCTACATCAAGCTGGGGATATCGCGGCTGGAAATCCCTTTCTGCTGCGGAGGAAGTTCACGGATCCGAAGTATGCTCAGTTGGGCCAGCTGTGGGGTGCGGAGGATGCTTATCTGGATATGGCGGTGAGTGCCGCAGACGCGGTCACACACTTCCGAGGACAAAAGGATCATGGAATGGAAGAGCTTTTTTGGTCGCAGTTCCATAGTCCACAGCGTCCGCTTCCATTGACCGGCCGTTTGGCCGAATAGGCTGAGCTGAATAGGTTGTCCGGACTTGCCATGAAGGATGTCGTGACTCATTTGTGTCCGAGCAGGCCCGAGCCGAAGAGTTATTTTGGCTTGGTGCAGCAGTTCCTTGGTGCGGTGCCGCATATCGATGCCATGAAGAGGTCGGCATGCATAGAGGGTGCGCGAATGGCTCTTGCCCGCGTCAAGACATGCTGGGCGGAGATGAAGGCCACCGATGTTGCATCCCGAGATTGAGACGAAGCCAGTACCGCCGAGCACTATTTTGAGGAAGTCTGCAGGCGCTCGTTTAATAGAGACGCAGTGCTCGAAGGATATTATGTTCTAATGACATGTATGATTTGTGAAACGATGTTTCAATATAATATAAGGGCTTTTTATACTTGCGCGTTCAAGTATTGAAATACCTCCTGTGCGGCCGTTAATGTATATGTGTATATGACCTGAAAGATGGCAGTCTTCGGCTTCAGCCCCCACGCACATAGTGCGGGGGTGTTTGCAAAAAAAGCGTGTTTTCACACTTAATCCAACATCTTGGCCCTATGAAGGAGGTGATAGCGTAGCAAACTAGGCAACCGGACTATAATGCTTTATCACTTTCACTTAGCCATAGCAGTTCGATGGTGGGGCTACTATATAGCCCCTAGGGGCACCGCGCTCTCCGAATTTGGGGCGCGTATGTGCCTGACCGAGAAACGGTCATTCGTTAATGCGGAGGAATTCTAAACATTCCGGTGGGTCATCGAGTGGTTGACCAGTCTCACGCTATATCATGACAGTCAGTTTTCGGCTTTCTCTACTGAGGTGCTCACCAGGCCGAACCGGGGCACAATCGCAGTAGTTCTCCTGGTGCCGCGTTAACCGATAGAGCAGAATGTAAGGCAGCAAAAAACAGGAGCCGGGCAAACCCAACATTTGACCAAAGACATGATTCGGAGCTGATGCATATAAGGCCTAACTCGAGATGCCGAACACTCCCTAAGGTATTCGGTCTTTATGAAAAAGGGCAGAACAATGCGCTAAGCCCCTTGCGCCAGTGCAGCGCAAAAATTTCGACGCGGCCCGATGCTAAAACGCTTGACCTCCTCCTCGGTTATAGCAAGAAACCGGGATGTGTAACAACAAGAGACAGTAAAAAAGGTTTATGCAGGGTCTTAATCTGAAAAGAATCCTTGCAACGGGTCCCTGCTGCACGTCTGCGCCTGTGTCTCCGTTGTGCCGTATCCTGGACGGGTATAGCATGACGTTCATCTGTAAAAGAGAGGAACTTAGTTCGAAAAAAAAATCGCGCGAAAAATGTATTTTAAAATAAACAGAGTATGGTTCAAAAAGCGAATAAAATTGAGCTTTATTCTCTCTTGTTGTACATGCGTGGAGCACCTTATAAGGGGGTACGCGGCTAGTAAGCCCCTTGTTTACTTATACCGGACTCGCCTAACCGTGTCCGGGGTCTGAATGACCTGTTTAGGTGCTTTGATCAGCAAAGCCAGATTAGTGTGTGGCTGTCAAGGCAGTCTCACGTTCTTCTATGCTCGAGTAACACTTGATATTTCCCTTTAATGAGATGATGCCGCGTGGACCGGGCATTTTAAGTGTAAGAGATGCATAATGCAGTATTGCGTTAAAGCGGGCGAAAGCTTCACGTCCCAACTTCTAGCGGTAGAAAGCCCGTACAATGGGGCGATGTGGAAGACTAACTTTTCGCGACGGAAGTTGTCGGATGAGCCGAACACAACTTCTAGCGGTAGAAAGCCCGTACAATGGGCATATGGGCCTGACATTACTCCTTGAAAGGAAGTGTTGCTAGGGCGAATTTTGGTTGGGTCTATCCCCATTCTGCGGATTGTGTCCTGATATAGCAGGTTTAGATCACTACCACCGTCCATCAGGACTTGTGTAAATTGGAGTTCGTCGATTATAGGATCTAATATCAAGGCAATCCATCCTGTGTTCCGGATACTTCCGGAGTAGTCCTGATGGTCGAAGGTGATTGGTTTTGACAACCAGTGTTGGGACTCCGCTGGGGTAGACCGTGCGGTAGCGTATTTCGATCGGCGCTGCTCTTTTTCCCTTTGTCACTTGAAGTGAGTTTCTGTTTTGACCTCTTGTGGGAAATTCTTTTGTTTTCCGGTGCTCTGCTTGTGGGGTTCGTCGTCGTCCTCACTTGGTGTGTTGAGCCCCTTGTGTTCGGCGTTAAGTCGGCCGGACTGCTTGAAGACCCAACAATATCTGTGGGTATGGTTCGCAGGCTTCCCGGGAGTACTGTGAATTTGGCATATCTTGTCCAAGATTTTGTTTAGGTTGGATAGCTCGCCGCTGTTGTCCTTAAGAGGCAATTTTTTATTGTTCTGCCGAGAGCTTTTGAATCCGGCGTTGACTGCCGTGCTCTTCGGACTGTTTCCCTTTGTCCGGAGCTGGTCCTTGTTGCGTCGTGGTTTCCCATTTCCATCCCTGACCTTTGATGTACTTGGGTCACTGGTGCTGCATCTTGCCAGCCAACTATCCTCTCCCGCACAAAAGTGGGTCATGAGGCTTGTTAGTGGGTCCATTGTTCTCGGCTTTTCTTGGCCAAGGTGTCTGGCGAGCCATTCGTCTCGGACGTTGTGTTTGAAAGCTGCTAAGGCTTCGGCGTCCGGACATTCGACTATTTGGTTCTTTTTGGTGAGGAACCTGTTCCAGAATTTGCGGGCTGACTCTCCGGGCTGTTGAGTTATGTGACTTGAATCGTCTGCATCCGGAGGGCGGACATAAGTCCCCTGAAAATTTGCCCGAAACGGATCCCCAAGCTCTTCCCAATTTCCAATGGTATTTTCCGGGAGGCTTTTGAGCCAATGCCGAGCTGGCCCTTTGAGCTTGAGGGGTAAGTATTTTATGGCGTGGAGGTCATCTCCTCTAGCCATGTGTATGTGCAGGATATAATCCTCAATCCAGACTCCAGGGTCTGTTGTTCCGTCATATGCCTCTATGTTTACGGGCTTGAATCCCGCTGGAAATTCATGATCCAGCACCTCATCGGTGAAACTTAGGGGGTGTGCGGCTCCCCTGTATTTGGGTGTGCCGTGGTGTTCGAATACTCGACGTGTTGCATTGCTTTCTAGAGCTTGCTTTCTTGGCCCATAGATAGACCTGACTGGGCCATCCTTTTGGTGCGGATCCTTATGCGGATCGCGTGCCGGCTTGTGTTCGGCGCCGCTTGCCGCTCTATGTTTGCCATGCGGTCATCTATCCGACCGGGCAGCCTCTTTGTTCTTTGATTGTGGCGGCTCTACGGCCTCCTCGTCAAATTCGGGTAGTAGTTTGCGCTTCGGGTAGCTCTTTGTTTGGCGACTATCGCCGTATTTGTCTGCGGTGTTGAGTACTTTGCTCCCTCTCATTCTGAGTGCGTCTTCTGCTATTTTGAGCTTCCGCTTCTGCTTCTTCAGACTACGTGCAGTGGCGACGAGCCTTTTGCGGAGGTTCTTCTGCTCCAACGATGTGTCCGGCATGAGATCGTCCGGACTGTTATCTTCGCCAGGGACGGATTGTTTATCCAAGTTATCCTGTTCGGATGGTTGCTCGAGGGGATGTTCGTCGTCCACCGGTTCGCCTTACTCTATGGCTGGGTCTGTATGGGTGCTGTCTTTGTCGAGGCGGGACTTTGAGCGGCGCTTACGTCGTCGTTTTGACTGCTTTTCGAGGGAATTATCCTTCGCAGTGTCCCGTTGTTCCTCGTTATTGCTTCCTTTAGGTGTATCCACCATATATACATCGTGAGTTGAGGTGGCCTTCCAGTGCCCTGTAGGCGCTAGTTCTTGGTCGTCTCCGGCATCGTCGTCCATACCGTCGATGTCTTCGGAGTCAAAGTCAAGCATGTCAGTTAAATCATCGACAGTGGCTACAAAGAGGGTGGTGGGTGGGCGTTGAATTTCTTTGTCGTCCGTGTCCCAACCTTCCTGACCATAGTCCGGCCAGGGCTCTCCTGATAAAGAGAGAGACTTTAGTGAATTCAGGATGTCGCCAAAGGGCGAGTCTTTGAAAGATCTCATGGCGATGAACTCCATAACCGGCGCCAAATCGGATTTGATTAGCGGGCGTGGGAGGTTGAGTCCGGAGAGGAGTCCGCACCTCGAGTCACGGGCTTTGCGAAGGGCGAGGGATGGTGTTGGCTCAATCATTTGTAGAGATCGTAGCCCCGAGGCGGTGTCCGACCACTCGTCCTCGACCAGCGAAGTCGGCTCGAGCTAGGAGTCGGGCGGACATCGTGCGGCTGTGAGTCTTGTCCGCCGCGAGCTAGATCATACACATCGAGACAGTGCGGCGCGCTTGGCTGTGGCTCAAATCCGTCGAAGATCAAGTCTCCGCGGATGTCAGCCGTGTAGTTCAAACTTCCAAATCTGACCTGATGGCCAGGGGCGTAGCTTTCAATCTGCTCCAGATGGCCAAGCAAGTTGGCCTGTAGTGCAAAGCCGCCGAATATGAAGATCTGTCCGGGGAGAAAAGTCTCACCCTGGATCGTGTCGTTGTTGATGATCGAAGGAGCCATCGGGCCTAAAGGTGACGACACAGAGGAACTCTCAATGAAAGCACCAATGTTGGTGTCAAACCCGGTGGATCTCGGGTAGGGGGTCCCGAACTGTGCGTCTAGGCGGATGGTAACAGGAGACAAGGGACATGATGTTTATACCCAGGTTCGGGCCCTCTCGATGGAGGTAAGACCCTACTCCTGCTTGATTAATATTGATGATATGGGTAGTACAAGAGTAGATCTACCACGAGATCAAAGAGGCTAAACCCTAGAAGCTAGCCTATGGTATGATTGTTCTTTGTCCTATGGACTAAAACCCTCCGGTTTATATAGGCACCGAAGAGGGTTAGGGTTACACAGAGTCGGTTACAATGGTAGGAGATCTACATATCCGTATCGCCAAGCTTGCATTCCACGCCAAGGAATGTCCCATCCGGACACGGGACGGAGTCTTCAATCTTGTATCTTCATAGTCTAGGAGTCCGGCCAAAGATGATAGTTCGGCCATCCGGACACCCCCTAATCCAGGACTCCCTCACTTTACTTGGCACTTTATTGAAACAAAGACAATAAAACATGATTACTATAGTAGCCTAATCATGTGAACATACAAAAACAGTAGGTAAAAGTGTTGGGTGTTCTCCCAACAAGCACTTTTCTTTAATGCCTTTTAGCTAGGCATGATGAGTTCAATGATGCTCGCATAAAAGATAAAGATTGAAACATGAAAAAGAGCATCATGAATCACATGGCAAGCACATTTAGGCCTAACCCACTTCCTATGAATAGGGATTTTGTGAGCAAATAATTCATGGGAACAAGAATCAACTACCATAGGAAGGCAAAACATGCATAACTTCAAGATTTTCAACACATAGAGAGGAAACTTGATATTATTGCAATTCATACAAGCATAAGTTCCTCCCTCAATAATTTTCAGTGGCATCATGAATGAATTCAACAATATAGCTATCACATAAAGAATTCTTTTCATGATCCATAAGCATAGAAAATTTATTACTCTCCACACAAGCAAATTTATTCTCATCAATAGTAGTGGGAGCAAATTCAACAAAATAACTATCATGAGATTGAAAGTTAAAATCATGATGACAAGTATCATGGTTATCATTATTAAATATAGCATACATGTCATCACCATAATCATCAAAGATAGGAGGCATGCTTTCATCATAATAAACTGGCTCATCAAAACTTGGGGGACCAAAAATATCATCTTCATCAAACATAGCATCCCCAAGCTTGTGGCTTTGCATATCATTAGCATCACGGATATTCAAAGAATTCATACTAACAACATTGCAATCATGCTCATCATTCAAATATTTTGTGCCAAAGATTTTATTGACTTCTTCTTCTAACAATTGAGCACAACTTTCTGATCCATCATTTTCAAGAGAGATATTATAAAGATGATCAATAATATGATGGAACCTCAATTCCATTTTTATGTAGTTTTCTTTTATAAACCAAACTAGTGATAAAACAAAAAACTAAAAGATTCAATTGCAAGATCTAAAGATATACCATCAAGCACTCACCTCCCTGGTAACAGCGCCAGAAAAGAGCTTCGTTGCCGGAGTGTGAGTGCCGGTTTCCTCACCTCCCCGGCAACGGCGCCAGAAAAGAGCTTCATGTCTACTACGCAACTTTATTCTTGTAGACTCGTGTTGGGACTCCAAGTGGAGAGTTTTGTAGGATAGTAGCAATTTTCCCTCAAGTGGATGACCTAAGGTTTATCAATCCGTGGGAGGTGTAGGATGAAGATGGTCTCTCTCAAGCAACCCTGCAACTGAATAACAAAAAGTCTCTTGTGTCCCCAACACACCCAATACAATGGCAAGTTGTATAGGTGCACTAGTTCGGCAAAGAGATGGTGATAAAAGTGTAATATTGATGGTAGAAATATATTTTAATAATATGAATAAATAAAAATAGAAAGGTAGCAAATAGTAAACGGGCACAAAAATGGTGTTGCAATGCTTAAAAATGAGGCCTAGGGTCCGTACTTTCGCTAGTGCAACCTGTCAACAATGCTTTCATAGTTGGATCATATGATTATCCCTCATAGTGCAATAAAGAATCACTCTCGAGTTCCTATTAGCGGAGAACAAAAGATAGGAATTGTTTGTAGGTAATGAAACCACCTCAAAGCTATTCTTTCCGTTCGATCTGTTCAAGAGTTCGTACTAAAATAACGCAAAGCTATTTTTTCCGTTTGATCTATCCTAGAGTTCGTACTAGAATAACACCAAAGCAAATTCATATTCATAATAATCAATCCACACAAAGAACTATAAAGAGACCCCAAAGTTTCCGTCGGAGAAAAACGTGCATCAACCCCTATGCATAGATTACCCCAATATCACCTTGGGAATCCGCGAGTTGAATGCCATAACACATATCAAGTGAATCAATAGGATACCACATTGTCACCTCAAGTATTCATATTGCAAGACATATATCATGTCTTCTCATCTCTAAATATTCAATCCGACAAGACAAAACTTTGAATGGTAAAGATTCAATTCATCATAACAAGAGTATAGAGGGGAGAAACATCATATGATCCGACCATATTAATAAAGCCCATGATATAGATTAGGATAGAGAGAGAGAGAGATCAAACACATAGCTACTGGTACAAACCCTCAGCCCTGAGGGTGGACTACTCCCTCCTCATTGTGGTGGCCGCCGGGATGATGAAGATGGCCACCGAAGATGATTCCCCCCTCCGATAGGGTGCCGGAACGGGGTTTAGATTGGTTTTCATGGATACAGAGACCTTGCAGCGGTGGAACTTCTGATCTAGGTTAACCCTGAAGGGTTTCGGAATATTTTGGAATTTATAGTGTAAAGAGGGGGTGCGGGAGACCACCGAGGTGGGCACAACCCACCGAGGCGTGCCAGGGGGCCCTAGCGCGCCCTGGTGGGTTGTACGCCCCTCGGGGCACCCCCTCCCCCCGGTGTAGCTCAGGGCCATTGGGTTCCTTCTGGTCCAGAAGAAATCTCCAAAAAGTTACACGGTGTTTGGACTTCGTTTGATATTGATTTCCTGTGATGTAAAAAACAAGCAAAAAACAACAACTCGCACTGGGCACTGGGTCAATAGGTTAGTCCCAAAAAATGATATAAAGTTGCTATAAAATGATTGTAAAACACCCAAGAATGATAAAATAACAGCATGAATACTTCATAAATTATAGATATGTTGGAGATGTATCAACACCGCAAAAGAGTATTACATCGAATAGATCTCCAAGAACATCGAGGAGAACTTTGTATTGAGAATCAAAGAGAGAGAAGAAGCCATCTAGCTACTATCTATGGACCCGTAGGTCCGTCGTAAACTACTCACGCTTCATCGAAGAGGATATGGTGTTGATGTAGAAGCCCTCCATGATCGACTCCCCCTCTGGCAGGACGCCAGAAAAGGTCCCTAGATGGGATCTCACGGGTACAGAAGGTTGCAGCGGTGGAAAAGTGGTTTCGTGGCTCCCCTGGATGTTTTTGGGATATTTGAGTATATATAGGAGGAGGATCTAGGTCAGGGGGTCACCGAGGGGCCCACAAGGTCGGGGGCGCCCCCTACCCCCTGGGCGCGCCCTCCACCCTTGTGGCTGCCTCGTGGCTCTTCTGACTTGCACTCCAAGTAGGTATGAAAATGGAGTGGAAACTTTCCGTTTTTCCGGAGGAAAAATGGAAATGGAGAGGAAATTTAAAAACGTAAATAGAAATTTGCAAAATGGAAGTGGAAGTGGAATTTTTTGTGCGGAAACGGAAACAAAAATGGAACGGTGTTTTCTGGTGGAACATGCATGGAAACGAAACTTTCCATTTCCGTGAAATATGGAATTCTTGTTTTCACTATATACATATGGCTACTTTGTGGTCCAACAACCAAACAACACACAATTATACAATGAGTAGAATGGATCATTTGAGCCCAACTTCTACTACCACACATGTACTCAGCTTGACACTATACGCAATTGTCTAGTATTACTACAATACTAAACTAAGTTACTAACATAATGATATTATTTTGTGTTTTGTGTGTATTTCTCAATGATTTAGGGGTTTTTAAGTTCTGGTCAATGCCCACTTCTGTTTCCGTGTCTGCTTTGTATTCGCTCTGTGTCCATTTCTGGTAGTGTCTGTTTCCGTATTTATTTCCGGGGTTCTGTATTCATTTCCGCTTCTGCAAAAATATGTGAAAACAAATGTGTGGTAGCACTCAGTTTCGTCTGTTTCTGCTCCGTTTTCATCCCTAACTCCAAGTCTCCTGGGTATCTTTTGGTCCAAGAAAAATCGTCGCGAAAGTTTTATTCCGTTTGGACTCCGTTTGGTATTCCTTTTCTGCGAAACCCTAAAACAAGGAAATAACAGAAACTGGCACTGGGCTCTAGGTTAATAGGTTAGTCCCAAAAATCATATAAAATAGCATATTAATGCATATAAAACATCCAAAATAGATAATATATTAGCATGGAACAATTAAAAATTATAGATACGTTGGAGACGTATCACCTTATAACCTCGATCTGGAGTGCCTACAGTTACCATCTCTCACACCTTAGATTCACCCTTTACTTTGGAGGATGTGCTTAAGGTAATAAAAGCAATGCCTCTAGACAATGCTACCTGGCCGGATGGATTCACCCGATGGTTCTACTGCACCTATTGGGATATCATTGGGCTAACTTCATGCGTGCGCTGGATTGCTTTCACCATGGATATATGTGAGGTATGTGTTGCCGGCAATTAACAAGGATTTGATCTCTCTTCTACCCAAAGTTGATGGAGTGATGGACATTCGAGATTTTCACCCGGTGAGCCTAGTGCATGGGGCGACCAACATCTTTGCAAAGATCCTTTCGCTATGGCTAATCGATGAGCACCGTGTCTGGTAGAGACACACCAAAGCGCTTTCGTGTGGGGCAGGTCAATACATGACAATTTCATGGTGGTTCAGTGCATGGCTAAGAGATTGCATGCGCTTAAAGATCTAGCGATTATGTTAAAGGTCATATCTCAAAGGCATTTTACTTGGTGCAATGGCCCATCCTCGTCGAGGTGCTCTTGAAGATGGCGCTTAGCTCGAGATGGATTGACCGGATATGTGGCCTCCTTTCCTCCACTTCAACCTGGGTCATGATAAATGGTGTGCCAGGAGCCCCAATCTTCCATAGACGTGGTCTTTGGTAAGGTGATTAACGTAGTTGATTCCAGTGAATCTCGAGTAGGGGGTCTCGAGCTGGTAGCCTAAGTATGATGGTACCAAGATACATGAGGTTTTACCCAAGTTCGGGCTCTCTCGAAGAGATAATGCATACCATGCGTCCTGCTTTTGATTGTATTGATTGTGGATGAAGTACAGAGTACAAGTGTTTTCTACCACGAGATTGGCTATCACTTGATTAGTTGAGCATCTATGTTCCCTAACCCTAGTTTATATAGGCAGCGGGGGTCTAGGGTTACCGCTATGTCGTCTTTGTATCTGGTAAATCATGTTGTAGTCGATGTCTGAGTCCCTAGAGTACGAGCCAAGTCTTCAGGAACCTTCCCTATACTGGCTGTGGGTTTCAGGGTGTGGCCCATTAGTAAACCACCATGGGGGTCCTCTATCTGGCCCAGCTGGCCGGGAGATGACGTGGTGAGTATGACACCATCAGTAGCCCCTGAACCGTTCTTCAAGTCAGGGACGCTCCTCGGTTCTTCCGAACTGCTCTTCGTCTTTAGTCCTCCCTCTTGAAAGCTGCTTCAATGAATCCCTCCCATCTTAGATCTCGAGGATCACACATCGGGCATCCAAGGAGTTCCTGTCGGATTCCCTTAGCCTTTATCTGGAACTTTATTATAATTATTCTCACATCTCAATTCGAGTAAAAATTTCCCAAGCGATGGTGCCTTAGCTTCGAAGTGTTCCCGTGATAAGGCTGAGCTAACGGTCCGATCATGCTCTCACAACTCTGACCAACTGTGTCCGTCAAGGCCCATGCAACAGTAGCATGCCATCACGTCGGCAGTCATCATAACGTTGGGGCATGGCTCAAGGTCCCATAAGCGTCACATCCTATCTTGAAAGGATATCGTACCCCAATGTATACAATAAATTAATATATTGCCACATGATTCTTGCGTGTGATTAACTCATGACACCTGGAAAACTGTTGGAATAACTGTCATGCAACTCTGATGCTTTGCCGTCCTTTCGCAAAGAACTTTTGCTATAAATTGGGCGTTGCTACAGGGGAAAGGTTTCACACCCTCTCATAGTCTTATTCTCTCTCGTCTCTCCCGCGCCCTTCTCACCCTCCTCATCGCATGCGACATGCTAATGGTAGACAACCATCAACAAATAAAACCTGCATCCATGGATCTAGCGGCCACCTCATCCTTGTAGACCGCCGATTGCGCTGAAGGGGAGTGGGGGAGTGGGGGACCTGCACCATAACTCAGAGTCAGCTGGACTAGCTGCCTGCCCTGGCTACCTTCCCTCACCGGTGGTCGCCTTCGCACGCCCAGGGTTAGTCGCCGGTAATGACGAAGTCGTTCAAGAACGATGCCCCAACCCCTAGGGGAACGAGCTGGTATGCTTCATCCATGGTCGGGCCCATAATGGTGCAAAATGTACGGCCTGCACGGGGCCCAAAATTCTTGGGGGGGGGCACAAATTTTTTATATAAGCCTAGTATTGAAAAAACTTAAGCGCTACTGGGCTGCTGGGCGCTGGAGTGGGATGGAGTCAAGGCAACGAGGCCATCAAGCGTTGAGCACTGAAACGGATCAGGGATCGTTCTCCTTTACTCCTCCTCCTACTCGATCGCAACAGGGATCGGGATCGTGGCTACAGGAAAGGAAACTCTCAACCATGGGCTCATGGCTACAGGAAAGGAACGTCTCATCGCCTCCACGCCTCACCCCTTGGTCGCTGCTCATTAGATTGAATGGATCATCAGAATTTGGATTCATGCCGATAGGGCGACAGGCCACTGCCGTCGTTGCCTTCCTCGCCTCCTCTCTAAAATTTCGGAGGCATCAACATCGTCTCGTCGGATTGATTGGTGACCGACTCTAGCCTCCAGGTGCTTAGCAAGTCCTTCTTTTTTGCCACAATTAGGTGAGTTAGACGGTTCGTTTAATTGCCAACAAATATTTCACTATATATATATACATTATAATTGCTCGTTAGTTCATTTTTCTGTGAGATAGGGCCCCATTTTTTAGTTTTGCACAGGGCCCGGATTTTGCCGGCCCGGCCCTGCCTTCATCCATTTCCTTACTAGGGGCCTGGGTTTCCCAATTCACCCCTTTCTAAGGGGATTACTCTATTTTTATGGACTCCAACTACATCATCTTTCTCCCAACTCAACCATCCACATAACATGCTATGTTACGCTATGTGAAGCCTTCCTATGATGTGAGCCGCATATTAACTCATGGCGCCAATATTTCTACGTTCCACCAAGCATCCAGGGTCAGTCACTAATGTAATGCTAGAATGCGATGGTGTCATCCTCTGCAGAGTGGCCAGATCCGGCTACCATGATGGTTCTATCGAGGAGCTAGCAAGAACCGGCAGGAGGACTGGTTTATCTCCCTGAAGTGCCGCTTTACGACCTTCTTTGGGTCAATCTCGTCGTCCATTTTTCCCCGAATCATCCGAAGTGGCTCGGCTTCATATAATTGTATAAGACATGTTGTGATTAGTTATCACGTGTGATTAGTGGGGTATCTCCCCTTGTCCATAACCGTCGTGCAGTTAACCGACGTGTCTCTATTCCTCTGCCGAACCGACACATCTCTCCCAAGTGTCGTGTCTGTTCACATGGTATATATTGTAACAGCAACGATCGAATCAATAGAAGTTTCCATTCACTTCGAACATGTTATCACACACGTAGAACAACCAGCTAAGAGCAAGAGAAAGAAAGGGAGGGAAGGAGCATTTGCCGTCGGTGAGATGTCTGTCCACGTCTCCTCCTTCCTCCGCCTGGTCTGCGAGGACGCTTGCCGCTACCGCCTCGTTTCCCTTCGCCACCATGGAGTTGGTGGCCTCTGCTGTTTTCGTTGCTGGATGCAAGCCATCCGTTGGTTCGGCCGAAGCACCGCCGAACGTGGTGCCCTTGGCAGCCATCGTGTCGCTGGACACACCCCCACGGTGCTCACCATGCCCATGGACACAGTCACTGCGCTCATGGACGTGCCCACCGTAGTGCTCCCTGCACCCGTAGCCAGGCGCCCATGGGGTTCGACCCCTGGCTAGTGGCCGGCCTGAGCGCCCCATGGTGCACGGGGCTGCAGCCGCGCCTACACCACCCCTGGGCCCCCACCTCCACCCCCTCCTCCGCGGTCGAGTGGCTCGTACCGTCAAAGCCGAGGCCGCCTGTTAGGGCATATTTCTCCCTTAGTGGTTTTGGTGATTAACGATAATACTTTCGCGGGCTAATCATGTGTATTGAGCATTTCAGATATTCCATCATAAGGCACGGGACGATTAATGCCCCTCGCAGCCTTCCATAGAAGAGGAGTTTTTTCTGTCGATTTCTTTTCGGTGATTTGAGTCGTAGGAAACCCGTACTATTAATAGGGGGTTCCGCGTTGGAAAGGTATGGGTGGAATCAACACGTACGTGATACGTCTCCAACGTATCTATAATTTTTGATTGCTCCGTGCTACTTTATCTACTCTTTTGGACTATATTGGGCTTTATTTTTCACTTTTATATTACTTTTGGGACTAACCTATTAACCGGAGGCCCAGCCCAGAATTGCTGTTTTTTGCGTTTTTCAGTATTTCAAAGAAACATAATATCAAACGGAGTCCAAACGGAATGAAACCTTCCGGATCGTGATTTTCCAACCGAACGTGATCCAGGAGACTTGGACCCTACTCCAAGAAGCTTCCGAGGAGGTCACGAGGGTGGAGGGCGCCCCCCTAGGCGCGTCCCCCGACCTCGTGGGCCCCTTGGAGCTCCACCGACGTACTCCTTCCTCCTATATATACCTACGTATCCCCGTATGATCAGAACAAGAGCAAAAAACCTCATTCCACCGTCGCAACCTTCTGTATCCACGAGATCCCATCTTGGGGCCTGTTCCGGAGCTCCGTCGGAGGGGGCATCCACCATGGAGGGCTTCTACATCATCACCATAGCCCCTACGATGAAGTGTGAGTAGTTTACTTTAGACCTTCGGGTCCATAGCTAGTAGCTAGATGGCTTCTTCTCTCTTTTTGGATCTCAATACAATGTTCTCCCCCTCTCTCGTGGAGATCTATTCGATGTAATCTTCTTTTTGCGGTGTGTTTGTGGAGACCGATGAATTGTGCGTTTATGATCCAGTATTATCTATGGAAAATATTTGATTCTTCTCTGAATTCTTTTATGTATGATTGAGTTATCTTTGCAAGTCTCTTCGAATTATCCGTTTGGTTTGGCCAACTAGATTGGTAGTTCTTGCAATGGGAGAAGTGCATGGCTTTGGGTTCAATCTTGCGGTGTCCTTACTCAGTGACAGAAAGAGTTGCAAGGCACGTATTGTATTGTTGCCATCGAGGATAACAAGATGGGGGTTTTATCATATTGCATGAATTTATCCCTCTACATCATGTCATCTTGCTTAAAGCGTTACTCTTTTTAACTTCATACTCTAGATGCATCTTTGGATAGCGGTCGATGAGTGGAGTAATAGTAGTAGATCTTGAGAATCGTTTGATCTACTTGTTCGGACGTGATGCCTATATACATGATCGTTGCCTAGATATACTCATAACTATGCTCAATTCTGTCAATTGCTCAACAGTAATTTGTTCACCCATCGTAGAATACTTATGCTCTCGAGAGAAGCCACTAGTGAAACCTATGGCCCTTGGGTCTATCCTCATCATATCAATCTATATCACTTTATTTATTTGCTTTGCCTTTACTTTTTACTTTGCATCTTTATACCAAAATTACCAAAAATATTATCTCTATCTGATCTCACTCTCGTAAGTGACCGTGAAGGGATTGACAACCCCTAAGCGTTGGTTGCGAGTTGCTATCGTGTTGTGCAGGTACGAGGGACTTGCGCGTGACCTCCTACCGGATTGATACCTTGGTTCTCAAAAACTGAGGGAAATACTTACGCTACTGTGTTGCATCACCCTCTCCTCTTCGGGGAAAACCAAACCAAGCTCGAGAGGTAGCAAGAAGAATTTCTGGCGCCGTTGCTGGGGAGGCTTACGCAAAAGTCAACATACCAAGTACCCATCACAATCCCTTTCTCTCGCATTACATTATTTGCCATTTGCCTCTCGTTTTCCTCTCCCCCACTTCACCCTTGCCATTTTATTCGCCCTCTCTTTCCCAATCTCCTCCTCTCTTTCCTTTGCCTTTTTCCTTTCCCTTTTGTTTGCTTTCTTTCGCCCTACTTTTTCTACCGCTATGTCTGAAATTGGGGAGATTATCATCGATATGGACAACAATGATAATGCAGAAAATCCCGGGGCTCCGGCCGATGAACCTCCTATCTTGCATACCAAAAAGTTTTGAATCGGTAGTGGTAACATCATTGGCAAAGGCGTTATTCAAGATTTCTTTACTTGTGCCGGTGCTTTACCTTCCATGGGCTGTTCTATTCTTCATAGAACCAGTAGCCTTGCGGACGCTATAGCTATGCTTGTGGTTGAACTTGAAAGACAATTTATGCATATGCACCCTTGCATACAGAGAATTTTCTTAGAATTCTCTAATATTGAGCACTCTTCTATTAAGCGCGTTGTTACTATATTTTTGGCTCATGAATTTAGATTTATCATAAGAGAAGCCAAAGAAATCTTTTCGCACTATAGGGTGGACGCCGGTGGTCCACCCATAGAAGTAATCCTCTATGATCAAGAGGAAATTAGACGTTTTCAATACTCGGACTATGTCGCTTTCAATAAAAACCTTCAAAAAAGGTCCCTATCAATGTCTAAGTTGATTGCATTAGCGAGCTTAATAATGATTTTGCCCTTAGAAATAATGAGCTAGGATACTCTCTCGAGTATAAGCTCACAAGATTTTGCCAAAAGAATGCTTTCAGTGATGAAATAGTTGTGCACTATGAAGGGCCAAGGGAGGAACCCGTTCCTCCCGTGATTGATCTTGGGGATTTTTGTCCCGCTAAATTTATCCCTTTTGATTATTTTTGCTTGCCTCAAAGGAAACTTGTTGCCGAACGTAGGGAATACGAGATGAGCTTTCAAGATCTATCATACTATTACTGCACAACCTAGATCTATCCTTGCTTTTATGCCTAGCTAGGGGCGTTAAACGATAGCGCTTGTTGGGAGGCAACCCAATTTTATTTTTGTGTTTTTTTGTTTTTGCCTCTGTTTAGGAATAAATAATCCAGCTACTTTCTGTTTGGATGTGTATTTATGTTTTAATTAGTCTTTGTGCCAAGTAGGACCTATAGGATAACCTACGATGATAGTTGATTTGATTCTGCTGAAAAACAGAAACTTTAGCGCTCACAAAATTAGCTGCCATTTTTTACTGAAGAGTGATTTTGCGTTGATTCTTTTTGCTTCTGATCAATAAACAAATTTTACAGGACTTAATATTTTGGTAGAATTTTTAGAGTTCCATAAGTTTGCGTTAGTTACAGATTACAACAGACTGTTCTGTTTTTGACAGATTCTGTTTTTCGTGTGTTGTTTGCTTATTTTGATGAATCTATGGCTAGTAAAATAGTTTATAAACCATAGAGAAGTTGGAATACAGTAGGTTTAACACCAATAGAAATAAAGAATGAGTTCATTACAGTACTTTGAAGTAGTCTTTTGTTTTCTTTCTCTAACGGAGCTCATGAGATTACTGTTGAGTTTTGTGTTGTGAAGTTTCAAGTTTTGGGTGAATTCTTTTGATAGATTATGGAACGAGGAGTGGCAAGAGCCTAAGATTGGGGATGCCCATGGCACCCCCAATATAATCCAAGGACACCAAAAAGTCAAAGCTTGAGGATGCCCCGGAAGGCATCCCCTCTTTCGTCCACTTCCATCGGTAATTTACTTGGAGCTATATTTTTATTCACCAACATGATATGTTTTTTCTTTGGAGCGTCTTGTATTATTTGTGTCTTTGCTTGTTAGTTTACCACAATCATCTTTGCTGTACACACCTTTTGAGAGAGCCATACATGAATTGAAATTTGTTAGAATACTCTATGTTCTTCACTTATATCTTTTGAGCTTGATAGTTTGCTCATAGTGCTTCACTTATATCTTTTTGAGCGTGATAATTTTTGCTCTAGTGCTTCACTTAGATATTTTTGAGCATGGTGGTGGATTTGTTTTAAAGAAACTTGATCTCACATGCTTCACTTAGATTATTTTGAGAGTCGTTAATAGCATGGTAATTTGCTTAATGTTAATATACTTGGTATTCAAGATATGTGAAACTTTCTTTTGAGTGCGTTGAATACTAAGATAAGTTTGATGCTTGATAATTGTTTTGAGATGTGGAGGTAATAATATCAAAGTCATGCTAGTTGGGTGATTATGAATTTGAGAAATACTTGTGTTGAAGTTTGCAAGTCCCGTAGCATGCACGTATGGTTAAAGTTATGTAACAAATTTGAAACATGAAGTGTACCTGGCTTGTGCATCCTTATGAGTGGCGGTCGGGGACGAGTGATGGTCTTTTCCTACCAATCTATCCCCCTAGGAGCACGCACATAGTACTTGATTTTTGATGACTTCTAAATTTTTGCAATAAGTATATGAGTTCTTTTGACTAATGTTGAGTCCATGGATCATACACACTCTCATCTTTCCGCCTTTGCTAGCCTCTTCGGTACCGTGCATTGCCCTTTCTCACCTTGAGAGTTGGTGCAAACTTTGCCGGTGCATCCAAACACCGTGATACGATACGCTCTATCACACATAAACCTCCTATTATCTTCATCAAAACAGCCACCATACCTACCTATCATGGCATTTCCATAGCCATTCCGAGATATATTGCCATGCAACTTCCACCATCATCATCGTGACATGCATTACTTTTGTCATATTGCCATTGCATGATCTTGTAGTTGACATCGTATTTGTGGCAAAGCCACCTTGCATTATTTTTCATACATGTCACTCTTGATTCATTGCACCATCCCGGTACACCGCCGGAGGCATTCATATAGAGTCATATCTTGTATCGAGTTGTAATTCTTATGTTGTAATGAAAGTGTGATGATCATCATTAGAGCATTGCCCAAATAAAAAAAGAGAAAGGCCAAAAAAAGAGAAAGGCCCAAAATATATATATATATATAATATATATATATAAAAGGGCAGTGCTACTATCTCTTTTTCCACACTTGTGCTTCAAAGTAGCACCTTGTTCTACATGTAGTGAGTCTCATATATTGTGCTTCAAAGTAGCATCATGTTTTTCATATAGTGAGTCTCGTAAGTTGTCTTGTTCATACTAGTGGGAATTTTTCATTATAGAACTTGGCTTGTATATTCCTACGATGGGCTTCCTCAAAATGCCCTAGGTCTTCATGAGCAAGCAAGTTGGATGCACACCCACTAGTTTTCTTTTGTTGAGCATTCATGGCTCTAGTGCATCCGTTGCATGGCAATCCCTACTCCTTGCATTAACATCAATCGATGGGCATCTCCATAGCTCATTGATTAGCCTCGTTGATGTGAGACTTTCTCCTTTTTTGTCTTCTCCACACAATACCCATCATCATATTCTATTCCACCCATAGTGCTATATCCATGGCTCACGCTCATGTATTGCGTGAAGGTTGAAAAAGTTTGAGATTATTTAAGTATGAAACAATTGCTTGGCTTGTCATCGGGGGTATAGAAGTTGGGAACATCTTTGCGTGACGAAAATGAAGCATAGCCTAACTATATGATTTTGTAGGGATGAACTTTCTTTTGCCACGTTATTTTGAGAAGACATGATTGCTTTGATTAGTATGCTTGAAATATTATTATTTTTGTGTCAATATGAACTTTTGTCTTGAATCTTTCGGATCTGAATATCCATATCACAATTAAGATGATTTACATTGAAATTATGCCAAAGTATCACTCCGCATCAAAAATTCTTTTTTTATCATTTACCTACTCGAGGACGAGCAGGAATTAAGCTTGGGGATGCTTGATACGTCTCCAACGTATCTATAATTTTTAATTGCTCCATGCTACTTTATCTCTGTTTTGGACTATATTGGGCTTTATTTTCACTTTTATATTACTTTTGGGACTAACCTATTAACCGGAGGCCCAGCCCGAATTGCTTTGTTTTTTGCCTTTTTGATTATTTGAAGAAAGCAGAATATCAAACGAGTCCAAACGAAATGAAACCGGGATCGTGATTTTCCAACCGAGCGTGATCCGGAGACTTGGACCCTACTCAATAAGCTTCGAGAGGTCACGAGGTGGGCGCCCCCAGGCGCGCCCCTACCTCATGGCCCCTCGGAGCTCCACCGACGTACTCCTTCCTCCTATATATACCTCGTATCCCGTATGATCGAACAAGAGCCAAAACCTAATTCCACCGCCGCAACCTACAGTATCCACGAGATCCCATCTTGGGGCCTGTTCTGAGCTCACGGGGGGGCATCCACCACGGAGGGCTTCTACATCATCACCATAGCCCCTCCGATGAAGTGTGAGTAGTTTACTTCAGACCTTCGGGTCCATAGCTAGTAGCTAGATGGCTTCTTCTCTCTTTTTGGATCTCAATACAATGTTCTCCCCCTCTCTCGTGGAGATCTATTCGATGTAATCTTCTTTTTGCGGTGTGTTTGTGGAGATCGATGAATTGTGCGTTTATGATCCAGTATTATCTATGGAAAATATTTGATTCTTCTCTAAATTCTTTTATGTATGATTGAGTTATCTTTGCAAGTCTCTTCGAATTATCCGTTTGGTTTGGCCAACTAGATTGGTAGTTCTTGCAATGGGAGAAGTGCATGGCTTTGGGTTCAATCTTGCGGTGTCCTTACTCAGTGACAGAAAGAGTTGCAAGGCACGTATTGTATTGTTGCCATTGAGGATAACAAGATGGGGGGTTTTATCATATTGCATGAATTTATCCCTCTACATCATGTCATCTTTCTTAAAGCATTACTCTGTTTTTAACTTCGTACTCTAGATGCATGCTGGATAGCGGTCGATGAGTGGAGTAATAGTAGTAGATGCAGAATCGTTTCGATCTACTTGTTCCGGACGTGATTCCTATATACATGATCATTGCTTGGATATACTCATAACTATGCTCAATTCTGTCAATTGCTCAACAGTAATTTGTTCACCCATCGTAGAATACTTATGCTCTCGAGAGAAGCCACTAGTGAAACCTATGGCCCCCGGGTCTATTCTCATCATATCAATCTATATCACTTTATTTATTTGCTTTGCCTTTACTTTTTACTTTGCATCTTTATACCAAAATTACCAAAAATATTATCTCTATCAGATCTCACTCTCGTAAGTGACCGTGAAGGGATTGACAACCCCTAAGCGTTGGTTGCGAGTTGCTATCGTGTTGTGCAGGTACGAGGGACTTGCGCGTGACCTCCTACCGGATTGATACCTTGGTTCTCAAAAACTGAGGGAAATACTTATGCTATTGTGTTGCATCACCCTCTCCTCTTCGGGGAAAACCAACGCAAGCTCGAGACGTAGCAGTACGCAGCCTCACTTTCACCCTCGTTCTTTTCCGTCTCCCTGGAGCTTGTCCGACTTGTTTCCTGAGACAGTTGTAGTTAGCACAAGCAGTAGTACCGCTTGTGACCATGGTAGTACCACCCATCGGTACTACTGCTGGTCACTATGGGCCTACTACCACTTAGGGGGTCCCTCGCTCTGCATCTTTCGGTTGTCTCTATTATAATTAGCGGTACTTGCACGGCAGTAGAATAGTAGTACCGCTCGCATGGTCCTACCACGCCTAGTACCATCGCGCTTAGGGTTTCCCCCTGTGCTACTTTCGGTTGTCTGCTTTCCTTTAGCGGTTCTAGAGCAGCACTAGAGCTGTAGTACCGCTTAGCGTGGTACTGCCCCTAGCTCATGCCCTAGCACTGCTGCTTAGTGTTGGCCAGATCATCTAAGCGGTTGTACCGCTTGGGGCTCCGGTAGTACCGCTCCTGCGGCACTACTGCCCCCTGTTTCCTCTGTTTTCTGTGCTGGACTGATTAGTACCGCTCCTATGAGCGGTAGTACCGCTTAGATGCGGGCTGAGGGCAGAAAACAGTTGGATTTTCCCCCACTATATAAAGGGGATCTTCTTCCCCAAGAATATTCACCTCTTCTTTCCCCAAGCTCCATTGTCCCTAGCCAATCAAAATTGTTGATTCTCTAGAGATTGGTTGAGAAGGCCCCGATCTACACTTACACCAAGAGAAATCCCCACTAATCCCTTGCAGATCTTGTTACTCTTGGGTGTTTAAGCACCCTAGACGGCTGAGGTCACCTCGGAGCCACATCCCATTGTGGTGAAGCTCCGTGGTTTCGTTGGGATCCTCTAATTCAATTGTGGAGTGAGTCTCAACCTTGTTTTAAAAGTTCCGGTTGCCGCCTTCAAGTGCACAACTAGTAGATTTACGACATCTCGCATTGTGTGAGGGCGTGAGGAGAATACGGTGGCCCTAGTGGCTTCTTGGGGAGCATGGTGCCTTGACACCACTCCAACGGAGATGTACTTCCCTTCAAAGGGAAGGAACTTTGGTAGCACATCCTCGTCTCCACCGGCTCCACTTATGGCTATCTCTTACCTTTACTTTGTGCAAGCTTTTATTGTGATGTATCCTTCTTTGCTCTTGTTGTTGTTGTTGTTGTTGTTCTTATTGTTGGTGTTGTTAGCATCATATAGGTTGCACATCTAGACAACCTCTTTGTTGCTAACCCTAATTTATTAAGAGAAGTTAACAATTGGTAGTTGCCCATTCACCCCCCCTCTAGTCAACAATATCGATCCTTTCAATTGGTATCAGAGCCTCATCTCTTTTTAAGGGTTTCACCACCCAAAGAGTATGGTTGATACCGAGGAGGAAGTGCCCGAGGCCGTGGAGCTAACTTCGATCACACGAGACTACTTAAATGAAGCTATGGCTTCACTTAAGACGTCTATAACCAAAGTCAAGTCCATGCTTAAAGAATTACTTGAGGGGTTGAAAGCTTCTCCCGATCCTTTGCTTATGGTTAATCCTGTCGCATCAGAGTCGGAGGCCCATTCCGACAAGGAAGCGGCTAAAGGTACACAAACTTCTTCCCTTCACAACAAGAATGGAACGGGAACCTTTGCCTCGGTTCCCCCTCCCCCAGTCTATGGAGGACCTGTCCCCACACCTAATATTAACCATCTTGGTCCTTCTCCTAAGCTTGTTAAGGGTGATTTTGCTAATTGGGTTTTCGCATCAAGTCTCATTTGAATCACAGCTCAACAAATCTTTGGAGAATCATTGAGCAAGGCTTCTACCCGCATGATCCAAACAATTTCACCCCAAGAGAAGAGGCGGACAATCAATACAATCACTCCGCCTTGTTCATCCTTCAAGCCGCGGTTCCTCCCTAAGATCTATCTCACTTGCGCCTCTTCACTCATGCAAAGGATTGTTGGGAGCACATCATATCTTTGTACAAGGCGAGCTCAAGCATCCAACAGTCCAACTTTGAAGTGGTCCTTGATGAAGCCGATGAATTTGTGATGCTAGAAAATGAGGATCCTCGTGATCTCCACTGGAGGGTCAAAACTCTTGCGGTTTCTCTTCAAGATCATGGGAGCAAGGATATGGATGACAATTGGATCAAGCGGAAGTTTCTTCAGGCCATCATGCCTTTCAACAAGGCCATGTCCTCCATTATTCATCAAAGACCAGACTTCCACACTTTGTCCTCAAGTGAAGTGTTGGATGATTTTATTGCCATGAACATCATGAACAAGACCGCCAACAATGCTCTAGCCCGTGTCCAGTCAAAGAAAAGCTCACCCACTCTTGCCTTGAAGGCCAAGGCAATTATGAAATAAGAGTTGCCCCGAAGACACTGATACGTCTCCAACGTATCATAATTTTTGATTGTTCCATGCTATTATATTATATGTATTGGATGTTTTATATGCATTATTATGCTATTTTATATTATTTTTGGGACTAACCTACTAACCTAGAGCCTAGTGTCAGTTTCTGTTTTGTCCTTGTTTTTGAGCTTCGCAGAAAAGGAATTCTTATATGCATGATTTGGTATCACTACAAAAAAAAGACACATCCGTGACATTTTGGGCCGAACGGAATTTTTTTCTGTCATACATATGACACTTCTATGACGATAATTGTGACAAAACCCGGTATCATCATAGATGTGGTGGGCTCCTACTTCTATGACAAAAAATCATGACAAAAATGGGCTTTTCGTCACAGGCGGGCGGGCCTTGTTGCATGACATTCTTTGCACCGTCCATGACGGAAGAAACCGTGGTAGAAGCGAGGGGGAGGAAAATTTCGAGGAGTTGCCGGTTACGGTGGGAGGTTACTACTAGGAAAAGGCCTTCTAATGGCGCACCGGTTTTGCCTACTAATGGCGCACTACCGGTGCGCCATTATCACGCCACTAAATTCTTTTCTAATGGCGCTTTGTAGTGCGCCATTAGAATCTGGTATTCTAATGGCGCACCACATAGTAGTGCGCCATTAGTAAAAAAAAAATTCAAATTTTTTTTTTGCAGGATTTTTTTTTAATTTTTTTTCAAAATTTCCAATTTTTTTATTTTTTCTTAATCTCGGGTCACTATGGCAATCTCGAGTCAATATGCTTAATCTCGGGTCAAATCGCACTCCATAGTCAAACTTCGAAAGGTCACCCATCCCTCTCACTACTCCGGCTGAGCACGCTTAACTTCAGAGTTCTATTCTCCCTCGTTTCCAAGTCTGCACTTGTTGTTTTCGACAATAGTAAGATGTCAATCCTATTAACCTCGTGAATTTAGCTTGAGCATGTCTTGACACATTTCCTTTGTTTGAGTTTGAAACTATTGTTCTAAAAAATTAGTAACACTAATATTTCTTGAATAATTAGTTCGCACACAGTTTGACCAGATTTGACCGTAGTTTGACCAGATTTGACCACAGTTTGACCATAGTTTGACCAGATTTGACCAAAATTCAAAAAACTAAAATAATTATTTATTAACACTAATATTCTTGAATAATTAGTTTGACCATAGTTGACTAGATTTAACAAAAACTAAAAAAACTAATTTTGTTTTTGAATTTTTTTGCCTCCAGATCTTAAAAGCCCCGTAACTTTTTTTCTGTTAGGCTTTTGAGGATTTTAAAAATGTTTAACTTTTCGAGTAGATGCTTTTTCATATATAAAACTTTTTCATCGAGTTAGTATGCAAAAGTTATGGCCATTACAAATTTCGGAGAGATTTTGCAAATAAAGTCGAAATTCATATTTGTAAATTTTCCCAAGAACTAGACCACATATCACATGGAAAACTTATTTTCTTTTTTTTTTTGACATTTTATCATTTTTTAAATTTTTTAAAAACTGAAAAGGCGGTCCACAGGGGTGCATTCGGTGGAAGTGGGCAAACAACTAATGGCGCACCGTGGGGTGGTGCGCCATTAGTAGTTAAACTAGTAATGGCGCACCAACCCAATGCGCCATTACTAACTAAAAATTTATAAATTTTTTATAATTTTTACTTCTTTTTCAAAACTTCTAATGGCGCCGCGGTGGGTGTGGTGCGCCATTACTAGTTAAAACTAGTAATGGCGCACCACACCCACCGTGCTCATTAGAAGTTTAAAAAAAAATAAAAAAAAAATTACTAATGGCGCACCGTGGGATGTGGTGCGCCATTAGTATTTGCAAACTAATGGCGTACCAACACATGGTGCGCCATTAGTATATAGCAATGGCGCACCACATGTCTGGTGCGCCATTAGAATCAATCCTATCTTGTCGGTGTACTAAGGTAGGGGTACCTCAGTACCCCAACTTGTGCAGGCACCGCATGACTCCCATAGCTGGATCCACCATCGCTTGCGGAGACCACTCCGGCTCCAGACCAAGCCATTCAAGAACAAAGTGTACAAGACAGAAGCTTAAGACCCCGGCAAGAGGAGCTTGCCGGGAAGGCCGTTCCAGGCTCAAGACTACCTCACTCACGCAAGTCCTTGGCGAGAGGAGCTCGCCGGGGAGACTAGAAGATCACATCACGAAAGACACGCCTCGGCGCTGTACGCATCCCGGCGAGGGCCCGGGGCGGCAAGTTATAGAGCCCGACAAGTCCTGGGCGGCAAGATCAAGACCCGGCAAGGTACTTGCCGGAGAGCTGCGCTGCGTGCCGCCTCGGCTCATCGCCGCAGCGTCGCATCCAGCCTTCTCGAGCAGCGTGGCGGGTGGCTGTGCTGCATGAAGGGTGCGGTGGCACTCCACGGTGGTGGCTCCATCGCCGTGGCAAACGGAGACGCGAGGGCGGGAGCTTTTGGGGTGACGGCGACGGGCATTTAATGCTCTTGTCCCCCTTTGTCAAAAGTAGGTAGAATCCACTGTTCATGCACTCTTCCCGCATTGTTCCAACTACCACCTCTTCTACGTTTTTACCCCTCTACCCTACGTTGACACCTGTCGGTGACCCCTTGCCCTATAAAAGGAGGCCCATGCACAACGTAGGGGAGGTTCCGATCATTCGCCATTCTCGCGAGAGGTGCCGATCATTCGCCATTCTCACAGGAGGTTCCGATCATTCGCCATTCTCGCGAGGGTTTCCGATCATTCGCTATTCTCGCGGAGGTGCCGATCGTTAGCTACCCTCGCGAGACCCGAACCCTTGGCAACTCCAGCGCCTGGGATTCGGCTGATTCCTCACACCACTCCACCACTCGCTCGCATTCTTGAGCAAGATCAAATACAACACAAAGCAGCAGTAGGGTTTTACGCGACCATCGCGGCCCGAAGCTGGGTAAAAATCCACCGCGCCGCGCGCGACCGCCTCGATCTGCTCTCCGTGCATCCTCCGCCCTCGTAGCGAACACACGAAAGGGCCGTCCCCGGCGGCCCCATAGGTGTCGCCGTACCCATCGTAGCGGCGACATCTTTGGCGCGCCGGGTAGGGGCGTCGAGGTTGTCGCGGACCTGATCCGGCGTTAAATGCGGCTGCGCTCTTCATCAACCTCTCCGGTTTAAATCGGCGACTTCGCCGACAAGCTGCGCCATGGCCCAAGGCGAGAGCGAGGGTCGTGACCCGTCGCGTCTCACCGCCGCCACCGGGCAGCGGTGGGCGGAAGAGACGCCCGTGAAGGTGGGCGCCGGCGAGGCACTCGCGGTGCCACGAGATCGAGGCAGGGCGGATGACCGCGCCCGGTCTCCGTGGATCCGCGTCCCCTCGGCATCGACAACCCAGCAGCGCCGTGCCACGGAAGATGGTACTCGCGTCTTTGGGCGAAAACGTGCGAGGCTCGCGGGATGCTCCGGACCGCTGTCCATGCATGAGCAAAGCGAGAGTGCGAGGAGGACTCTGCTCCTCCTATCGCTACTAGGAGTCCGAGCATGTTACGTACCTCGCGCCGCTTCGCCCGCTCCCCCGCACCCGGCAAGCGCATCTCCCTGGGCGCTATCTTTGTCGTCGAGGGCAGCGCCATCGAGCTCTAAGTCCGGCAGGGCGGCTCTGGTGCTCACTCCGACAAGTGCAGCTCCTCGGGCGCTATAAGCCCGGCGAGAACAGCTCGGTGCTCGTTCGTGACGCACCTCCCGAGTGCTGCGTCGTCGCCAGGGCGCGCCATTGAGCTCCATCGGCAAGTGCGAGACACAAGAAAAGAAAAGCTAAGTCGCTCGCGCGCCGTGCGAGCACTTCTTAATTCCATGCTTTTATCTGTTATATCCCTCTCGCGTTTGTCGTTTGTGCGAAACACATGCGTTGAGGAGCTGCTGTGAGCAGTCGCACCCTTACTTTGCCGAACACGCTCAGCGAGTTAAGAGTGAATCGCGACCAACCGGCGCCCTCGTTTCGTTTGAGTCTGTTCGACAAGTTAAGCGGCGTCGCGAACTAGGCGCTTGTAAGGTTGCTTCGGAGCGGACGCCACCGGCGGACTGCCGATGTCCGTACTCAGCAAGCGCGTTAAGCACCGCAAGTTCCTAAACACAGGTGAAAGCGCACAAAGGATGCGAGGCGGAGGGTATAACGTGGCAAGCTTTGCCGTGAGATGTCCTTGGTATGGGAGACTTGTCGCGAGAGGAGCCAAGCCGTGGTCGATTCGCGTGCTTGTTTTGTTTCGAGTCCGCTCAACAAACACAAGTGTCTGCTGCACCTTATCTTGCTTCGAGCTTGCTCAGCAAGGTAAGCGTCATGAATGGCCCGACAAGGTTGCTTGCCGGAGCGACACCGCCAAATGGCTGTCCGCTGACAAGCGTGTTCGCCCGGCAAGCTCCCCAAGAGCGTAGAGTACAAACATACTAGGGGCAAGGCACGGCATCGTATTGCGTAGTCGAGATTCATATACACATACATATACATGAAGCTGTCGCATATCTACCTCGGCTATTTTCATGACTGAAATTGCAGCGACAAGGAGGAACCGAGAGGCCACACCAGCACCTAAGGTCCGACAAGTCCGGGTCGCCGGGGGCTGCGGGTGCCGAGGTTCTTCCTCGGCAAGCCAGCCTCATTTGAGAACTCGGCGCCAAGATTCGTCTCCGGTGAGCCAGAGTTGCTGGGGGCTGCAGTATCAGCTAAGTTTTTCATCCCTCGTCATGCATCCTCCTATGGACCGGGAGATGCGGGGTTGCGCCTTTGAACGGGCGTGTCTTGTAAAAACCCGTACGTGGAGGAACCGAGTTGTGGTCCAGTTGCGTACTTGGTTTGTTTCCGAGTCCGCTCAACAAACACAAGTGTGCCGCTGCACCCTTATCTTGCTTTCGAGCATGCTCGGCAAGTTAAGCGTCAGAAGCGGCCCGGCAAGGTTGCTTGCCGGAAGCGACACCACCAGCGGGCTGCCCCGCGGTCGATAAGCGTGTTCGCCCCGGCAAGCTCCCCGATAACGTAAGAACACGCAAGGCACGCAGTCAAGTAAAGGAGGTGCCGATTGTTAGCTACCCTCGCGAGACCCGAACCCTTGGCAACTCCAGCGCCTGGGATTCGGCTGATTCCTCACACCACTCCACCACTCGCTCGCATTCTTGAGCAAGATCAAATACAACACAAAGCAGCAGTAGGGTTTTACGCGACCATCGCGGCCCGAAGCTGGGTAAAAATCCACCGCGCCGCGCGCGACCGCCTCGATCTGCTCTCCGTGCATCCTCCGCCCTCGTACCGAACACACGAAAGGGGCCGTCCCCGGCGGCCCCATAGGTGTCGCCGTACCCATCGCGCGACGACATATCTATAGCCCTTTTCCTAGTAGTGTTGGGGGCAGAGCGATGCACGTTTCTCTCGTACGTACGCGCGTGTGTGCGAGGCGTTGGCTCTAAGTGAACCCGAGCGAGCCGTTGGGCTCTAACTGAACCCGAGTGATTGCACTACAGGCTCGCATTCTTGAACCGAGGATCGATCGATGGCTGTTAAGCGAACCCGATGGGCGATTCGCCGCTAATGCTGCTAAGCGAAGCGGTCGATTGGATGAGCGATGGCGTTATGGGGGTTTGGATGAGCGATGGCGGTGGCGTTGCCTCTAGATGAGTAGGAACCCGTGGTGTGGAGGCTGGATGAGCGATGAGCGATGAAGGGGTGGCCGTGGAGGGTGGTTGAGCAGGACCCGTGGTGTGGAGGCTGGATGAGCGATGAGCGGTGGAGGGTGCCCGTGGGGTGGTTGAGCGATGGCCGGTGGAGTAAGCGGTGGAGGCTGGATGAGCAGGAGCTCGTGGAGGTGGAGGAGGTCGGCGGTAGCAGTGGAGGTTGGAGGAGGTCGACGGTGGAGATGAACAGTATCCCGTGGAGTTCCATTTTGCGGTATGCCACACCCCTCCCGATGAATAGGACCCCCATTTCGACCGTAGGAAGTCCGTTTTGTGGTACGCCACACCCCTCCCGATCAAAAGGACCCCTGTTTCGACCGTAGGAGGTCCGTTTCCTCCATTTTGCGGTACGCCACACCCCTCCCGATCAACAGGACCCCCGTTTCGACCGTAGGAGGTCTATTTCCTCCATTTTGCGATCGCCACACCCTCCGATCAACGGGACCCTCGTTTCGACCGTGGGAGGTCTGTTTCCTCCGTTTTTGCGATCGCGAGCCCTCCCGATCAACGGGACCCGTTTGAGCGTGGCGGTCGTACCTGCAGCTGTTTCCTCCGTTGTGCGGTACGCCAGGCCTCGTTTCCATCGCTTGTTCTGTCCAAGCCCTCCCGATGAACATGACCATGCATTCCATTCTGACCCAGCCGGTTGGTTCCCCATGAACACGACGACGATGTCGTTTCTCCGTTCCGACCCAGCCATGTACGTATGCGCGAGTAGGCGTTCGAGACCCTGCCCGTATGTACGTATGTGGTCGTATTTTCTTTCTTGCACCCTCGCCGTTGTACGTACGTGTACATGCATGCCTCTACTACGAACAGTATGTACGTACACGTTCGCGACCAGAATGACAACGCTACGTACGCTTTGACTAGGTCGGTCCCGACTGTCAGGCACTTCCTTGCCTGCAAAGATGTAGCTGGTGGGTCCCAGCAGTCAGGGGGGCGAATCGTTTTGTTTTTGTTTTTTTTTGCCCGGACGCACTTCCTTGCATGCGAAGACGTAGCTGGTGGGTCCCAGCAGTCAGGGGGCGAATCTTTTTTTGCCCGGATGCACTTCCTTGCGTGCGAAGATGTAGCTGGTGGGTCCCAGCAATCAAGGGGGCGAATCGTTTTTTTTTTGCCCGGACGCACTTCCTTATGCGCGAAGGTGCAGCTGGTGGGTCCCAGCATTCACGGGGGAAACGTTTTTTTTGTGAAATACTGTGGCCCGTCCGGTGGGTCCCCGCTGTCAGGTGGAGGAATAATTATTTTCCGTGTAATAAGGAGGCACTTCCTTGCTGAGGCCGTGGACCCAGCTGTCAGCCTCTCCACATACAGTCCACGTCCGATGGAAGTCGTTCCTTGACCATGTTGACCACGCCGCGCCAAGAGCACCAGGGCGGTGGAGACGGCGAGGCCTAGGAAGGGGACGACGGGGAGTCGGGGAAGACGCGGCTATGGAAGCCCGCGCGGAGAGGAGTATGAGGGTTCACTAGTTCGGCTGCAGTGTGAGGCTACCGTCACCGCAGGACCTGGCCAGCGGTGGGAATAGTAGGGGGCGGTGAGGCCTCCGCAGCAGCACATCCGGCCACGGGAAGCAGGAGCATGCGGCACAACCGGCGCTGCTTTGGTATTTGGAGCAACAAGACCAGAGGTTGAAGAAGCACTACGGCCGTTGGATGGACATCATCACGGTCCTTTGGAGCTAGAATCGTTTATATTGACTAAGTTGACAAAGCCCTTTGTCCCGTCAACAAGTAGGCCCTAAGTCAGCCTCCCACCAAGGTGGGTCCCAGCTAGCGGGGTATTCATTTTTTGTGCGTAATAAGGAGGCACTTCCGGTGGGTCCGAGCTGACAGCAGGGGGAACGTTTTTTCGCGAAATACGGTGGCCCATCGGGTGGGTCCCAGCAGTCAGGGGCAAATGTTTTTTTCGTGAAATACTGGTGGCCCGTCCGGTGGGTCCCTGCTGTCAGGTGGAGGAATAATTATTTTCGCATAATAAGGAGGCACTTCCTTGCGGCTGCCGTGGACCCGGCTGCCAGCCTCTTCACGTACAGTATTCTTCCGATGGAATTCTGTCGTTGACCACATTGACCACGCCACGCCGAGAGCACCACGGCGGTGGAGGACGGCGAGGCCTAGGAGGGGATGACGTGGAGCCGGGGAAGACGCGGCAGTGGATGCCCACGTGGAGAGGAGTACGAGGTTCCTTGGTTTGGCTGCTTGTTGCCGTCGCCCTTGAGAATAACGAGGGTGTGGGTGAGTGGAGTGGAGGGATGGCCTGGCCAGCGGTGGGAGTAGTATGGAAGCGGTGAGGCCTTTGCGGCAGCACAGCTGGCCACGGGAGGCAGGAGCAGGCAGCACGACCGGCGCTACTTTGGGCGGCTAGAGCAAGAAGACCAGAGGTTGAAGAAGCACTACGGCCGTTGGATGGACATCGTACGGTCACTAGAGCTAGAATCGTTCATATTGACTAAGTTGACAAAGCCCTCCATCCCCGTCAACTTAGTAGGCCCACAAGTCAGGTTCCCACCAAGGTGAGTCCCAGCTAGCAGGGGGTATTCATTTTTTTGTGCGTAATAAAGAGGCACTTCCGGTGGAGTGCGAAATGACAATGGGGAGCGTTTTTTCGCGAAATATGGTGGCCCGTCCGATGGGTACCAGCAGTCAGTGGGGAAACGTTTTTTTAGCAAAATAAGGTGGCCCGTTCGGCGGGTCCCTGCTGTCAGGTGGAGGAATAATTATTTTGCACATAATAAGGAGGCACTTTCTTGTGGCCGCCATGGACCCAGCTGTCAGCCTCTCCACGTACAGTACTCTTCCAATGGAAGTCTGTCGTAGACCACGTTGACCACGCCGCGCCGAGAGCACCAGGGCGGTGGACGATTGCGACGCCTAGGAAGGGGATGACGCGGAGCCGGGGAAGACGCCACAGTGGAAGCCCGTGTGGAGAGGAGTACGAGGGTTCACTGGTTCGGCAGTGGTGTGAGGCTGCCGTCGCTGCAGAATAACAGGGGGTGTGGGTGAGTGGAGGGATGGCCTGGCCAGCGATGGGAGTAGTATGGGGACGGTGAGGCCTCCGCAGCAGCACAGCCGGCCACGGGAGGCAGGAGCAGGCGGCACGACCGGCGCTGCTTTGGGCGGCTGGACCAAGAAGACCAGAGGTTGAAGAAGCACTACGGCCATTGGATGGACATCGTACAGTCACTAAAGCTATAATCGTTTATATTGACTAAGTTGACAAAGCCCTTGGTACGCTCCAACTTAGTAGGCCCACAAGTCAGCCTCCAAAACGGTGCGCCCCTGATGTCAGGGGGAGGAATCAGTTTTTGGGCGGCCGAAGCTAAGATTATCCGAGATTGAAGAAGAAGCACGACATCCGTTGGATAGATATCGAACGGCCACTGCTACTAGAACCGTGTGTTGACTATAATAAGTTGACAAAGCCTTGCATACGCGTCAACTTATTTTTTTAGGGAACGCGTTACTTAGTAGGCCCACCAGTGTGTGGCAGAGAACTTATAGCCCATTTGCGTTTTGTAAGAATGTTTTTTGATAAAAGAGAGCATTCTCTCCGATTTCCATTTGCGTTTTGTAAGAATGTACATCCCATTTTTGAATTCTAATGGAATTTACAACAGCCCATTTACAGTTTGTTAAAAGTACAGCCCATTTTCTAGCTAGGACAACGATTAATAATTTCAACCAACCGTTGAAGACAGAATTCAATAAAATTTCCCACATTTTGATGGGATCCGAAATATTTTTATCCCGAAATTTCTATTCGGATTAAATATAAATTTGTATTACGTAAAAATCCAATGAAACATTGCGCTCGCAACAATGAAAATTTAAGATTTTCAAAATCCATAAATAATATTTTATAAACTAATTTTGTGTTTGGTGCATTTTTTTATAGTTACTACCCAGTTTTTATAATTGCATCCCATTTATTATTTTTAAAGCCCATTTTCCTCTTAAGCCTAATGCATCCCTCCTAGGAAAGATTTGCAGCACAGCGGGGCAGAGAATAACAAGTTGACCTTGCCTGGGTATTCCTCCAAAAGACGTATAGCTGGGCTAGCCATTTTCATCTTGAAAAAAGTAGTATCTGGGCTGGATATCTGGCCTGGGCTAGACGGGCCATAGCCCGCCTAGTTAATACCCTGCTCTCCTCTGAACAACAACGAAATCATCGCCAAGAAAAACTCTGCGGTGCTCACGCCTCAAAAACACAAATACTACTCGAGCTGCTTGGTCCCAGCTGTCGGCCGCACCTTGTGCAATTCTCTCATTTATATTGACTACATAGGTTGACAATGGTGTGGGACCGTGATGTCAGGAAACCAGGAGAAAGCAAAAAAATATAGTTGTACATAATAAGGAGGCACTTGCGTACGTACGACTATGGCCCTAGTGGGTCCCTAGTGTCATCCAGTCAAAATAAAGTCATCTCCTGAATCCTCATGTTCGTTGACCATGTTAACAATGCTCGGCGCCACGGCGAGCGCAACAACTCGAAGGACAACGGAGAGGGCCTCGCGGGCCCTACGGAGGTCGATCTGACGCCGCTGCTCATTCAGAAGCAGGATCATCGGACACCTATGAGCACCTTGGAAACCGACACGGCATGAAGCGGTAAGGCCGCGCTTGGGAGCTCTGGTTTATTTCAAACCTGTATTAACATACAAGTGTAATTTACTCATCATCGGAAGGCCCGAGGTCTGTAAGTAAAACCGGCGGGTTACACGTGTAATTTGAGAGACCAGTGTATATTTTACGAGCATTGCTATATGGACGACATTACTAGACGATACATGCACGACGTGCGTATCATGCGATCCATGGGCAAGGCTAAAACAGCAGCTAACGGCTGGATTAGCAATCGTCCGAGTGTCGTTCAGCGTTTTTATCATGTGTGAAGTACTTCTGATATTTTACTAGTCGAAATCGACCAACCAAGCGCCTTCGCCCGAGACCATCTGCTTTAATTTACAAGCGTCAGTTTTACAAGCGGTTTTGGTTGGAAAACGACGATCCAATCATGGCCTAATATTGAGTTGGTCGGAAGATCATATGGTTTCACGTATAACCTACCCGACATGTCATATAGGCTATGAATGAAACATCAGACGATGAACTTCTTACGCACGGAAACAACAGAAGAGGATGATCTTCTTAACAAGCAAATCACTGGCATTAGATCGACATGCAAAACAATAAGAAGCAATATTCTCAGGAGGCACGGTGAACAGCTCGTGATGCCACATGCCACAACATTCCAAGCTCAACTTTTCAATCAAACACAAGGCATGGCATTACATAGACAATATTCTGAACAAACTCTTAACACAGGAATATCTCAGCAGAGTAACCATTTACTTCTAAACTGAACACAGGAATAGGAAAAAACACTCGACGCTGCTCACAGCAAGGGCGTCCCACTCAAAAATATCAAATGCATGTCTTCTGGCTAACATCAATGAGCAAATTTTGACAAGGTTTTCCAATTCCAATATATTAAACTAACGTCTTCTTGCTAACATCAATGAGCAAATTTTGACAAGGTTTTCCAATTCCAATATATTAAACTAACATCTTCTTGCTAACATCAATGATTAAACTTTGACAAGCTTTTCCCACTCAAAATATGTAATGCCTATGATCGTGTCCTATCTTAGCTTCTTGTACTTGTTTGGGCACTTTTTGCCCAAGGCACTCCACGTGTTGTTAAATTGCCAATGGTCTCTGCAGACTAGTCATGTCACCGGTGTCTAATAATACTCTGTAAATCTTCTTGGTCATTCCTTCTGTAATGTACCGCATCCGGTGACTGCTTCTTTCTGCAAAGTGGAACGACCAACTGGACCCAGTAACACAGCAGTTTGCCTTGGACACATTGGCTCCTTTTGTGCAGTTCAACTAAAATCAAAGTCGGAATAAAACCGAGCTTTAATTTTGATATCCCTGTAAGCAACAATAGGTATAAGGGAAACAATTACTGAGAAATAACGGTTGATTACTTGTCCTAATGGGAAACAAAGCAGGAGAGGAGCAATTCTCCCTCAGTGTGATTCATTCATATTGACTAAGACATTGTCTTAATAATGCCTTGGTTCAACATGTATAACGAACGGCAAAGCAGAAAAGTACCATTCCTAAAACAATGCAACTTATTCATTTTTAAAGATACATTATCTTAACAATACCTTGGTTAAACATGTAGAAAGAACTACAAAGCAGGATAGTACCATTCCTAACAAGTGTTGCAGTTTTGAACTAAGATTCAGTAGTTAATTAATTACGAGAGTGGCATTGCTTAATTTTACCAAATGACATTAGATTAACGAAAAGCATAAACAGTTCAATGGAGAGTGGGCATAACAACAATATGTGCTTCCATCTACTTATAAAGGGGTGATGCGAGTTTGTTGTAACAAAGCAACAAGCATCATGTGCAGGTTGGTCCCATTTTAGTTCACTACTTAATGGGAAAAAACAGCAATACAATAGCTTCAATTCAACATTTATTTAAAACAGTACCAATACAAGTAGCACAACATCTCAAAGCACCTTTGCACAATCATGTGGATGAAGGCACATCTTGACCTTTCATGAGAACACCAGGATAAAATATGAATCTGCTAACACGAATAGGAAATCCAATCTCATTTTGTGCGGTTACCTTTGAAATCAAGCAAAGTGTTTAGCGTAGTGAAGCAAAATGTCATAATAGCAACAAGTTGAATAGATATCATGTGGTAGAGACCAAGATTTGAAACAACTCGGCAGAACACTGAAACAAATCTCGATCTCCTTTTGTGCAGTTCCGCCAAAATTAAGCAAAGTCACGGTGTGACATTCAAGTTGAAGCGCACAAAACACTCTTAAAACATAAGTGTTTGAGTAGCGAAGCAAAATGTCATAATAGCAACAAGTTGAATAGATACCCCTATTTTAAGAGAGGCAAAAAAGGAAACAATTACTTGCCGATAAAGGAGGATGAAACAAACGGTGACAGAAAGAAGCATCTAACTTATCTTGGATGGAAAACAAAGTAGGATAGTAGCATTTCTAAAATGGTAGCATTGATTCATATTAACAGAGACACTCTCTTGAAACAACATTCGTTAAAAAATGTAATTTATTTTAACAGTGGCATTGCTTCAATTTTTCGGCGGCATTCTTAGATTAACAACAGCAAAATAGCTATATGGGACATGCTAGCACCATGTGCATCCTGCGTATAAATGGGTGATGCAGAGTATGTAGCCAACCAGCATATCTGTGTTGGTCCCATATTTGTTCTCTTTGAACATTTTTCCTATGTGAGGGCAGCAAATCTAGTCCTGCACAAACTACCCGACCCCCCCCAGTTTCTTTTCCTTTTCAACAAAGAGACCGGTTCCTTACAGATGTGTGTACTGGGTTACCCCCTTTTTCCCTTTTCGACCAACAAAGCGGCTGGATAGCCAGTCTATACTACTTTTCCTCCCTCCTTTCCTCATTGAACCACGTCCTAGATTCATGCTCCACCCCACCGCACCTTTCTTTCCTCTTTGAACCAAGACCTAGATTCGACTATAGATCAAAAAAGATCCACATGCAGCTAGAGCAACGACGGTTTCAAAGAAACTTATACCTTAGGGTCGTCGGGATGTGGCAAGGTGTGCGGCGGGAGGCCGGATCTGCCCACACTACGTACGGCAGCGAGGAAGAAGGGGTTGGTGTCCCTCCCGCACAGGCGCTGGGTGAAAGAGAACAACGCAGCCGGTAGTGGATTGCCTCCCTTGCCGAAGGCGATAGAGTTAACGCTGCACCTCCTCCCCTTCCCGGTGCGACGGGATATGGACGCCTCCTTCACCAGCTGTGAGGGGGAGAGAGACAAGAGGCCAACGCAGTATTGTTTAGATCTGGTGAAGAGAGGGTGAGAGACTATGAATATAGCAAACCCTAGCAAATGAACGCTGAGCCTCCAGCGTGTAACATATATGTATTGCGGCGAGCGTGTGGAGAGTGCAAACCCTAGCGAACAAGCGCTGAGGCTCCCGCTTATATATATACTCTACTAATGTAATGCGGACTGAGCTCGGTGCCTTCCTCCATCTGCTTTTGGCTGTATGACAGGTGAGCCAGCCACATTTTGGGCCCACCTGTCATAAACCCAAAGGCAGGTGCACTAAGTCAATGAAGATGCGTCCATATAATACTCTCATGTGTATACAACTAATATATAGTGGAGTGGTTTTCTTATTCTCTCCATAACAATCGTTTTAAATTGTGTAAGTATGAAACGAAACTCTTTATTTAATGTACATAGGGAGTACTACTTCCGATGAACTAACGATCCACGCCCACGCGTCCTGGTCGCACTTCCTGTCCTTCACGTGTGGTACACTACCCTCCCTTAAGTGAACAACCACACATGCGCCAAATTATCGGAAGCGTGTGAGAGTGTGTACAAATAAAAATTTTAATTTCAATTATTGGAAAGGTTTGAGAGTATTAAAAAGTTTGACTTGAGTCAAATCTAATATCTTGAGTAAATAAAAATGGAGGGCTACTCGTCCATCCGGTTTTAGTCCACACCATTTTTAAATCAAAGTTAATAGCTGGACAAATAAAATTACAGGGAGCTGGAGACAAAGTTGTGAGAAGGCTTAGAAATCAATACAAAACTTATGCTCTTAGTACCAGCGTCGATCCTTCTTGAGGAAACATTTGGTTCATAGCCAATTGTGTGATAAAATTGCACCAACGTGAAAGGCATTGCGTCTCCAACGCAACCAAGGTGAACTGACGAAGGATATCATCTTTGTGTGTAACAAGCAAAAGCAGCGATGGAAGACAGCTTGTTTTCATTGAAAATCGATCGGCTTCACCGGCCGGCGCAACCATGAGGCGCGACCATGAGCATCAATAGGTCATCGTGGTGATGCATCATCCATTTGGCATCAAGTTTGGGTGAGGCACCTATGAAGTTCGACAAATCCTCACGTGGTCTGTTTCTTCTCATTAATCAAGCTCGAGGAAGGAAGAACCACGTGGCGAGGAAGACGATGGCGGAACAACAATGGCCATCAATTTTGTGTAGTTCCACTAAAATTGAGGAAGACATGCCGGGTATGGAGACCGCATCCTTTGTTTCCAAAAATATAAAAAAAGGGTTAATGAAAAGTACACCAACAAGCAGAAACATCATAATTATATCTTGATGGGAACTAAACCAGGATACCCGAGAAAAAAAGCATTTCTTCATTTAACCAGTGATAGTACTACCACCATATGGACAATGACCGCACAACCACCATGTACTTTTTGTCGAAACAACATGTATACCTCCACCGAGGCATAAAACAGGACAACTTTTCGAGTGGCATTTCCTCTATGATAGTACTAGTAGGTGATGTTGGACCAGCCGATGAACCCTAGCTACTATGCATGGGGAGCTGGGGAGTAGTCGCATAGAAGAAAACCCGCACGCAGCGACCTGGGGAGCTGGACCAGTACAAGAAGTTATACCTCAAGTGGGCGAGATGTCGTTTAGGTGGGCAGGTGGGATCTGCCCACACGACGGCAGCGAACAAGGGCGCGGAGGATCTTCGTCCGCGCCAGCGCCGGCTCCGAGAGGACAGTGCGCATCGGCTCCCCCCGTCACCGACGGCGACAACGTCAACATTGCACCTCCTCACCTCCCGCAGTGGACGGGATTCGGCCGGATCTATGACCACCGGTGAGGAGAGAGAATACTGGACACTGTCATCTTGTTTTGATATGGAGAGGGTGAGAGAGCGAGACGCGAGAAACTCTATCAAACAAGAGTCTATAATGGAGTAAAAAAATCTCTCCATAGCAGTGGTTTTAAATAGAATCTGCTGCGTTCCCAAAAAAAAAAAAGCGAAGCTGGCGGACAATTTTTTAGGGTGCATCTAGGACACATCTAGATGTGACATAGTTATGTCACATCTAAGTTGATGTCCACTATGTTTGTGGTCTTTTTTTTTGGGTCCTATTTTTTTTTTGTTTCTTGTTGCTACATTATATACTTGTGGGAGCTTAGATGTGATATCCTTAAATAACATCTAGATGTGAATTGGACAAACTGATTTTCTAACGTACCAAGAAAGAAAACTCGATCAAAAACACGCCCCCGCTTCCAGGTCGCGAGAGTCGTCGCGCACACACACATAGACATAGACATGCATATCCGTGTTTACGTAAAATTACATTTCCATCTCCAATCATATTTGTCCAACTGGCACATTATTTATGTTGTTAATTATATACGCAACAATAATAACATACAGCATCTCTTGTTTGCGCACGTCTGGACCGCTGCCACGGCGGTCTGACCAACCCGAACCCTCTTCATCACCCGCGTGCTTCCCGCCGAAAGCAGTCGATGCCGCATTCACGCCCGCCGAGCGGACGCGACCTCTCACTAACGCCCGGCATTGAGCGGCGCGCCAGCCGAGAGAGCGTCGCCCGCGCCGCTTCTAGGTGCACGCGGCTGCTCCGCGTTCAAAGGTCGCAATAGCCGGCTACAACATGCATGTAAAAAGTTTTTGGGAGTCCGTGCTACAGCTAGCTGTCCTCCCCCAACTCGTCAATCTCTTCCAGTAGTGCTAGTAGTACTCCATGGCGCGATCCATCGACAAGCAGGCGGGCAAAGTTATCGTATACTCGGTTTGCGGTGAGTGGCATGCCGAGCGACAGTGTGGGGTCAAGCCGTGGAGGAAGGTGAGACACGAACACGACAGACGTGATTTAAACGTTGGTCTTGCTCGATGGCGCGATCCAACGAAACAAAACGTTGGTTTCTCTCCATTTCCATTTTTTCTCCGGAAAAACGGAAACTTTCCACTCCATTTTCATTCCTATTCCAAGGTTGCCCCGTTACAACATTCCATCAAATACAAAGGAAAACTAACACGCATGCTGATGCATCTCAATGATTCACAGATCATAGCCAATATTTACTTCACAGCTAAAGAAAAAAGTTGTGAGAGCGTGTACGAAAGAAAAACTGCTGATGGGGTCACTATGACTTAAACCCTAAACCCTAAACATGATTTAATTCCCTGGTGAGGTAGAACCTGTCGAAGGAAAGACGGCTGGCACCCTCGGATCTTACGATGCTTTTGTGCAGTTCCACTAAAATCGACCTGAGCATCCCTGATGGCAAAGATATTGAAGAAGTGTGATTAGAATAATAGTACTGGCACTAGTTCATGAGACATAAACTCATCACAAGTAGAAGCCGGTAGAAGTAGAGCAAGATCGACATGGAGATGGAGCTACGGCGATGGAGCAAGCCAGCTCAAAAGGAAGATGGACTACAGGACGTCGGGCTGTAGCTAGAAGGCGGTTGAGATGCGGCATCGGCCCAAACCGCGGTGACCCCCGATTGGGACGCACCGACTGTGGGTTTTATCCCTCGCCGATGTCGACCCGTCTCACGCAGAACATTGTTCCTTCCCCAGTTTGAGGATCGGGCCCGTCGTTCTATGCTTGTGAAGAGAGCAACCTTAGCAAGCAGGCTTGTAGCTTAGGCTCCTGCTAGTGTATATATAGTGGTTTTCTTTTTCTCTCCATATCAACCATTTTATATTGCGTACGTGTCATTCAAGAGTGAAATGATGGTTGCTTCTTCCGACTAACTTACTGTGTGATTTGACTGCTCCTTAGTGGCCCCTACACATACTCCCCCTACGTGTATGCAACAATCACATGTACACATGGACGCAAAAACGTGCGCAACGCCCTAATGCATGCATGTCCGAGCACACGACGGAACACACACGGTCACGCTAAGTGCTCAACCTACACATGCATGCACACACATACTCAGTCAGGGTGAGCTAGTGACCGTATAAACACCGGAAAATATATATATTGAGCGCAATGAGCATATTATGAAGTCCACTGACCGTATTTTTACAAATATATAGTGACAGACAGTGTATTTATCTCATTTGAAATTAATCCATATTAACCGGAGAGGAGGTAGTATGGACTAGCATTACTTGCGCGCGGTGGCTCGCAGGACAAGGAGAAACTTTTGACTAATGCAAGCTCTCCCTCGCTCAGGCGGTGGACGTGCAACACTTAATTTGGTGTCAGATTGCCAGAAGCATACACTATACTACTAGTGCTACTATTGTTCGACTTCCCGAATAGGCAAACAGCCATGCACAAAGTTTACTAATATAGTCTATAAAGGTACGTACTATACTATTACTAGGAATCGGATGGAGGAGGGTCTGCACTCTTATTATAATTTTAAAATGTGATAAAGCAATCTTCAACACATTTGGTTATCTTCGAGGGTTCTGGCATGTGATAATGGAAGTTGATTGCATGGAACGCTCGCCACAATTCTCGCTTAATTCTGGCTTATATCCTGTTACAAATAGTAGTGCTCGGTAATATTTCCTCTTTTTTGTTATTCAGCATGTAAACAGGTCAACAAACCTTGCGGCGCATCTTCGTGCGAACCGTGCTTGCTGCACTTTGAATGTGGCCGAGAGATGGCTTGATGAAACACCTCGCTTCCTACTTCTTTTTTTTGCGGGGTACCTCGCTTCCTAGTGACCAGTGTCTTGGCTGATCGTCCTAAGAATGCTTATATATGAATACAGCTCTCTCATTTACCCGCAAAAAGGATTGAGCCATATTAACCGGAAAGGAGGGAGTATGGACTAGAACTACTTTTTGGTGTGTCCCATCAACTCGCAGAACGAGGAAAAGCTTGCAAGACAAGGTGAAGCTCGCTTACGCCTTTTAACTAATGCAACCTACCCTCGGTGGACATGCATCAGTCCATTCCGTGTCAGATTGTCAGAGGCATACACTATAGTACCCAACATGCGGAGTACCATCATTATTCGACTTCACGAAGAGGCGAAGAGCCAAGCGCAGTAGTACCAGTAGTACTACTACTAGAACTGCATGGTGGAGCGTTTGTACTCTTATTTCTTTTTATCTCTGATAAAGTACTTTATCAGAGAAGGGCGGAAAACGATAGCCCAACATGTAATGAATGATATCGATCAACCAACCATGCTCGAATATATCTTGGCCTCCATGCGAACCCGTCTGTGTGTTCTCGCTCCTCGTCTCTCTTAAGGAACGGTGGGTTTGCTCTTTGCCGTCAATTAAGATCGGTTTGCTCACACTCCTGTCCCACATGTTAGTGATATGCCAAGAGGAGGTGCGTTGACCAACTGGCCATACGCGTACTTGGTTTTGAACGTTCATACTACTCCTCCCTCCGTCACAGTTTACAGGGCGCGCTTCATTATGATGCATTTCTCTCAATGCATTTCCACCACCAGAGAGACTTTAGATGCGTTTGGTTTAATGCTCAATTAATTAGGGCGTGGTAACTGCAATCAAGTCCACAATTTTCTCTCCATGTAACTACGAAATGGAGTAAGTGCATGCATGTGTGTACCCGGGGTGGAAGCACTGCATGCATGGGTGTACGCATTATTCCCTCTACTTGTAATAAACGTCGTGCTTTAACTACCAATGCTATTTTTCAGGCCGATCGCTAGTCGCCTTGGTCCCATAGATCTTTTTTCTTTTTTTAAGCGCTTGTATAAGCGATGACGGATGGAGTAGTATGGCGGATTCAAAGAAGAGCGTATTGATGGTTGCTTCTTGAGCAACTTACGATTAGGGAAAGGTGGGGCTTCGATTTGACTGCTCATTACTCACTATTAATGCGGCGCAACGACCGGGCTGAGTCTCCCATGCGGTTGTGCACTACCCCCTCGGTTCATAAATATACTCCGGAGTATATTTGTCTTTCTAGAGATTTCAACGAGTGACTACTCAAATATTTGTCTTTTTAGAGATTTAAAATGGACTGGCACATACAGATGTATATACATATTTTAGAGTGTAGTTTCTCTCATTTTGCTCCGTATGTAGTCACTTGTTGAAATCTCTAGAAAGACGAATGGAATATTTAGGAACGGAGGGAGTACACATATGAACCAAAATGAGTGAATCTACACTCTAAAATATGCCCGTTTGAAATTTGTAAAAAGACAAATATTTAGGAACGAAGGAGTATAATTTTGTGCATGGCACATGGACCCGGATGATGAAGAGGCTTCTGGCAATGCTATCAAGCTTCCATCATTTATTTACATAATTGACGTACTATACAAATAATTTTCCAGCGAGACATGAAATTGTACAATGGTGTGAGCTTTCAGCTTCTGTTTCGCGTGTCTTGCCATCGATGCTCTTTTGGAAACAATAAAAAACTAACTTCCTTGCTAATGCATGTCAATTATTAGCAGATCAGAGCTAATAATTACATCACAACGGAAGACAGAGTTGTGAGAAGGTGTTAAATTAAAATTGACCCATGCTTTCATTGGCAGCAACATCCACCCAGCTCTGTCTAAATCAACAAGGCATGTTGGGGAAAAAAGTAGCTGTCTGGAGCATGCAACATTCCGATCATTTTGTGCGGTTCCACTAAAATAGAGTTGAGCGTCCCTGTTCCAAAGATATTAAGTGTGATTACGATAATAGAGGACTGCTGATGAAACAATAAACACATAAATAGAAGCCGGTTACCTTTGCAGTCTCTTTTAAGACTAACTAGTTGGACAAGATTAGGCTCGGAGTTGGATGAGGAGGATAAAGCAAAACCAATCTCCCTTTGTGCAGTCGCACTGAAATGTAGAGGCGTTGCCCATGGGACATTTTAGTACAACTACACAAAACACTCTTAAGAAAAAAAAGTGATTTGTGTAGTTCACCAAAAGGTCGCAATAGCAACGAGGTGAAATGGATAGCCCTCTTTGCAAAAAAGAGGTAGAAAGGAAACAATTACTGGCCAATAACAGTTGATGACACAAGCGACGACAAAAAAGAAGCATATTCCTTGCCCTAAGGGAAGATAACAACACGGTTGTGGTTGTCTAAAACGGTGTGAGGACGAGAATGCAATATGGAAAGTACGCTGGATGAGCTACGTTTTGGGCAAAGAACTATGGAAGATCCACATGCAGCAAGGTGGGAAGACGGGCAGTGGAGCAAGGCCGAAGGGGATACCTGGAGGTCGTCGGGATGTAACTAGGTGAGCGGCGGCGGGCAGAATCTGCGAGTAGGTGGCGTAGGCCCTGCCGCGCCGGAGCTTGGTCAGAGAGAACGGCGTGTACCGCAGATCGGGACGTGCTGCCTCGGCGCCGTTGAACGGAGAAACGATGCACTCCCTCCCTTTCCCCCAGCGGACGGGATGCGACCGGATCAGTGACCAACAGTGAGAGAGAGAGAGAGGCCACCGCACTCCCTTTCCCCCGGCGGACGGGATGCGGCCGGATCAGTGACCAACGGTGAGAGAGAGAGAGAGAGGCCACTGCAGCCTTGTGTGAGATACTCTGAAGAGAGACAAACCAGGCACGCAAGGCTCCATTGTATATAGTGAGCGGACTACCTTTTTCTCCATAAAAATCGTTTTATATTACGTATACGTGCCATTGGCGCTATAAGCGTATTTAAAAATAGCGCAACAGCGTCAAGTCAAACTTTGTTTTGTGCAGGCGTGGTACATGACCTCCCTAGGTAAACAACCGCTACAGGCATTCAAATTAGCACGTGTGCTGCCATTTCGTAAAGAAATGAGCTCCACCTTGTACCCGCGCAGGTGTGGCTGGGCACGAAGCGTGAGTACGTGCACGGTGCACCTATTCTCTTCTTGTATACGTACACCACCTATGTGGGGTTGTGTGAGAGAGATACAAACCTAGAGAGATATAGTGTGTGGGTTCTTGAGAGTTTTTTTTGGGGGGGGGGGTTCAATCGAAAAATGTAACATATGCAATGTGTGTGAAATAGAGTCCTGGATATAACATATATAGAGAGGGGGCGATCCACGAGAAGAGAGTGGAGGTATCACCAGCTTGAGGTGTCCATAGAATCGAAAAGAGGGATGATGTGTGTGTGTGTGTGTGCGCGCGCGATCGATAAAGAGTGCCATCGAATTTGTGTGTGCCCACGTCAAAGATATAGAGTGGCTGGCCCTCTTTGGAGCGTGAGAGGGACATGTGCGGTTTGTCTTTGTGGCATGGATACCTACTGCAGCGCTCGACTATCGGTGTGTGGTGGGGAAGAGGAGGCCCAATTAACTATAGAGGTACAATGGCTGGTATATGTGTGGGGAGGAGAGAGGCCTACCTCATGTATTAAGGAGATCGATCGCCTCATGTATTAAGGGAGATCGATCGGCATCCATGCATATGTGCATGAGAGGAATAAGGTTGGGAGAGAGACAGAGCTAGAGTGTTGGAGGGGGTGGTAGTGGAGTTGCTTCTAACAAATGGTGGAATAGGCTTGCTAGACAAACGGAGGGCACGCCCGCAATATCAATAAGAGAGGAGATGGCTGCTTGTTGTCTGTGCACGTGCGTGTGAGAGACGGGTCAGGAGGCATGCACGAATGATGAGGGGGGACGATGTGGCTGTGGTAAGCAGACATAACTACATAGGAAGATCAATTTCACTTTGTTAGAGAAAGGAGAGACATAACTTGTGAGGTACGTCGATCGATGGGGGGGTAGTTAAAGTCGATCTAGGTATATGTTGGGAGATCGATCGGTATACATGCATGTGTGTGTTAGAAGCAAACGAGGCACGAGGAGAAGGATAGAGATAGAGGGATGCATGTAGGAGGTGGTACGAGTGGCATACTATATCGAGCAGGGAGGAGTGTGCGAGTACGAGAACGATGAAAAGAGTAGTGGGAGTGAGGCATGGACGGTGACAAGAGAAGAGGGGAAGCTTGTGTTTGTGCTAGGCATGAAGGAAATATGCCCTAGAGGCAATAATAAAGTTATTATTTAATTCCTCATATCATGATAAATGTTTATTATTCATGCTAGAATTGTATTAACCGGAAACATAATACATGTGTGAATATATAGACAAACAGAGTGTCACTAGTATGCCTCTACTTGACTAGCTTGTTAATCAAAGATGGTCATGTTTCCTAACCATGAACAAGGAGTTGTTATTTGATTAACAAGGTCACATCATTAGTTGAATGATCTGATTGACATGACCCATTCCGTTGGCTTAGCACACGATCGTTTAGTATGTTGCTATTGCTTCCTTCATGACTTATACATGTTCCTATGACTATGAGATTATGCAACTCCCGTTTATCGGAGGAACACTTTGTGTGCTACCAAAGCGTCACAGCGTAATCGGGTGATTATAAAGGTGCTCTGGTGTCTCCGAAGGTACTTGTTGAGTTGGCGTATTTCGAGATTAGGATTTGTCACTCCGAATGTCGGAGAGGTATCTCTGGGCCCTCTCGGTAATACACATCACTTAAGCCTTGCAAGCATTTCAACTAATGAGTTAGTTGTGAGATGATGTATTACGGAACGAGTAAAGAGACTTGCCGATAACGAGATTGAACTAGGTATTGGATACTGACGATCGAATCTCGGGCAAGTAACATACCGATGACAAAGGGAACAACGTATGTTGTTGTGCGGTTTGACCGATAAAGATCTTCATAGAAAATGTAGGAACCAATATGGGCATCCAGGTCCCGCTATTGGTTATTGACCGGAGACATGTCTCGGTCATGTCTACATTGTTCTCGAACCGTAGGGTCCATGACGCTTAAGGTTTCGATACGGTTATATTATGAGTTTATGTATTTTGATGTACCGAAGGTTGTTGAGTCTCGGATATGATCACGGACATGACGAGGAGTCTCGAAATGGTCGAGACATAAAGATTGATATATTGGACGGATATATTTGGACACGGAAAGGTTCCGGAGAAGTTTGGAGCTCCGGAGGTTCGGAACCCCGGAGGTATATGGGCCTTATTGGGCCCATGTAGGAGGAAGAGAAGGAACAAGGGAAAGGCGCGCCCCAAGCCCAATCAAATTGGGGAGGGGCGGCCCCCCTTTCCTTCTCCTTCCCCTCTTCCTATTACTACTACTAGTACTACTTCCTAATACTAGTACTCTTTCCTTCCCCTCCAAATAAGATAAGGAAAAGAGGGAAACCTACTTGGAGTAGGTTTCCCCTCCCTATATGGCGCCCCTTGAGGCCGGCCACCTCCTCCCTCCCTCCTTTATATACGGGGTAGGGGGCACCCTAGGACACACAAGTTGATCATTGATCGTTCCTTAGCCATGTGCGGTGCCCCTCCACGATATTACACCTCGATCATATTGTAGCGGTGCTTAGGCAAAGCCTGCGACAGAGAACATCAAGATCGTCACCACGCCGTCATCTCGACGGAACTCCCCTCGGAGCCTCTCTTGGATTGGAGATCGAGGGTGCGTCATCGAGCTGTCGCGTGTCAAGAACTCGGAGGTGCGAGTAACGGTGCTTGGATCGGTTGGACCGGAGGACGTCGACTACTTCCTCTACGTTGCGTCAGCGCTTCGCTTCGGTCTCACGAGTGTACGAGACAACACTCTCCCTCTCGTTGCTATGCATCACTATGATCTTGCGTGTGCGAGGAAATTTTTGAAATTACTCGTTCCCCAACGGTGGCATCCGAGCCTAGGTTGTATGGTTTGATGTTATATGCACGAGTAGAACACAAGTGAGTTGTGGGCGATATAAGTCATACTACTTACCAGCATGTCATACTTTGGTTCGGCGGTATTGTTGGATGAAGCGGCCCGGACCGACATTACGCGTACGCTTACGCGAGACTAGTTTTACCGCCGTGCTTTGCACACAGGTGACTAGCGGGTGTAAGTTTCTCCAACTTTAGTTGAATCGAGTGTGGCTACGCCCGGTCTTTGCGAAGGTTAAAACAGCATCAACTTGACAAACTATCGTTGTGGTTTTGATGCGTAGGTGAGATTGGTTCTTGCTTAAGCCCGTAGCAGCCACGTAAAACTTGCAACAACAAAGTAGAGGACGTCTAACTTGTTTTTGCAGGGCATGTTGTGATGTGATATGGCCAAGACATGATGCTATATTTTATTGTATGAGATGATCATGTTTTGTAACCAAAGTTATCGGCAATGGCCAGGAGCCATATGGTTGTCGCTTTATTGTATGAAATGCAAACGCCCTGTAATTGCTTCACTTTATCACTAAGCGGTAGCGATAGTCGTAGAAGCAATAGATGGCGTAAACGACAATGATGCTACGATGGAGATCAATGTGTCGCGCCGGTGACAATGGTGATCATGATGGTGCTTCGGAGATGGAGATCACAAGCACAAGAAGATGATGGCCATATCATATCACTTATATTGATTGCATGTGATGTTTATCTTTTATGCATCTTATCTTGCTTTGATTGACGGTAGCATTTTAAGATAATCTCTCACTAAAAATTATCAAGTAGTGTTCTCCCTGAGTATGCACCGTTGCCAAAGTTCGTCGTGCCCAGACACCACGTGATGATCGGGTGTGATAAGCTCTATGTCCATCTACAACGGATACAAGCCAGTTTTGCACACGCAGAATACTCAGGTTAAATTTGACGAGCCTAGCATATGCAGATATGACCTCGGAACACGGAGACCGAAAGGTCGAGCGTGAATCATATAGTAGATATGATCAACATAAGATGTTCACCATTGAAAACTACTCCATCTCACGTGATGATCGGTTATGGTTTAGTTGATTTGGATCACGTGATCACTTAGATGACTAGAGAGATGTCTGTCTAAGTGGGAGTTCTTAAGTAATATGATTAATTGAACTAAAATTTATCATGAACTTAGTACCTGATAGTATCTTGCTTGTCTATGTTGTTTGTAGATAGATGGCCCGTGTTGTTGTTCTGTTGAATTTTTGCGTTCCTTGAGAAAGCTAAGTTGAAAGATGATGGTAGCAACTACGCGGATCGGGTCCGTAATTTGAGGATTATCCTCATTGCTGCACGAAAAATTACGTCTTGGAAGCACCGCTGGGTGCCGAACTTCTTCTTGATGCTGGCGACGGCGTTAAGAACGTCTGGCGAGCAAAGCTGATGACTACTCGATAGTTCAATGTGCCATGCTACGGCTTAGAATCGGGACTTCAACGACGTTTTGAGCGTCATGGAGCATATGAGATGTTTCAGAGTTGAAGTTGATATTCCGAAGAATGCCCGGATTGAGAGATATGAAGTCTCCAATAAGTTCTATAGCTGCAAGATGGAGGAGAATAGTTACGTCGGTGAGCACATACTCAAGATGTGCGGGTATTGTAATCACTTGATTCAAGCGGGAGTTACTCTTCCGGATGATAGCATCATTGATGAATTCTCCAATCACTTCCACCAAACTACAAGAGCTTCGTGATGAACTATAATATGCAAGGGATGGATAAGGCGATTCCGAGCTCTTCGCAATGCTAAAGGCTGCGGAGGTAGAAATCAGAAGGAGCATCAAGTGTTGATGGTTAACAAGACCACTAGTTTCAAGAAAAGGGCTAAGGGAAGAAGAAGGAACTTCAAGAAGAACAGCAAACAAGTTGCTGCTCAAGAGAAGAAACCCAAGTGCGGACCTAAGCACAAGCCGAGTGCTTCTCCGCAAGCAGATTGGTCACTAGAAGCGGAACTGCCCCAAGTATTTGGCGGATAAGAAGGATGGCAAAGTGAACAAAGGTATATGTGATATACATGTTATTGATGTGTACCTTACTAGAGCTCGCAGATAGCACATGGGTATTTGATCTTGGTTACATTGCTAATATTTGCAACTCAAAGCAGGGACTACGGATTAGCGAACAACGGCAAAGGACGAGGTGACGATGCGCATGGGAAATGGTTCCAAAGTCGATGTGATCGCGGTCGGCACGCTACCTCTACATCTACCTTGAATTAGTATTAGACCTAAATAATTGTTATTTGGTGCGGCGTTGAGCATGAACATTATATCTAGATCTTGTTTGATGCGAGGCGGTTATTCATTTAAATCGAGAGAATAATGGTTGTTCTATTTATATGAGTAATATCTTTTATGGTCATGCACCCTGAAGAGTGGTCTATTTTGATGAATGTCGATAGTAGTGATACACATATTCATAGTGTTGAAGCCAAAAGATGCAAAGTTGATAATGATAGTGCAACTTATTTGTGGCACTTGCCGTTTGGGTCATATCGGTATAAAGCGCATGAATAAACTCCATCTTGATGGACTTTTGGAATCACTTGATTATGAATCACTTGGTACTTATGAACCGTGCCTCATGGGCAAGATGACAAAACGCCGTTCTCGGTACTATGGAGAGAGCAACAGATTTGTTGGAAATCATACATACAGATGTATGTGGTCCAATGAATATTGAGGCTCGTGGCGGATATCGTTATTTTCTCACCTTCACAGATGATTTATGCAGATATGGGTATATATCTACTTAATGAAGCATAAGTCTGAAACATTTGAAAAGTTCAAAGAATTTCAGAGTGAAGTTGAAAATCATCGTAACAAGAAAATAAAGTTTCTACGATCTGATCGTGGAGGAGAATATTTGAGTTACGTGTTTGGTTTACACTTAAAACAATGTGGAATAGTTTCACAACTCACGCCACCCGGAACACCACAGCGTAATGGTGTGTCCGAACGTCGTAATCGTACTTTACTTGATATGGTGCGGTCTATGATGTCTCTTACAGATTTACCGCTATCGTTTTGGGGTTATGCTCTAGAGACAGCCACATTCACGTTAAATAGGGCACCGTCGAAATCCATTGAGACGACACCTTATGAACTATGGTTTGGCAAGAAACCAAAGTTGTCGTTTCTTAAAGTTTGGGGTTGCGATGCTTATGTGAAAAAGCTTCAACCCGATAAGCTCGAACCCAAATCGAGAAATGTGCCTTCATAGGATACCCAAAGGAGACAGTTGGGTACACCTTCTATCACAGATCCGAAGGCAAGACATTCGTTGCTAAGAATGGATCCTTTCTAGAGAAGGAGTTTCTCTCGAAAGAAGTGAGTGGGAGGAAAGTAGAACTTGATGAGGTAAGCTGTACCTACTCCTTGTTGGAAAATAATACATCACAGAACCGGTTTACGTGGACGTCAAAACCAACTAGTGAGGAAGTTGATGATAATGATCATAGAACTTGAGATCAAGTTATCTGAGAACCACGTGGGTCGAGCAGAGTAAGATCCGCACTGAGTGGTACGGTAATCCTATTCGGAAGTCATGCTACTAGATCATGATGAACCTACGAACTATGAAGAAGCGATGGTGAGCCCAGATTCCGCAAAATGGCTTGAAGCCATGAAATCGAGATGGGATCCATGTATGAGAACAAAGTATGGACTTTGGTTGACTTGCCCGATGGTCGGCAAGCAATTGAGAATAAATGGATCTTCAAGAAGAAGACCGACGCGGCGGTAATATTATCGTCTACAAAGCTCGACTTGTTGCAAAAGGTTTTCGACAAGTTCAAGGGGTTGACTACGATGAGACCTTCTCACCCGAAGCGATGCTTAAGTCTGTCCGAATCATGTTAGCAATTGCGAATTTATGATTATGAAATTTGGCAAATGCATGTAAAACTGCATTCTGAATGGATTTACGGAAGAAGAGTTGTATATTATGCAACCGAAGGTTTCATCGATCCAAAGGAGCTAACAAAGTGTGCAAGCTCCAACGTTCCATTTATGGACTGGTGCAAGCCTCTCGAAGTTGGAATAAGCGTTTTGATAGTGTGATCAAAGCATTTGGTTTTGTCTGAGACTTTTGGAGAAGCTTTGTATTTACAAGAAAGTGAGTGGGAGCTCTGTAGCATTTCTAATATTATATGTGGATGACATATTATTGATTGGAAATGATATAGAATTCTGGATAGCATAAAGGGATACTTGAATAAAAAATTTTCAATGAAAGACCTCGGTGAAGCTGCTTACATATTGGGCATTAAGATCTATAAAGATAGATCAAGACGCTTAATTGGACTTTCACAAAGCACATACCTTGACAAAGTTTTGAAGAAGTTCAAAATGGATCAAGCAAAGAAAGGGTTCTTGCCTGTATTGCAAGGTGTGAAGTTGAGTAAGACTCAAAGCCCGACCACTGCAGAAGATAGAGAGAAAATGAAAAGTGTTCCCTATGCTTCATCCATAGGCTCTATCATGTATGCAATGCTGTGTACCAGACCTGATGTGTGCTTTGCTATAAGTCTAGCGAGGAGGTACCAAAGTAATCCAGAGTGGATCCTTTGGACAGCGGTCAAGAACATCTGAAATACACGAAAAGGACTAAGGATATGTTTCTCGTATATGGAGGTGACAAAGAGCTCATCGTAAATGGTTACGTTGATGCAAGCTTTGACACCGATCCGACGATTCTAAATCGCAAACCGGATACGTGTTTACATTAAGCGGTGGAGCTGTCGGTTAGTGCAGTTCAAAGCAAAGCGTCGTGGCGGGATCTACATGTGAAGCGGAATACATAGCTGCTTCGGAAGCAGCCAATGAAGGAGTCTAAATGAAGGAGTTCATATCCGATCTAGGTGTCATACCTAGTGCATCGGGTCCAATGAAAATCTTTTGTGACAATACTGGAGCGATTGACTTAGCGAAGGAATCCAGATTTCACAAGAGAACTAAGCACATCAAGAGACGCTTCAATTCCATCCGGGATCTAGTCTAGGTGGGAGACATAGAGATTTGCAAGATACATACGGATCTGAATGTTGCAGACCCGTTGACTAAGCCTCTTCCACGAGCAAAACATGATCAACACCAAGACTCCATGGGTGTTAGAATCATTACTGTGTAATCTAGATTATTGACTCTAGTGCAAGTGGGAGACTGAAGGAAATATGCCCTAGAGGCAATAATAAAGTTATTATTTATTTCCTCATATCATGATAAATGTTTATTATTCATGCTAGAATTGTATTAACCGGAAACATAATACATGTGTGAATATATAGACAAGCAGTGTCACTAGTATGCCTCTACTTGACTAGCTTGTTAATCAAAGATGGTCATGTTTCCTAACCATGAACAAGGAGTTGTTATTTGATTAACAAGGTCACATCATTAGTTGAATGATCGATTGACATGACCCATTCCGTTGGCTTAGCACACGATCGTTTAGTATGTTGCTATTGCTTCCTTCATGACTTATACATGTTCCTATGACTATGAGATTATGCAACTCCGTTTACGGAGGAACACTTTGTGTGCTACCAAAGTCACAACGAATCGGGTGATTATAAAGGTGCTCTCTGGTGTCTCGAAGGTACTTGTTGAGTTGGCGTATTTCGAGATTAGGATTTGTCACTCCGAATGTCGGAGAGGTATCTCTGGGCCCTCTCGGTAATACACATCACTTAAGCCTTGCAAGCATTTCAACTAATGAGTTAGTTGTGAGATGATGTATTACGGAACGAGTAAAGAGACTTGCCGTAGCGAGATTGAACTAGGTATTGGATCTTGACGATCGAATCTCGGGCAAGTAACATACCGATGACAAAGGAACAACGTATGTTGTTGTGCGGTTTGACCGATAAAGATCTTCCTAGAAAATGTAGGAACCAATATGGGCATCCAGGTCCGCTATTGGTTATTGACCGGAGACATGTCTCGGTCATGTCTACATTGTTCTCGAACCGTAGGGTCCATGCGCTTAAGGTTTCGATAACAGTTATATTATGAGTTTATGTATTTTGATGTACGAAGGTTGTTGAGTCCGGATATGATCACGGACATGACGAGGAGTCTCGAAATGGTCGAGACATAAAGATTGATATATTGGACGGATATATTTGGACACGGAAAGGTTCCGGAGAAGTTTGGAGCTCGGGAGGTTACGGAACCCCGGAGGTATATGGGCCTTATTGGGCCCATGTAGGAGGAAGAGAGAAGGAACAAGGGAAGGGCGCGCCCCAAGCCCAATCCGAATTGGGGAGGGCGGCCCCCTTCCTTTCTCCTTCCCCTCTTCCTATTACTACTACTAGTACTACTTCCTAATACTAGTACTCTTTCCTTCCCCCTCCAATTAAGATAAGGAAAAGAGAGGGAAACCTGCTTGGAGTAGGTTTCCCCCTCCCTATGGCGCGCCCCCCTTGAGGCCGGCCACCTCCTCCCTCCCTCCTTTATATACGGGGTAGGGGCACCCTAGGACACACAAGTTGATCATTGATCGTTCCTTAGCCGTGTCGGTGCCCCCTCCACGATATTACACCTCGATCATATTGTAGCGGTGCTTAGGCGAAGCCTGCGACAGAGAACATCAAGATCGTCACCACGCCGTCGTCTTGCCGACGGAACTCCCCTCGGAGCCTCTCTTGGATTGGAGATCGAGGGTGCGTCATCGAGCTGTCGCGTGTCAAGAACTTCGGAGGTGCGAATGCGGTGCTTGGATCGGTTGGACCGGGAGGACGTCGACTACTTCCTCTCGTTGCGTCAGCGCTTCGCTTGGTCTCGAGGGTACTTAGACAACACTCCCCTCTTGTTGCTATGCATCACCATGATCTTGCGTGTGCGTAGGAAATTTTTTGAAATTACTACGTTCCCCAACAAGGCACACCTGGCTAGAGAGGCATATCGATCGATGTGTGCTGAAAAGAAGGAGCTGGGGGCCTACACAAACCGTGGGTGAGCGACCTAAAGTGAAAAGAGCGAATTTATGCTGATGGAGCTAGAGAATCTTGAGGAGGGTGAGAGGATGCGGGCGTGTGCATGCACAAGAGAAAGTTAGCGCTAGCTACAAAGATAAGAGGGTTGTGTGTGTGTAAAAGACGAATAGAGATCATATATACTTCATTATAAAAAGCGAATTCGGATATTTGAAGAATTTATCATAGTGTTTTAAACCGACGAATGTGTGAATATATATAACGGTGATACACATGGTGTGTTTATGAACATGTTATACTACATTTAATATATTTTATCTCTACTCTTATAAAAAACGGAGTTGTTGATGATGGTGTGCCTGCCATCCTGCATTATAGGCCGTCCGATTTATATCTGGCGGATAGCAAGGAAACTATGATGGTTGAAGTTGGCAACAATCATGATTGTAGATTCTTATTGAAATAGAGAAACGAATTCAAATTTAGTTCGAATTGCAGCGGTAGTATAGACATTTGGAATGCACTAAAATGTTGGTATGAGTAGGTTACATGCATTATACAGCAAAGCAAAAAAAGTTAATCGGACATAACATGGATTCATACTCCCTCCTTCCATCTATATAGGGCGCAATGAGATTTTTAAGACCGCCTTTGACTATTGACAAGATTAATAGTACATGACATGCACAATGTGAAAATTATATCATTGAAAGAACCTTTCACAAACGAAGTTAACGGTGTGCTTTGTGTAAGTTGCATGTCATATATCATTGCTCTAATATTTGGTCAAAGTTAGCATCGAAAAACGCATTAGGACCTATATAGATGGAAGGAGGGAGTAGCTTTGAATAGCATTTGTATAGTAAAACGGGGCAAGACTGTCTCTTTGTGTGGTGTGAATAGTTTTATTTTTTTCGTTTTATTTTTGGTTGAGGGAAGTGCGAATTGATTTGGTACGTACAAGTACAATATTACTACACGTTAGGTTTGTTATATCCTGAAAATTCAGATATCGTGCTCCCAAAACTGGCGCCTTCACAACCCGCGCCTTGCTATCCCGAAATTACAACACGCGTGAAAACTCCCTCCAGCTGCCAAATCCCAACACGCGAAATCCCCCTTCTAACCCTGAGCCGAAAGGGCCGCTAGTTCAAATCGGTGGGGGGTACTTTTGTAACACACCCTACATTTTGGACAAGCACGTCCGTAAGTCATGCTTCACCCCCTCCCATCGCCCCCTTTTCGCCATTCGAAATCCCAGGCCGCCATAACCTCTCTGCTCCAGCCGCGAAACCCCACCGTCCTCCGTCCGCCACGTCACTGCTGCCCAGCCGGAGCCTCTTCCCCGATGACGTCGTCCACCGCAACAGCTCGACGTCCCTCGTCCACCTCCCCGGATGAGGATCCGTCGTCCATCTCGCCGTCCCGCCGGTTCAGCCGCCCCGTCCTCCACCTCCAAGGAGCTGCTCCAACGATCGCCTCGTCTATCGCGGCTGCTCCATCCCCACAGCGCCGCCTTAACCTGCTCCACCGGAACCGAAGCATCCTCACTGACTCCTCGGACGAAGCCGAGGCCTACTCAGCGCCACCAAAGAGGTTGTACACTCATCGCATCGCACCTTCTCCTTAACTCGACCTCCCGGCGCCGACGGTGCTCCATCCTGCACCCCCATGGAGCGACTACCTTGAAGCCGGCGCCCTGGCGACATCTCCACGAGGCTCTCCCCGGTGCAAAGGCCGCCGGTGGCGGCGTCCATACCAGCCGGACCTGCTGCTGCTGCTCGGCTCTCGCTTCCTTCGCTTCGTCTTCTGCTGCTGCTGCTCGGCTCTCGCTTCGATCGCTTCGCTTCGCCCATTTGTATTCTTGCTGCTCTCCCCCTCGCTCGTCTTGCTTTGCTCTGCTCGATTAAGCCACACTTTAGTCGGTGAATCGACTTTTGGGTCGATCGATTTTCAGGGGTTGGGGGGCTCGCGGAGTTAAGGAAGAACCACCCATAGCGGGACGGGACTCACCGGAGAGGTACCCCACTATCTATCTTAGGGTTCAGGGTGGGGGGTGGGCGGGGGGCCTAGAGGGATAGCCGGGGTGGCGGTGGCGAGTTGTTTCGGGGCGGCGAGGCGGCGGTTCGGCCGATGGTGGCAGGCGGCTAAGGGGTGTGCAGGTTGAAGATGAACTACAGGCCCTCCCTAAACTACATGTCAAGTGTCTCTCTGCTACCATTGCATTCAGTTTCAACAGTAGCATTCAGATTCCACATTTAATTTCGGTTTCAACAGTTAAGTTCAGAGTCAACAGTTTTTACCTCATCTGTTGTAGTCGGGTGGTTTTTGGTGATGTTAATTTTAAATCCATTTTTCATCATCTATTGGAGATGCTATTAGAATCCCACTTGAGATTGACGATGTCTGTCTTGTGCTGCTTCAGCCTTAACGTCTTACGGCTCACCGGAGCTGCTCCAACGATAGAACGATCCATCACAACAGAGCAGTGCCCTGGACGCCGTCTATAGATTCCTCAGATCTTCCTCCACACCTCCGACAGCCACCTCTGCCTCAACTGCTTCAGCGACCAACCCAATGATGCTGAGGTCGACACGGCTGCTGCAAAGAGGTTGTACACTTGTTGCATCACTTATTACTATACATTCACGTCGATCCATTAGGGCTATTTTGGTTCAACGGAAAAACGTCGATCCACTGGTTGTTACCATCACTCTAAATTCTGCATGCTCTCCTTACATAATCTCACCATATTTTTTCGTATGCATGTCAGATATTGTACACAGTCATGCTGAACATGTAGAGAAAAAGAGAAGAGTTTTGCGTGGCAATACAATGTCATGCAGACATCGCTCCATGGTGGGTTCAATGGCAAACCCTCCCCACCCCTCTCGAGATTGTAATCGAGAGGAAGATATATGTTACGAGGCATATTGAGGGCGTGACGACCACTCCTATTTACCCCCAAGGTGTTTGCTCTACCTTGGCATGATGATGTTAGTCATATCATGCATATGTTGCCTTTGAGTGCCTACTTTTGACATCATATATGTCATCTGCTTGGTTTAGACATGTTACGTAATGCCACTGTTTAGTTTCTATATCATATATGGGAATTATGCGGTCTCGTGTCTTTAGCCAGCCATAATATATGTGAAATGTGCAATGCCATCTTGTTTAACCAGGCATCACATATTTGAATGATATCTTGCCCATCCTTTTCTTCATTACATTTCCATTTATCGACAATGTTTGTACATTAAACTACTCTTCCTTTGAATCAGCCATTTGGGTGGGAGATGGAAAAATCTGGAGTGAAAACAAGGCCTTGAGCGAGCAGTCTGCTGCTGTCAAGCAGATCTCTTGTTGGGTCCCGATAGCTCCTCGAGAGATGGATTGAGAGGCAGATGACCAGTCCTATTCCCCCCCGAGGTGTATGCTCTAACTTGCACAGTTATCTTGCTCATATCATGCATACGGTGTCTTGCATTGCATAGTTTAGACATCATATACACAATATTCAACACCATGTTCTTAGTTCGGACATCATATCGAATGCCTTACATTTGGCATATAAATCACATATGTGAATTAAATGATGCGATCTGATTACTTAGATAACATGTAGGTGAATTATGTCATGCGATCCTGTTTAGTTATTCATCATATCTTTGAATTATGTTGTGCTATGCTATCCAGTTTAGATAGACATCATATATGTAAAATTATGTCATGCTATCCATTTTAGTTAAACAATATACATGTCAACTATTTCATGCCCTCTTTTTTCCACACTATCTATTGCATCTGTCTCTCATACAATGTCTGTACATTCAACTATGTTTCCGGTTTATCAGCCATTTGAATTGGAGCGGGTGATGCCACTATCTAGCGGAATAAAAACACGGTCTTCAAATAAAACAGTGCTACCTCTTGGTGGAGATAGCACCCCGGTTGTACATGCACAAGAACCAGCCCTACCACACATAACCCAAACTCTCGCGGATTGTACCCATACTGCGATGGACAGAGAACCAACTTCACCCAATCTAACCCCAACCCCAGCCGATAGTAACCTAGTTCCTATTGACATGGCACCATCTCCACCATAGAGCTCCCAAACAACAACAGTTAGTAAGGCAGCCCCAGTGCCCAAAGGGCGATACTATCTGGCGAACCCCAACTCCACCGGTTAATGCGCCTATTCACGTGGAGGAAGCACAACCAGCCGATCGTAGTTTAGCATCTATCGCATTTGATGTTGTTAAATCGTATGTGCGTATCTTCCCATCTTGGAAATATTATCTTGAAGATGAAGGAAAATGCGATTGCGGTGTTTGTCCGGGAGTTATGTGTAAGTAATGTTATTCATGGCAATTACTTTGCTTCGTCCCATACATCCTACCTCCATGATGGTTATAATACAGCAAATTTTCCCATTTTTCTCAATACAGAAGGACTGATTTGGAAACTCAGGATGAGGTAATCTATGCTAATACCTCTGCTATCTTCAATAATGCTTGGTGGTAGTATCAGAATTACCTGAAGAAAATGTACTTCACCAGCAAAGAAACTCATCAAATTCCCTTACGTTCTCCTGAGACACATTTACTGGACGATGACTGGGAACGCCTTGTTCTATACTGGTCCCGAACCAAGAATGTGGTAAGGTCTATGAGCTCATTTTTTATTTTTAAGTATTTTATTCTTGCGTCTTATTGTATTCTGTTCATGTAGAACAAGTGCCTAAACCTGAAGAACAACTGTTCTAATTTAAGATTCCATTGCTAATTTGCTTTGCTCTTGTATCCTTTGTATTTCTTGATCTGAACTTATTTTTAAATTGAAGGATCAATCGAAACTCCAATGGCACAGCAGGTATGTTCATGCATGTTTCTTTAACAGGTTTGCTCTTATCAATAGCTCTGTTGATTTCAATTTCAATTGTGTATCTGATTGACTTTCATATCATGCACATTACTAGCATCACAATAGAGCCAATAGTGTTGTCGTACATGTAGACCCGTGGTACCCATCTGAAATCTTGTTACGTAGTGTAGTTTCCCACGCTTTGTATTCTTTCACTTTGTTGCTTTGTCTTGAACTGATATGATTTGAACCATGTCTCTATTTTGATTTGGCAAGACAATCGGTGACCATAGGACATAGATATATGTTTGTTTGATGCTTTTATTATGTACTAGTACTTGGCAATAGAAGACTTGGTAGTTTAATCCTGTCCACCTTACTAATGAACTGGTTCACGAAATGAGTTTCATATACTAGTACATGCTAAACTTGTTATGTATGCGCTTGTTTCTTCTTTTAGAATCTTGTGAGAATATTGGGGAAGAGTGCCTTATTAAGCAATGGTAAAGGAAATGTCTGAGATAAGGTTCAGGATAGTGACACATCCTTGTTGGTCTCCAACAAAGCTGATAAAACAACTAAGAACACTATCTTGAAGACAATGAGACAACCCCAAAGTCTGTCTTGGTTTAGTGTTCGATTCTTGGCCACTACCGCATGCACAAGCTATTCAAACTCCTTTATGCGAATCAGTTCGGTTTCTTGAGTCTCAACTACAAGTGAAAGACATCGATCAGGTGTCTTTGCGACAAGAAGCGGAAGGACTGCGGAAGTCCACGGAGCATTCAGATGCATACTTTACGGTGCAACAACAAGCGTTGGAGGATTTTAGCGCCAAAGCAGGACAAAGCTAATCAGCTTGCTAAGCTTATTGCCCCGCATGGTGGATACCGGGATAACGTTTCTTGAGCTCTTCTGAAGTTGTTTCAGTTATGCTCTTGTTTTGCTGCCGCGTTTATTTGCACGGGTGGCCAATTTTGACGGCCAAGTGTATGTAATATGCTGCTTTGTTCCCTATATTTTCACTGGTGGCGAACTTTGATGCCCAGTGGATGTAATATGGGTAATAGCGGTAATAGGCTAGCCTTAGTTGCTTGCTTATTTATTTCCTTATTGTCTTGTTTAGTTGTTTGCTTGTAGTCACTGCAGTTCTTTTTCTATGTTTTTCTAGTGGCCACAATAGCCTATTTTTGGTAACTAGGCCAAAATAATCATGGCAACACACGCACTGTTGTAACCATGGGCCTCCTACAGGCCGTGTGATCCATGGGCCTTCGTTCGGCCGTAGGACCATTGGCCTTCTATATGGGCTGTAGGATCCATCGGCCTTCTTTACGGGCCTTAAGGATCAATGGGCCTTCTACGGGCCATAGGGTCCATGGGCCTTCTACGGGCCGTACTATCCATGGGCCTCATACGGGCCGTAGGATCCATGGGCCTTCTACGGGGCGTATCATCATTTCGCCAATCATGGGCCGTACTATTCGTGGACCATAACGGGCCGTTAATATGCCGTATTTGATAACTCTATTAAAACAGCCCAACGGGTTTTTTTGACATGAAAAAGGCCCAGCGTATTAACGGTCATAAGCGGACCAAGCTGTAATAACGGGCTTAATTTGGCCCTAGCGAAAATAGCGATGAACGGGCCGTATGTAACGAATCTGCAAATGAGCCCAAGAATCAATGGGCCACGAGAAGGCTGAAAGATAACTTGGGTGAAGCGGCCCAATGGAATAACGGGTAGTTAATGGGTATAAAGTGATACCTTTGTTCATTACGGGCCGGTTTCACCATGGGCCGTTAATGGGCCAAGAGTTACAAAGGTCCTCATATGGGCGAAAGAAGTCATGAGCCACACATGGGCGGAAGTTAAAGCGGGCGAATCATATTATGCGGCCGGATGGCGCTCTTGGGCCTAATTCGGATAAGGCGTAGCGGGCCCTGAGTTAGCGGGCTGTAAATGGGCTATATGCGAATAGGCCGTTAACAGGCTTTCTGTGGGCCAGCCCGCCACCTTTTGACCAAGTCAAACGGGCCGGCCTTTTCACAGGAATGGGCCTCTGTTGGGTCGTGCCACGTGTCCCCGTATCATAGGCGCCTTCGGTCCAATGAGCGGATGACATCTGTCCGAACGGTGAGCCGACACGTGTTTGCTCCAGCCAATGATGATTTTACACGTGGAAAATCCCCATTGGTCGGGGCTGTTAACGGGTTATCAGATCCAAAACCCGACTCGATAGCTTAACACGTTCCCTTACGGTGGATGCCACGTGTCGGTCACCCTTGACGAAAGCAGTTCTGTGACACGCGATTTATCGTCTTGGAAGTGGACACTTCCGTGATGATAATTTTGGTAATGTCATGGAACACTTCTACGACAGCACAGGTATGACTATCTTGATTCTGTCATAATTTTGTCATGAATGTACATGCATGAAAAAAAACGCGACCTACTGTGACAAATACGTATCATCACGGAAGTGTATTTTTTTTGTAGTGTATCTTTGTATTTCTCTGCAAAATATCAGTTTGGTTTGGCCAACTAGTTTGGTTTTTCTTGCAATGGGAGAGGTGCCTAGCTTGGGTTCAATCTTGCGGTGTCCTCGCCCAATGACAAAGTAGGGGTAACAAGGCACGTATTGTATTGTTGCCATCTAGGATAAAAAGATGGGGTTTACATCATATTGCTTGAGTTTATTCCTCTACATCATGTCATCTTACTTAATGCATTACTGATGACCCACAAGTATAGGGGATCTATCGTAGTCCTTTCGATAAGTAAGAGTGTCGAACCCAACAAGGAGCAGAAGGAAATGAAGCGGTTTTCAGTAAGGTTTTCGCTGCAAGCACTGAAATAATAGGTTATAGATAGTTTTGTGATAAGATAAATAGTAACAAGCAAAAGTAAATAAAGTAAATAAAGTGCAGCAAGGTGGCCCAATCCTTTATGTAGCAAAGGATAAGCCTGGACAAATTCTAATAATGAAGAAGGAGCTCCTGAGGACACATTGGGAATTATCGTCAAGCTAGTTTTCATCACGTTCGTAAGATTCGCGTTCGGTACTTTGATAATTTGATATGTGGGTGGACCGACACTTGGGTACTGCCCTAACATGGACAAGCATCCCACTTATGATTAACCCCTATTGCAAGCATCCGCAACTACAAAAAGGAGTATTAAGGTAAACCTAACCACAGCCTTAAACACATGGGTCCATATCAACCCCTAGCGAAGCAACGGATAAACTAGGGTTTAAGCTTCTGTCACTCTAGCAACCCATCATCTATTTATTACTTCCCTATGCCTTCCTATAGGCCCAAATAATGGTGAAGTGTCATGTAGTCGACGTTCACATAACACCACTAGAGGAGAGACAACATACATCTCATCAAAATATCGAACGAATACCAAATTCACATGACTACTAATAGCAACACTTCACCCATGTCCTCAGGAACAAACATAACTACTCACAAAGCATATTCATGTTCATAATCAGAGGAGTAATAATATGCGTAAAGGATCTGAACATATGATCTTCCACCAAGTAAACCAAATAGCATCAACTACAAGGAGTAATCAACACTACTAGCAACCCACAGGTACCAATTTGTGGTTACAAGATTGGATACAAGAGATGAACTAGGGTTTTGAGAGGAGATGGTGCTGCTGAAGATGTTGATGGAGATTGACCCCCTCCCGATGAGAGGATCGTTGGTGATGGCGTTGGTGATGATTTCCCCCCCGAGGGAAGTGTCCCAGCGAACAGCTCGCGAGCCCTAGATTGATTCCGCCAAGGTTCCGCCTAGTGGCGGCGGAGTTTCGTCCCGTAAGCTTGCCCATGATTTTTCTAGAACAAAACCCTTCATATAGCAAAAGATGGACGCCGGAAGCCCACCAGGGGGCCCAGGAGATAGGGGGCCGCGCCCTACAGGGGGGGCGCCCCCTGTCTCCTGGACTGGGTGTGGGCCCCCTGGCCTATTTCTTTTGCCCAAAAATTCTTATTAAATCCAAAAGTTGTTTCGTGGAGTCTCAGGTCTTTTGGAGTTGTGCAGAATAGGTTTCCAATGTTTGCTCCTTTTCCAGCCAGAATTCCAGCTACCGGCATTCCCCCTCTTCATGGTAAACCTTGTAAAATAAGAGAGAATAGCCATAAGTATTGAGATATAATGTGTAATAACAGTCCATAGTGCAATAAATATTGATATAAAAGCATGATACAAAATGGACGTATCAGTTACTCTTTTCTTTATGAACTTAATACTCTAGATGCAGGCAGGAGTCGGTCGATGTGTGGAGTAATAGTAGTAGATGCAGGCAGGATCGGTCTACTTGATACGGACGTGATGCCTATATTGCATAATCATTGCCTTGGATATCGTCATAACTTTGTGATTTTCTATCAATTGCTGAATAGTAATTTGTTCACCCATCATATTATTTGCCTTCATGAGAGAAGCCTCTAGTGAAACCTATGGCCCCTGGGTCTATTTTCCATCATATTCGTTTCCGGTCTACTATTTTCCATCATATTAGTTTTCGATCTACTATTTTGCAATCTTTTATTTTCAGATCTATAAACCAAAAAAACCCCAAAAATATTTTGTCTTTTGTTTATCTATCTCTATCATATCACACTTTTTCAAGTAACCGTGAAGGGATTGACAACCCCTTTATCACGTTGGGTGCAAGTTGTTTGATTGTTTGTGCGGGTATTCGTGATTTGTGTGTTCTTCTCCTACTGGATTGATACCTTGGTTCTCAAACTGAGGGAAATACTTACCTCTACTTTCCACATCACCCTTTCCTCTTCAAGGAAAAAACCAATGCAAGCTCAAGAAGTAGCAGGAAGAATTTCTGGTGTCGTTGCCAGGGAGATCTACGCCAAGTCAAGATCTACATCAAGCCTACCAAGTACCGATCATAAAACCCTCATCTCTTGCAGTACATTATTCTCCATTCACCTCTCGTTTTCCTCTCCCCCACTTCTAAAACGATTTTTGAAAAGATTTGCTTTTTGATTCGCCCTTCTTCCGTTCGCGTTTTCGTTTGCCATTATGTCTTACTTGGTTTGTTTGCTCGTTCGCTTGGTATAATTGTGTGTTTATTGAAAATCAAGAACCAAAAGGTTTATGGATCCTCATCCACTTGCTAATCTTTTTAAAAGATCCAATTATGATGAACCAATTGCTAGTGAATTGAGTGCACTAGATTATCTCTATGAGGTTTTGCTTAAATTCGTGAATCTGAAAAGTGTGATGAAGTGTTGAAAGAAGAAAATTATAAAGTGATTCACGATAGTGCCTTGGATGAAAAGCATGATTGCAATGATGTTATTATAAATTCCATTAATGTTAATTGTGTTAATGATATACAAAACCCTAAGCTTGGGGATGCTAAGTTTGCTATGCCTATTACTTGTTGCAAGGATCATGATTGGGGTGATTCGTCTTATGATCTTGAAAATTTGTTTAAGTCCCATGATGAATATGAGATTGATAATAATGTTTGCAGTAATATTGAAAGTGGGTTTATAAGAGTGTCAACTTTATATCCCACATATTTGGAGAATGTTCAATCTTATGAATTTTTTGATAAAAGTGGGTTTGGAGAGGTCATGACTTTAGTTGATGTTAATCCCACTACTTTGGAAGAGTGCCAACTTCACATGCATGTGAATGTGTTGAGAACATGTTATGTGATAGCTATATTGTTGAATTTTCTTATGATCCTACATGTAATTATTACGAGAGAGGAAAATATGGTTGTAGAAATTTTCATGTTACTAAATTACCTCTCTTCATGTTGAGATTGCTACCGTCTCTTTCTTCTTCCTTGCATATGCTAGTTTTTGCTTGCCTTGACAATTTGTTTGCTTATAAAATGCCTATGCATAGGAAGTATGTTAGACTTATATGTGTTTGTCACGTGTTTTATGATGCTCTCTTTAGGCTTCAATTGTTGTCTTTCATGTGAGCATCATTGAAATCTCAATGCCTAGCTAAAAGGCTTTAAATAAAAGCTCTTGTTGGGAGACAACCCAATATTTATTTTCTTGTCGTTTTGCAATAAATAATTCATATAGCCTCTGGTTAGATGTTTTTTTGTGTTTTAATTAGTGTTTGTGCCAAGTAAGACCATTGGGATGGCTTACGGTGATAGTTGATTTGATCTTGCTGAAAAACACAAACTTTTGCTCCCAACAAAATAATTTTAATAATTCACAGGAGTGTTTTGATCAGAAATATTTTACACAAGATTGATATAAAAAATTTCCCAGGTTTTCCTAATTTTTCAGAATTTTTGGAGTTACATAAGTATTCGAAGTTCTTTGATTACTACAAACTATTCTGTTTTTTACAGATTTTGTTTTCGTTGTGTTGTTTGCTTATTTTGATGAATCTATGGGTAGTATCGGGGTTGTGAACCATGGAGAAGTTGGAATACAGTAGATATTACACCAATATAAATCCCTATTCAAGAATTCATCCGATTAATTAGTTAACATGCCAGTTAATTGCTACTCATAGTGTGGCCGAATCGAACAGCACCTATTCATCGTGTTAACTTGTCATGCTGATTAATTGGCCTTTTAGACTGATTAATTGACCTATTAGGCCGATTAATTAGTTGTTAGGCTAATTAATCATTGCTGACCCATTATCTTGTCGGCAGACAAAGCCCAAAATTTTGCCCCATAACCCATCCCATCCTCCTCTCTCTCCTCAATAGCTAGGGTTCGATCAAACAGTAGGATATTTTGTTATATTACATAGCTGAGAGCATGAGAGTATGGTACAATACATAAAAAACTAGATATATATTGGCAATTCCTACTGAATCTACCGATTAATGGTCGACCGATTAATCCAGTTAATAGGCCGATTCACCAATTAATCACTACTCCCAAGCCTTCCGAGCAGCTACTAGTTACCGATTTCCTTAACAATGATATAAATAAAGAATGAGTTCACAATCGTATCATAAGGTGGTCATTTCTTTCTTATACTAATGGATCTCATAAGATTTTCTATTGAGTATTATGTTGTGAAGTTTTCAAGTTTTGGGTAAAGATTTGATGGACTATGGAATAAGGAGTGGCAAGAGCCTAAGCTTGGGGATGCCCAAGGAATGCCAAGGTATATTCAAGGACAACCAAGAGCCTAAGCTTGGGGATGCCCTGGAAGGCATCCCCTCTTTCGTCTTCATCTATCGGTAAATTTACTTGAGGCTATATTTTTATTCACCACATGATATGTGTTTTGCTTGGAGCGACTTGTATGATATGAGTCTTTGCTTTTTAGTTTTCCACAATCATCATTGCTATACACACCTTTTGATAGGTACATGCATGAATCATGATTTAGTAAAATAATCCATGTGCTTCACTTATATCTTTTGAGCTAGGCAATTTTGCTCTAGTGCTTCACTTATATCTTTTTAGAGCATGACGGTGGCTTTATTTTATAGAAATTGTTGAACTCTCATTGTTAAATTATATTATTTTTAGGGTCTCTCTAAGCAACATGGTAATTTGCTTAGGTTATGAATTTAGTCCTAATATGATAGGCATCCAAGAGGGATATAATAAAAACTTTCATACAAAGTGCATTGAATACTAAGAGAAGTTTGATTCCTTATGATTGTTTTGAGATATGAGGATGGTAATATTAGAGTCATGCTACTGAGTAATTGTGGATTGTAGAAATACGTGTGTTAAAGTTTGTGATTCTCGTAGCATGCAAGTATGGTGAACCATTATGTGATGAAGTCGGAGCATGATTTATTTATTGAATTGTCTTCATTATGAGTGGCAGTCAGGGACGAGCGATGGTCTTTTCCTACCAATCTGTCCCCCTAGGAGCATGCACGTAGTACTTTGCTTCAATGACTAATATATTTTTGCATTGAGTATGTGAGTTCTTTATTACTAATGTTGAGTCCATGGATTATACGCACTCTCACCCTTCCACCATTGCTAGCCTCTCTAGTACCGTGAAACTTTCACCGGTACCATACACCCACCATATACCTTCCTTAAAACACCCACCATACCTACCAATTATGGCATTTCCATAGTCATTCCGAGATACATTGCCATGTAACTTTCCACCGTCCTGTTTATTATGACACACTTCATCATTGTCATATTGCTTTGCATGATCATGTAGTTGACATAGTATTTGTAGCAAAGCCACCATTCATAATTTTCATACATGTCACTCTTGAGTCATTGCACATCCTGGTACACCGCCGGGGGCATTCATATAGTCATATTTTGTTCTAAGTATCTGTCGGTGTACCAAAATAGGGGCGCTCTTTTGTACCCCTTATTTGTGCACGGGCAATCAGAGACGCGCTCACAACCACACTTAAGCAGGGCAGAGGCAGGAAATCAGAGCCACAAGACGACCCAAGCAACGCCAAGACAAAAGCATAAAGAGCAAGAAGGCGGAATGGTTTCCCCTGGCAAGGTCCTTGCCAGGGCAACCCCCATGGCCCCGGCAAGGCCCTTGCCAGGGCAGCCTACCTGGAGCCAGCAGGGCGCGCCACCCTTGAGCCCCAGTTCCTCCAGCGTTGCCAACCGCGTTGGGACCAAGGCTCGGGAGGCGCCTCCGTGATGGCATGCAGATCTTTGTGAAGACAAGAACAACACTTCAAATCAGAAGAGTAGAAGACGACGAACCTCGGCGAAATCCTCATCGAGGAAACCCACAAGACCCCCGGCCAGATCCTTGCTGGGGACGACCGCAACGTTGCGGCAAGACCCTTGCCGGGGCCCTGGCAGGGCCCTTGCCCGCCAGGTTTCTGCCATTGCTCCCAGGCAGCTACCAGCCCACCAGCTGGGCAGGCACCTGCGTGTCGACACAAGGCTTCTCGGCCAACTCAGCGCATGCCTACTTTGTGGCATGCAAATCTTCATGAAAGCCCTACCACCGCGCCACCTCAGCAGCCTGCCAGCCTACATGGCACCACCGTCTTGCTGGCCCAGGCGCGTGTCGAGGCACGGCAAAGCGGCGGTAAAGTGAAGGGGACACATCAGGGTTCCATTAAATGCTCTTTGTCCCGTAATGGCAAGGGATAGGCTTAATCACAGTACCCCGATGCCACCTCCTCTGTGCCACTGTGGTGATCCCCTTGCCTATAAAAGGAGGCTCGAGGCATCCAGGAGGGGAATTTAGACTTTTGGACAAGTTACGCTCATGGTAGCTAGTTCAAGAACCTCAAGAACACAAATATACACGTCCAAGTAGGACTAGGGTATTACGCATCCCTGCGGACCGAACCTGGGTAAACGACCCGCGTGCTCGTACTGACTGTTGATCCTGCTCTCCTCACAACCCAGCGCCTCGCAACCGTAGTAGGGATTCTTGTGATCCCATAGGTGTCGTTTCCCACTGACATCTTTGGCGCGCCAGGTAGGGGGAAGAGGAGTAGTGAGCATCTGGTTTAGCGGCTAGTAGCACAGCTCTTCATCAACATGGCTTCCGAGGAAGAAGGAGACCAGGCGAGCAGCCCCGTCGGTGGATGCGGTGAGTGTTCGCGCGACGACTAAAAAAAGTTAAGTCATGCAAAAACTTTGAATAATTCCTTCTTATATAAGGTTATCTTCCTCGGAGATCTTTCCTCTGTATGGGAAACCTGCACACAGTGGGGCCCTTCCGTTATCAGCAATGCTCTTGGTCTGTTTCGAGTCCGCTCAACAAATCGAGCGGTTGCGTCGAGAGTGGCAGGGTGGCCTTCCGCTATCGACGATGCTCTCGCTCTGCCTCGAGTCCGCTCGGCAGTTCGAGCAGCCACGCTGAGAACGACAAGGTGGTTTGCATGGCGGCAAGCACGCCCTGCCGGCCGCTAAGGGATCCGTCCTTCGAAGCACATCGGTTTGGGTTTACGCGCTGGCAAGCCTACCCAGTACGCGTAGGGTGGAGGTACAGAGAAAGGTTAAACAGGGAAATAACATGCATCATATTAAAAGTACTGCAGAGCTATATTACACCAATTGTTGCTACGGTTCTAACTAAAGATGTGAATTGTCTTGGTCATGAACACATGGCAGCAACAAAGCAGGCGCCTAGTCCGGCAGCCCTCAACCTCTGGATTCCGCCGACGCGGCTGGTGATGGGCTTGATGCGCTCCTTGACCCCCGAGAGGTCTGCATCGCCCGGCAAGCTGTCCAGCGTGGCGTCGAAGTCGAGGTCGGGGTTCTAGAATGCCAACTTGGTCAGGACCTTGGTCATGACGCCCTGGCAAATCATCCGGGACTCGTTGGCCAAGGAGCTCGCCCGGTTGTAGTCGAGCCGTTCCAGGGCACCAAGAACGCCCTCGAAGAACAAGGTAAGCTTGGCGTGGGGGCTCGTGCCCGGTTCCAGGGCATACCTCACTTCCGGCATCTTCATGTCGGCCAGCTGCTTGGTTATCCTGTTGGCGATGTCGGCGAGGCGGTCGTCTAGATTTTATCGCCCTTCATGGAATCTGCGTGGTTGGCGGCGTCGTTCTTCCGCAGCTGCTTCTCCTCTGCCAGGCTCTGGGTCAGGGCTCCTTCCAGGGCCTGGGCCTCCAAAAGCGCCCCCTCAAGGCCCACCAGCTTGAGCTTCAGGTCCTTGATGGTGTCGTTGGCTGTGGAGAGCTACCCAGCCTTTCTGAGGACCGCGGAATGCGCTTCGACCAGAGCCTTGTTGAGCGTGTTCTTCTTCGAAGACAGCTCCAGGTTTTGCTTCGCCAGGCCGTCCCGCTCCGCCTCCAGCTCCTTCACCTTGTTGTCGTGGGCCAGGGCCTGGGCATCGAGCGCTTCCTTGTGCTTGTGCTCTAGCTCTTGGGTCCGCGCCGTGGCAAGCTTCTCAACCTCCTCGTCCTTGCCACGGAGCGTAGCGGCAAGCGTTGTCTCACGGGCGGCAAGATCCTCCTCCTGGGAGTTCAGCTCGGCCTCATGCTGAGACCGGATGGCCTCGGCCTTGGAGGCCTCCTCCTGGGCCTTCTTGATGTCGGCCTGCTTCAGGAGGAGCTCCAGATCACGCTGCGCCAGCTGGTCTTGGGTGGCCTTTAGCTCCTCGTGGGCCTGGCGATACCAAGCCTGCGCCTCGGCAACGCGCTCCGCAAGGTCTGCTTCCGCCTTGTGCACCACCGCCTCCTTGGACTTTGCCTTGTCCAGACGAGCGCGGTGGAGCGCCTGAAGCTTGTTGAAGCTGACACTCATGGCCTGGAGGAGCTGCTCCTCTTGAGTGCCACCGCTAGCGCTCGGCTCATCGACGACCTCAAGCCAGGCGGCGACGAGCAATTCGTCGTCAAACACGTCCCCCTCGGCCGGCACCCTGGTGCTTGCCAACCCTGGGAGGTGAACAAACACGTCGTCGCTCACCTTCAGGTACTTGCCTGAGCCGAAGGCAGTGGAGGAGGAGGGTTGGTCGTCAACCACCTCCTCCTCGGCAGAGGCCTTGCCGGCCTCCTTCTCGGTAGAGGCCTTGCCGACCTCCTCCTGAGTAGCGCCCTTGCCGGCCTCCTCGGCGGCGCCCTCGTCGGTCTCCCCGACAAGCCCCTTGGCGGCATTCACGGCCGCAGTCTCGGCGGCCTCCTTGGTGATGACCTTCTCAGCCTCAGCCATGGCATCCGCGACAGCCTCCTCGATGATGGTGTCGGTGTCCCCCTGGTCTGCCGGGGGGAGACCTGGATGCCAAAGGAGGAAATAAGGCAGGGCCAAAGCCAAGGTTCAAGAGAAAAGAAAGAAGAGAAAGGGGGAACAAATGACTCACCCGTGCCAGGCTGGGAAGATGTGGCCCCCTCCCCGCCAACGTCTGTTGTCGGGGTGGAGCTGCCAGCGCCCAAGTCTACCTCCTCCTCTGTGCGCATGGGCTCGGTATATGGCGCCCTTGCCGGGGACGCCCCTCGGGGCGGTGTGGTCGATGCAGGCGGCATGGTGAGGGAGGCCCTTGGAGGCTCCTCCTGCTGCCGTTCTTCTCCTGCAAACCGCGGCAAGGTCAACGACAAGAGAATCGGGCCCCGACAAGGTTGGCAAAGGGTGGATGGTGAACTTACGCCGAGGGCTGAGCCAGGGACTACGCCGCAGGCTGCTGTTCGGGCTGCTCTTCACCACCAGCGGTGCCTTTGAAGTACCCATCGTGGGCGAGCTGCCTGTCGAGGCTTTGGCCCTCTTCGCCGCCCGCTGAGCCAGTGTCTCCGTCTCCCTGCGAGGATAAGTCAAATCAAGGAGGGCGGCGTGATTCGTAAGTATGGAAACGGCGAGAGGCAGAGTGCTTACTCGTCCTCTTCCTCCTCCTCTGCTGCCTTCCTCTTCCCCCTCGAGCTGAGGGATGAAAAGTCGAAGCCGATGTCCGTGCCAGCACCTGCGGGCGGAGGGGGCGACGAAGGGGTCCAGTAGCGTTTGGATGAAGAAGAGGCGGGCGTCTTCTTCTTCGCCACTGCGGTCTTCTTCTTTGCCGCTGCGGCCTCCTTCTTCGTCGCCGCAGCCCACGTCACGTGCGCGGCCTCCCCCGGAGCCCCTTGCTGCGCCACGGCCTTGCCGGGCTGGACCGGCTCGCCGGGGCCCGACGCAAAACGCGCCTCTTCTGCGTAGCCGGGAGCTCGCCGGCCTCGGCCTCCCCCTCGGATGACCCTTCGCCCATGCCTTCAGCAGGGGGGCCTCGGTGTTGGCGCCGGCCGCCTCCTTGACGGACTTCACCCACGCGGCGAGCTCCTCCTCCTCTGCAGCCACGGCGGCCTTGTTCTCCACGACGCCGGCCTCGCCAACTAGCCTCGCGAGCTCTGCCTCCATCGCCCTAGCGGCAATATAGTTCAGCTCCTCCTGGGTGGTGTCCTGGATGAGCCGCGGTTCCTCGCAAAGATGGGCGAAATATGCCAGGTGCGCCACGGCATTCGGCGTGAGGTCCACCAAGTGGAAGCCAAAAGTTCACATGATATCATTGAAGAAGTCGGAAAAGGGGGGCAAAGCCCGCAGAAGAAGAAGTCGATGAAGAATGGGTACCGTTTTTGGCCGCCCTTCTTCTGTCGGCGGGGAGGACCGCAGCGTGGCGAGTGCGGCCGGCGCCGCTCCCCTAGCGGCTTGTAGTAGTCCATGAGCTAGAGGGCGTCGATGGACGACGGGACGAAGTAGGCGGCCTGCGCCCGCCGCGCCGCCGCCTTGCTCTCCGGCGTCTCCTTCTCCCTCATATCCCGGCCACGCCTTTCCCCTTGCCAGATTTGGGCGCCATGGCGGCTGGGAAGAGAGCGAGAATCTGGGGGCGGTGGGAAGCATAGCAGCAGCGAGCAAGAGCTTGAGGAAGAATAAGATGGGGACGACGATGGCGAGATTGGGGGAAGCACAGGGGGTAAATGAGCCGCGCACCCGCAGTTATTCCTTTTTATGGGGAAGACGTGGGCCGCCTCTTTTCCCATTTGTTGCGACATGACGCATGCCTGCTGCGACCGCCCCATGCATGCCCCCCATGTATGACCCCAACGCCACACGTTCAACGGTCATCATGGGGAAGCACAGCGGACGGGAAGTTACCGCGGTAAAAACTGCCCCGCCTGCCCACACACTGTTCTGGGCCTGGCCCAACAATGTGTCGCGCTTATGTGTGGCCCAGGCCCGGGGGCTCCTGTCGGTGTACCAAAATAGGGGCGCTCTTTTGTACCCCTTATTTGTGCACGGGCAGTCAGAGCCGCGCCCACAACCACACTTAAGCAGGGCAGAGGCACGAAATCAGAGCCACAAGACGACCAAAGCAACGCCAAGACAGAAGCATAAAGAGCAAGAAGGCGAAATGGTTTCCCCCGGCAAGGTCCTTGTCGGGCAGCCTTCTGACCCGGCAAGGCCCTTGCAGGGGCAGCCTACAGCTCGGCGGTGCGCCACCCTTGAGCCCCAGTTCCTCCAGCGCCGCCAACCACGTTGGGACCAAGGCTCGGGAGGCGCCTCCATGATGGCATGAAGATCTTTGTGAAGACAAGAACAACACTTCAAATCAGAAGAGTAGAAGACGACGAACCTCGGTGAAATCCTCAACGAGGAAACCCACAAGACCCCCTGCAAGATCCTTGTCGGGGACGACCGCAACACCGCGGCAAGACCCTTGCCGGGGCCCCGGCAGGGCCCTTGCCAAGGACATCCGCGAGGCCACGGCCAGGCCCGCACCCGCCAGGTTTCTGCCACTGCTCCCATGCAGCTGCCAGCCCACCAGCTGGGCAGGCACCTGCGTGTTGGCACAAGGCCTCTCGGCCAACTCGGCGCATGCCTACATGGTGGCATGCAAATCTTCGTGAAAGCCCTACCACCGCGCCACCTCAGCAGCCTGCCAGCCTACATGGCACCACCGCCTCGCTGGCCCAGGTGCATGTTCAGGCAGGGCGAAACGGCGGTAAAGTGAAGGGGACACGTCAGGGGCGCATTAAATGCACTTTGTCCCGTAATGGCAAAGGATAGGCTTAATCATAGTACCCCGATGCCACCTCATGTGTGCCACTGTGGCAATCTCCTTGCCTATAAAAGGAGGCCCGAGGCATCCAGGAGGGGGATTCAGACTTTTGGACAAGTTACACTCATGGTATCTAGTTCAAGAACCTCAAGAACACAAATATACACATCCAAGCAGGACTAGGGTATTACGCATCCCTGCGGCCCGAACCTGGGTAAACGACCCATGGGCTCGCACTGACTGCTGATCCTGCTCTCCTCACAACCCAGCGCCTTGCAACCGTAGTAGGGATTCTTATTATCTCATAGGTGTCGTTTCCCACCGACAGTATCAAGTTGTAATTCTTGAATTGTAAGTAATAAAAGTGTGATGATCATCATTATTAGAGCATTGTCCCAGGTGAGGAAAGGATGATGGAGACTATGATTTCCCCACCAGTTGGGATGAGACTCCAGACAAAAAATAGAAAGAAGAAAAAAGAGGCCAAAGAAGCCCACAAAAAAATGAGAGAGAAAGAGAGAAGGGGCAATGTTACTATCCTTTTTCCACACTTGTTCTTCAAAGTAGCACCATGATCTTCACGATATAGAGTCTTCTATGTTGTCACTTTCATATACTAGTAGGAAATTTTCGTTATAGAACTTGGCTTGTATATTCCAATGATGGGCTTCCCCAAATGCCGTAGGTCTTCATGAGCAATAAAGTTGGACACCCACTTAGTTTCTTTTTGAGCTTTCATAAAATTATAGCTCTAGTGCATCCATTGCATGGCAATCCCTACTCACTCACATTGGTATCTATTGATGGGCTTCTCCATAACCCGTTGATACACCTAGTTGATGTGAGATTATCTCCTTCTTTTTGTCTTCTCCACAACCACCATATTCTATTCCACCTATAGTGCTATGTCCATGGCTCACACTCATGTATTGCGTGAAAGTTGAAAAAGTTTGAGAACATCAAAAGTATGAAACAATTGATTGGCTTGTCATCGAGGTTGTGCATGATTTGAATATTTTGTGTGATGAAGATGGAGCATAGCCAGACTATATGATTTTGTAGGGATAAGCTTTCTTTGGCCATGTTATTTTGAGAAGACATAATTATTTTGTTAGTATGCTTGAAGTATTATTGTTTTTATGTCAAAATTAAACATTTGTTTTGAATCATACGGATCTGAACATTCATGCCACAATAAAGAGAATTACATGGATAAATATCTTAGGTAGCATTCCACATCAAATATTCTGTTTTTATCATTTACCTACTCGAGGACGAGCAGGAATTAAGCTTGGGGATGCTTGATACATCTCCAACGTATCTATAATTTTTGATTGTTCCATGCTATTATATTATCTGTTTTGGATGTTTTATATGCATTAATATGCTATTTTATATGATTTTTGGGACTAACCTATTAACCTAGAGCCCAGTGCCAGTTTTTGTTTTTTCCTTGTATTAGAGTTTCACGGAAAAGGAATACCAAACGGAGTCCAAACGGGAGAGACCGTCCTTCACTTATGTATGGATGTCAACTGATCTCCCTCAAGACATAGTTGGGTCTCTCCTTCTCAACACATATACGAGTCGATCTACCTATCTAGTTAGGTCTCTGTCTCCCCCTCCCCTCACACACACACCGATACATCGAGCGCTCTAGTCATGTCTCCCTGTCACACACAAACTTGCCCTGTGCCCTCTGCTATTCCGATAGGTCAGTCGCCCTATATCTTTGACTTGCACACACACATTTCGATGGCTCTCTTCATCAATCTTGCACCCACCCACTTGATCCTCTCTTCGACTGTATCGATATCTATGACCCCTCCCTCTCTTCTCGTGGATCGCCCCGTCTATATATGATATAGATAGGCCTCCATTTCACACACATTGCATGTGTCAAAAATTTTGTTTGAGATATCATCAACACATATTCCTAACAATATACATTCACGAAATCACCCCCCTCCCAACAAAAAACACTCACAAACGCACACAGCATCTGTCTAGGTTTGTATCTCTCTCACACACACCCATGTAGGTGGGGGACATGCACGAAGAGAATAGGTGCACGCTCGGCGCTCGTACTCCTGTCTCTTTCCCAATCACACCCACGCGGGTACACGGTGGAGCTCATTTCTGTACGAAAAGGCAGCCCACGTGGTAATTTGACACGTGTACTGGTTGTCCACTTGATCGAGGATTGTGTACCACGGGTGTACAAACAAATTGTGACTTGACGCGTTATGTTAAAAAAGAGGCAAACCATGTGGGGCCTACCTTAGAGGCAAGGCTCTATACACTTGAGATGCTCTGTACGTATTACTTTTGATGTGTCCAGTCAACTCGCAGAACCAGGAGAAGCTTGCTTAGTACGTCGTCTTCCCGTGCAGGTAGCGGTGACTTCATGAGTCACAAGGCGAGAGAAAGCTATCTTACTACGCCTCGCCGCTCCTACGCCCACCTTGCGGTGACTTTCATGAGACAAGGAGAAAATTTTACTACTCCCTCCGTTACTCCCCGTCCCTACCTTGGTTAGAGAGATTATCATATTGTTTGGAATATATGTCTTTTAGTAGATTTCAATACGAACTACTAGTACATACACCAAACACTGATGTATATAAACGTATTTTAGAGTGTAGATTCACTCATTTTGCTCTGTATGTAGTCCATATTGAAACAGACGTACTAGTACGCACTCTCCCTCGCCCCTCAACCCTCGCCCACATGGTGGACGTGCAGCAATTCATTCGGTCTCAGATTGCCAGAACGATATACTGTAGTACCATTATTGCTCAACTTGAAGAGGCAAAGAGCCAAGCGCAAGGTTAATATTTTTGAGATGCCAAGCACAAGGTTTATAGAGAACGAGTAGTAGTACTAGTAGTAGTACATACCAGTGGTACATACTGTATAAGGAAGAAGGCAACAAGATATATGTTTTGCGTGACAGTCTCTTCTTACAGGACGTGCTAGACCTAGTGGACCTCATTTTTGCAATGAGAGTACTATCATAGATGGCACGATTCAGAGTGGTGGGCAGCGGGAATAATTTGGAGTTGCTTAGTCTTAAACCCCATGAAGAAGTCCCATCAAAAGGAATAGCCATCCTCTATACGTGCTCCTAAGTAAAATGGGTAAATGAGACAAAAAAGAGAAAGAGACAAAGTAAAAAAACATCAGCCTTAGAGCCAGCCCTATTGTATCAGTGAATGATATGTCTATGTCGTGATTGACATGGCTATATTATTAACCATACTACGGAGGTAGAAGCGGATTTTTATTTATTTGTGGAGGTAGCGCGGATGGATATACAACAAGGAGTGAAATGATGTCTGCTTCCTCGGTCAAACATAGAGAAAGGTGGGCCTCGTGATTTGACGGCTTATTAGTCATTATTACTGCCTACTCTTTGCCCATATAATAACCGCATGGTAGAGTAGTGGGCTATACTTTTAATAACCATGCTTGAAGAGAAGAGGTGCACGCACCCACGCACGTAGTACTAGTAGCACTCTTTGCGTCTTCCCCAACCACACACGTGACACGGTGGAGCTCATTTTTGTATGATGATGCAGCCCACGTGATAATTTGACACGTCTAGTAGTAGTTACTCACTTATAAATAATGGAGGGTCGGGAACCACGCATGAATGGTGCTGCGTCATTTATAAATAAAGTTTTTTTCTTCAGTGGCACGTACGCAAATATAAATAGGTTCATATGGAGAGAAACAGAAACCGCACCACTATATACGTACATAGCCATGATGGCCTACACGGTTGCTTGCTGGGGTTGCACTCTTCACACTCTCTCGCACAAAATTACTGTGGCCACATCTCTAAAATACGGGAAGATCACGTCCACCGGGGGAAGGGGTGGATGCTTTGTGGTGATGCGGTCATCGTCGCCAACGGTGAAAACCCATTGTCGGTGTCAAAACCGGCGGATCTCGGGTAGGGGGTCCCGAACTGTGCGTCTAGGCGGATGGTAACAGGAGACAAGGGACACGATGTTTTTACCGAGTTGGGCCCTCTCGATGGAGGTAAACCCTACTCTGCTTGATTGATATTGATGAGATGGGTAGTACAAGAGTAGATCTACCACGAGATCGGAGAGGCTAAACCCTTGAAGCTAGCCTATGGTATGATTGTTGTTACGTCCTCTGGACTAAAACCCTCCGGTTTATATAGGCACCGAAGAGGTTAGGGTTACCTGATCGGTTACAATGGTAGGAGATCTACATATCCGTATCACCAAGCTTGCCTTCCACGCCAAGGAAAGTCCCATCCGGACACGGGGCGAAGTCTTCAATCTTATATCTTCATAGTCGAGTCGGCGAAGGTTATAGTCCGCCATCTGGACACCCCTAATCGGGACTCCTCGGTAGCCCTGAACGAGGCTTCAATGGCGGCGAGTGCAGCGCGTGATTGTCTTCGGCATTGCAAAGCGGGTTCCTCCTCGAATACTTCATAGAAGATTTTTGAACACAAGGATAGTGTCGGCTCTGCAAAATAAGTTCCACATACCACCGTAGAGAATAATATTTACACAAATTCAATCTGTGACATATTTCATGGCATGACATCACACCACGGCCAAGCCTTTATTGAATCGTTTTCTTGTCCCACCTCGGTAGCGTTTAGCGGCGGTTTCCTTGCGTCTTGTCGAGCGAGATCGTGTCCCCTTATTCGGGATTCTCATTAATCTGGGCGTGGGTAACCCGATCGTGCCCATTGACATGTCTTCTCTATCGGCGAGTCTGAGCAGTCCGAGGAAGGCTCTTGGTATTCAACCTCTTTATAAAGAGACCAAGGCTCCACTCCTTTCTTTCAATCTCAATCGAATCCGCCCCTCGCCTCGAGTTCCAACACCCAAAGCTCCAGTTGAGGCGCCGGACCTTCGATGATGTCGGCTCCGACACTGCAAGGCGGTGGATGCCCTCCTCCGTTACAGAAGAAGACGTGCTAAGGCTAAGAGATGCCAGGTATCTAACCGGCAAAATTTTGCATAGGCTGCCTGCCCAAGGGCAGGTTATTCCCACTCCCAAGCCTGGCGAAAGCATAGTGTTCGCGTCTCACTTTCTTCGGGGGCTAGGCTTCCCGACGGACACCTTCGTGAGGGGGCTCATGTTTTATTATGGGTTGGAATTTCATGACTTGGATCCGGAGTCCATCCTCCACATCTCATCGTTCATTGTCGTGTCTGAAGCCTTCCTTCGCATTACCCCTCACCGGATTGTGGCTCAAGACCTTCAAAGTGGAGCGAAGATGATCAAGGCGGCGGCGAGTCTTGGAGGGGCTGTTATAAGCAAGAATCTGATGCTCCATGGCACGAGGGCTCTTTTGAGAGGAGCTTAGCCTATGGCAACAAGAGTGGTTTTATATCACAGCTCGGGGCACCAAATGGGTGGCGCCACTGCCTTCGCCGGGTCCTCCACATGGTGGCGTCATGGGTCGATAAAGGACTTGGTAGGGTGCGTCAGGGCGTGCCCTTCTGCGAGGCCGCATTCAAGATCTCCTAGAGAGATCACTCTGGTCATAGTAGCGCGAGTCATGCTAATTAAATGCATCCTGCCTGCAAGCGTCGCCCCCTCCGCTTTGGGAATTTAACCGGAGGGACCATGAGCTCTCCAACATTTCATGGGCGCGGCCCGTGGAGATGTACAAGCTTTTCTTGGATCTGGCGATGTGTCGGACTTGACCAGGGCGCAGGTCTGAGTTGCAATCACTTGGATACTCAAGTAAGTAGCCCTGTAGCCGGACACGCTATCTCATATTTATCATGAATTTTCCCTCAAAAGAGCTCTCCTTGAGCAGAGGTGGATAGCGAAAGCAAAGCTAATCGGTGTCGGCCCCCTCCACGAGACCACGCGGATCTGTATTAACGAGGATGTTGGAGGTTGCGCCGGAAGAAGGTGAAGGGGGAACAAAGGAAGCTACCGCCTCATGAAGGAGGTTGTCGAGAAAGGAGGATCGAGAATCCCTCCATCCGAGGAAGAAGATGACCGCCTCGAGGACCGGAGACCATGATCTCAAAGCGGGGAAGAAATCTTCGTCGAGGGTCTGCGCCGAGGATGCCTCGGCGCATTGTGCCCCCAAGGGGATCAGCCCTCCACCGAGCCGTAAGTAAAAAGGGGAGTTCTTTTTTAAAATAAAGGATATCCCTACCCTATTTGTGATGAAGATAACCGAAATTTTACCTTGTAGTACGAAACTCAGCCCTTCTTAGCAGAGCTCATCTTCGGGGGATCTTCATCCAGAGATGATAGAGTGCGAAACGCCTCCCCCTGCCATACCGTCTCACTACTAGGGAAAAGGCTAGCAGCAGCGCGGGTTTTTAGGCTAGCAGCAGCGCGGGTGGCAGCTTCTAATAAGGCGCTACTGCTAACTCATAGTAGTAGCGGCCCCAACCAGCGCTACTCTTTGTTGAGCGATATATCGGCGCTTTTTAGGAGCAGCTACTATTAACTAGCTGTAGAGATTTCCTCATCACGCTACTGCTATCTCTTTCATCATTTTCCATTTCAACTCTCCCTTGGATGCTAGAAACTAGGTACTATCTTTCATCAAATTCATAAACCATTACTAGATGCGGTAGTACTCCCCGTTCAAATTACTCAAATGCGTGGTTTTAGTTCAAACCACGGCGAGTAATTGAAACGAAAAATACTAAGATAACAATTTCATGCATAGCCAACATGCATCCTCAAGCGATACATGCATGGTCATATCAGCGGCCATCATCATATGTAGTTTTAGATGATATCGGACGATCATCATATGTAGTTCTAGATGATATAGCCACACACACATATGTAGTTCTAGATGATATAGCCACACACATGTAGTTCTAGATGATATCGAAGACAATCATCATCCTCAAGCACAGGCGGTTGGTGTTCTGATAGTAATTAGGATGGCTTTGTCCAACACGAAGATTCTTGCCATCGAGAATTTCTTCCACCAACCGAGCTTAAGTGTGTGCGACCGTCCGTGTCCACCTTGGTGAAAGTACAGGTTGTGTGGAGCCCTTGCGAAGGCGTAGTCAGCTGAGCCTTCTTCATCGGGCTCGATACCATAACTCACAGATATGCTCTTTGCCAATTTCTGAATAAGAAAAACATATCAATTAATAAGCATGTGATCGAACTCTACAATAAAACATATATATCATCGACTAGATTCCACACAACATATACCATATCATTGGACTGTACACTAAGTAATTCACACTATTAATTTGCATTTGTAAGTATAACATATATACCATATCATGTCGATCAACCATGGTATTTGTCAAGCGGGTCACGAATGGCACCCGACAAAAGTCGACGCGTGGCGGAATTATGTCTCACAGGTTGGACACCTCCTCCTCACTCAGCCTTGTTCTTTGAGCTACGATGGCTTCATGAAGTGGGTCCTCATCATCTTCATCATCTTCGTCATCTTCATCATCTTCCACCAGGTTGAGATAAATGACAGCTAGCTTGGGTCTTTCTACTCGGAAGTTGAAGCTGACCAACTCACCACCAGTAAGATGCATGCGAGCGACGAAACGGGCCCATCCATCTGTTGGGGAACGTAGTAATTTCAAAATTTTCCTACGCACACGCAAGATCATGGTGATGTATAGCAACGAGAGGGGAGAGTGTTGTCTCGTACCCTCGTAGACCGAAGCGGAGCGATCTGGCGTAGAGGAAGTAGTCGTCACGTTCTCCTCGCGATCCGACCGATCCGGCGCCGTTACTCAGCGCCCCGAGTTCTTGACACACGTCAGCTCGATGGCGTCCCTCGTACTCCGATCCAGCCGAGTGTCGGGAGAGTTGTCACAGCCCTAGAATAATGTTTGTAAATAGTGGCTTTGTCACCCATGCATCATGTCTAGATTTACGAAACTTGAATTGAGGAATTTTGAAAGCCTCAAAAATTAAATAAAGAAGGGCAAAAACCTAAAATCTCATTCATTGTTTCCAAAATGCCCTTATTAAATGTTTGATATTTTGGCAAGGGTTCGGTCCCAACCAAAAATATTGAACATTTTACGGACTTAATTTTGGGAATTTGAATTTAAATCATTAGCTATTTGAATTTGAATTATATTCTTATAATTAGAATATAACTTCAAATACCCCTGAAATATTTTATGAGCTTTTGGAAAAGTCCATCTAGCAAAATAAAAATATTAGGAGGAGTTTTTGGCATTGTTTGAATTGTTACGAATTCAAAACAGTGGCAAAATAAAATAAAAGAGAAACAAAACAAAAATTAAAAGCAGGCGAGAGAGACTCACTGGGCACTTACAGCAGCCTTGGCCGGCCCAACCTTTGTCTTGCCCGTGCCGGCCAGTGCTTCCTTGCCGAGCGAGGCGGGGAGGTGAGCATGGGCGCCCGAGGCTCGCCACGCACCACCCAGCCTCTACTGCATCGCCCCTGATCGCCGTTGCGCGCGTGGATCGTCCCACAGTGCGTCGCCCGACCTCGCCGACACCTCATTCGCCCCCCTGCCTCTCTTCCTCGCCATTCCCCCATCTCACGGCGCCACCGCCGCCGCTTCGCCATTCCGCGCCCACGAGCTCGCTGACCTCCCCACGGTATCCCTAGGCTCCGCCGCTCTGCTGCGTCGGAGAAGAACAAAACAAGCCGGGAGCCCCTCGGCCTCGCCATCGCCGTCGTCCTCATCCTCGGGAGCCGACCACGCCGTCGTCGATTTCGCGGCCCGAGCCGTCCCGAGCAAGCCGAGCCCCTCTTCGTGATCCTTGAGAGCCCGCCGCGTTTCCCTCTCCATTTTGCTACTTCGCGCCATAGCCGTGCTAACCACGGGCAAGAGCTTCGCCGCCGCCGTGCCGTCGTTGTCGTAGCCACAACCACGTTAGCTCGACTCGGCGCGTCACCGCTTTTCGCCGTGTCCCGAGGCCCGAGAACGCTCCCGTCTCTGCCATGCCTCCTAGCAGCGACCCGAGCTCGTCAGAGCTCCGGCAGCCGCCAACGTCGTCGCCGGCGTCTTTTCCGACCACCGAGCCCAAACACCACCACCACTGGGCGTGGGCGAGTCTCCTCGTCTCGTGAGCCTCTCCCGCGCAAATGGTGCGTCGGGGCGAATCCGGCAGCTCTCCGCCGTCCACAGCCTCGCCCGGCTGACGAGCCTCGGGTCAACTCCGGCGAGTTTGACCGGGTTTGACCCCAGTCAGCGACTTGCGGGCCCTTGGGTTAAATAATCTAGTTTAGATTTAAAACTTAATTAAGTTAACCTAGGTTAGTGCTAATTAACTAGGTTAGTTAGTTAGTCACTGACGATGGACCCACTGGTCAGGTTTGACATGAATGGCGCTGTTGACCTGCTGAGGTCAGCATGACCTAATCTTGACGCAATAAATCATTTTACGGTTTTAAAATAAATCAGGAAAATCCAGAAAATAACCAAAACTTCTAAAATTCATATAAAATCAACCGGAGCTCCAAATCAAACAAATTATATATGAAAAATGATCAGAAAAATCCAATCTATTCATCTGCACTGGTTTCATGCATGTTAGAGCAACTTAACCCTGCTGTTTAGATGAAACAAGTTAATGCACCTTTATGACTTCATATAATGGGTTTGCATTTGAATCATTGGTTCAAATGGATTCATTTCAATCTGTTCTAGCTTGCATTAGCCAAAACACATGCATATTGCCATGTCATGAGCATGCATCATATTGTGCATTGCATTGATTGTATTTCTTCTCTGTTGCCGGTATCTGTCCCTCTCGGTGAGCGATGTTAAACGAGCGAGTTCGATGACACCGATGAAGAGCTATATTATCTTGAAGTGCCGGGCAAGCAAAACCTCCTTGTTCATTCGATACAATCCCACTCTCTCGCTCCTGCTCTCTTTTCTTGCATTAGGACAACAACGATTCATTTGTTACTTGCTGCGGTAGCTGAACCCCTTATCCTTTGCATGACTGTCATTCCACGGTAAATAGATGAAACCCACTAGCATGAGTAGGAGTTGTTTGAGCCTGTTGTGCCTACTCATATATGCTTGATTGTCATGCACTCTTGCTTAGAGTTGAGTCGGGTGCGATTCATCGAGGATGATTAGGAGGTGTGTGAACATGTCCTCTTGTGTGTGAGCTAAGTGTGTGAACACGATTTGGTAAAGGTAGCGGTGAGAGGCCATGTAGGAGTACATGGTGGGTTGTCTCATTGCAGCCGTCCTCGGGAACTGAGTTACGTGTTTGTGATCCATGATTCAGCTACTACCACGCATTGGGCCCGAAACCAATGGACCCTCTCGGCTTCTTAATCACCCTTGTCCTCTGTCCGGGAGTTGCAAGTAGTTTACGGTGTTTGTAGTATCTTTGGAGGCGTCTTGGTCTTGACCGTAAAGGGGTGGGCTGTGATCTGGTAGGCACGTGTACGGTGTCTGGGCGCCGTTTAGTGTCTCGGGAACCTGTTCACATCGTTTGGGGCTGTGAGAGAAACTTGGCGGAACTCCTCATAGATGGAACCCAAATAGGCGATAAACTGGACTAGGGACTTGAGTGCTTAGGTAGGCCGTGGCCGACACCCACGTTAGGCTTCGCTTGAAGGTTGCGAGTACATGTCGTGTGCGGCGGTAAGTGGTGAGCGTGTGTGAAGAAGTACACCCTGCGGGGTTAACATCATCTATTGAATAGCCGTGTCAGCGGAAAAGGACTTACGGGTTGCTATGCGGTTCATAGACAAGTGAAAGTGGATACTCTAAAATCGCAAGATAAGCGTGAGTGCTATGGATGGCGTTCTCGTGGGGAGGCAGTGCGGATCCATAGTGGTGTATTGATATGGTGAATATGTGGACTCGTGTGCCACCTCAAAAGAGTTACTTGCGATCGTAGTTCGGGATAGCCACGAGTCAAAGCTGGCTTCTTCTTTGTTAAACTCCACCATCCTTTGTTGATAATGATGCATATGTAGTTAGTTACGATGTAAGTCTTCTGGGTACATTTGTACTCACGTTTGCCTATTTTATGTTTTTGCGAGAGACTTGGTCTCGCTAGTAGTTCGCTTGGACTTGACGTTTAGCTTGATACCTCAGCTACGATCTTGTGCCCTCGGCGGAGATCGGTAGATAGTCGGGCTTCTAAGCCTTTTTCATTTGTAGTTATGCGTACTCGGACATGTTAGCTTCGCTTGTGCTTTGACTTGTATGCTCTGAATGTTGGGTCATGAGACCCATGTTTGTAATATCTCGCTCCTCGGGCCTATTGAATAAATACTTGAGTCGTAGAGTCATGTTGTGATGCCATGTTGTATTTGCACATATCGAGCATATTGTGTGTATGTTATTGAAATGCTTGGTATGTGTGGGATCGACTATCTAGTTGTTTATCTTTAGTAGCCTCTCTTACGGAAATGTCTCCTAGTGATTCCTTTGAGCCATGGTAGCTTGCTCTGCTCCGGAACACTTAGGCTGGCGGCATGTGTCCTTCTTCGTTCTGTATACATCCCTTGAAATGTCACGCGTTGAGTCTGGAGTCTGTTAGCCGCTCTGGCCGGTTTATCGAAGTCTGCTAGCCCGATGCTACAGCCGGAGCTTATTCGTGATGACCAAACACGTTCGATCTTTGGGTCATGGATGCTGTCCTGTAAGTCTGTGCCACTTTGGGTTTCGACTAGTCATGTCGGCCGGGCTCCTTTTCATATGGATGCTAGCGACACTATCATATCGTGTGCCAAAAGGCATAAGCGGTCCGGGCTAAGGTAAGCGACACCGTTGGGATACCGTGCGTGAGGCCGCAAAGTGATATGATGTGTTCTGAGGCTAGATCGATGTGACATTAGTCGAGGTCTGACAGACTTTGGTATCGAGCTTATTGCTGTAGGATTACCAAGCCAAACTGGTCGAAGTTGTGTCTAGAAATGCTTTAGTTATATGTAGGGGAATTGATTGTGGGTTGGAACGTAAGTCTCTTTTTACTCCTTATACCTCATGGCTTTCTGATCTGAGTCATCCTCTTCTCTTCTACGGGGATTAAGAACTAGGTCTTCTCATCTATCTATCAGGATGACGTGTTACTAATCCATAGACTTGTAGAATTGTTAGTTTCAAATCTCAGCTCAGTTTTACTACTTCCTTGTGTTCATAACTGTTGATCTCGAAACCTTGATATGGTGCTTTGGAGTGGCTATGCCACCATTTTGTAGTATGTCTCCAATCTTTTGAGCATTTACAGCCGTTATGCTGTTCGAGTCATCCCAGGTTTCTAAATAGTCTGAAGCATTTGCAAAATCCCTTCTTTCCATTCCGATGTTCCTTTGGGCCAGGTTAATCACACTAATTGCTGAGTTGAGGTATTCTATTGCCTCGACATATATGTTGGAATTATTATTATGACCCTAGGTGTCTTAGGGGATCATCTAGTAATCTAGCCATGATTTGTATCGATGTGATGACTACGGCCTTCATTCTCGAAAGCATCCCGTGATGCCATTTAGTAGTAGGTATTTTACTCCTGGGTTTTGAACCCGATATTCACCCTACTCAATTCATGTTGATAGTGTTTGCTCGTTCCTTTAGGTTATTAGTAACCTTTGCGATAGTCCTCGAGCTTCGTGGTATATCATTCTTCCAAATACTATGAACCACTTATGGCAGAAGTTTGTTAAACCAAAAGATCACAACAAGAGTGCTCTCAATGAGTCCTCCATTTTATATTGTGACTCTGCCAGTTCTACCTTTCTGCATGGGTTATCCGGAAGAAAAGTTGAGCTTCGCTTGACATGCTAATCTATGCATCCACAACTCAGAAAATCGTATGTTCTTTGAGTTGTCCTCCTTTAGTTGTATCCTGATTTCCGTCTATCATTTGATAGTCAAGATTATGTGTGCATTCGTTCATCGATGCCTATTATTCTTGTGGTCTGTCAAGCCATTCTATTCCGGAATGACTTGGAGAAACAAACTCGATACCTTGTCCATTTCGAGTTGGGTCAAAGCGATTCGTACTCCACGGATCAAATACTAATCCAGCTTTTGTTACATTCTACCTTGGAGTAATACCATCTTTATATCAAGAATGTCATGGGAATTGCACCATCCTATGAATTCTTGATGTAGTAATACTTCTCGCCCTCATTATTCATTTCTCGGTCCCGTGTTGTTGCAACGGAATACCGACAAGTGAATCGTGATGTGTGAAATCAATCTGCTAGCAACTCCGTTGCTTGGTAGTTAATGGACAATGTTCTCATTCTTAGCGTGTTGGTTATTAAATCATCATCCTAAGATTGATCGTGCTACCTAGTCCTTATTTACGGTGCACTCCTCGATCAATGAGCTAGGGTTATCCGGTCCTTGCTTATTTGATCATATCGTCTTGCCCGAAAAGCAAGATTGTTCTCGAGCTTAGTAACATATCGGTGGTTCGTGATTCTCGATTGTCTTCTCGGAGGTATCACCGGGATGTCACGACCGCTATGTTAAGTTAAATGATCAAGTTGGTTTTCTTATAAATCACCCTTCTCCAAGAATCCATGTTGGATACCCCTGAGCTATTTGGTTAAGCTAAACAACAACTTGGAGAGTTGGAAGATAAAAGCTTGTCTGACTTGGTTCATGTTAAGGGATATCTTGTGTGTGTGTTGAAGAAAGATGATATCTTCATCAATTGATCCTCGAGACCAGTTGTTGGACCTACTGTCTTGCCAAAACTTTGATTTGAGGGTGGGCTATTCTCAAATCAAATCAAAACCAACGATGTTCGTAATGTTGTCTTACTCGTGAATTTTCCTCGAGCATACACCATTATATCTTTTGTTCTGACCAATGCTATCACTTGTTCTCATAATTATGGAATTCAATCTTCATGGAAAACTGGATGAACTGTTGTTGAGCCCATCGACAACATCTTTATCTTCTCCATAATCTTGTTGAACATTAAACTAGTATTGGAAACTTTTGAGAGCATTTCTTCGTGCTAACTCATGAAGCATATGCCTGGAAGAAAGAAGTGACTTCCTCTAATTCATGTGCATTTGATGCAAGTTGCCGCCGTGAATTCGACAAAGTCAATGTTGCTTCCTTGGAATCATCCCAAGTTAGTCACCTCCCAAATAAAAATTTAGAGGATTTTCCCATTGTTTAATTTTGGTTCAAAAGCCGGGCCTTTAAAATAGAAACAAAACCAAAATTAAAAAGGGGAGGAGACTCAAGGGAACTTACAGCCAGTGCAATGTTCCGTCGCCCGGTTTCCTTGGCCCGGGAGGTGAAATCAGAAAGGACCCTTTGCACTGCATTGTCGCCTTTACTGGTGGATGTTGTGGTCGGCCCCGACCTGTGGAAACCTTATGTGGTCTCTTCTTAGCACCCGCCACAAGCACATGTTACGCCGGCCGCCGGTTCCTCTCTTTCCCGGTACTTCCACCATGGGAATCCCTCTCGGAGCTTCTCCCGAGACAAAACACCGGTTTGGCCTTACGGCCACTCTCCTTACCTCGAGGAGCCACCCGGCCCTTCGTCATTGGAGCCATGAGGCGATATAAAGAGTTTCTGATCCTTTGAACGTTTTCTTTTTGCCACTTAGGGGATACCTGTCCACCCTCCCGGGCCCGTTAGGTCCCGGTTTGCCCCCACTTTGAAACCCGTCAATTTGCTTCCCACCCGAAGCATGTCTTGCCTCCTCCAGCTCGAAGGTTTCGTCCATTACGGACCGATCCGGATGATCCTTTCTCGAACCCAAAGAGCCCAAAACCCTCTTTTCCCTCCAATGTTGCATGTTGGTGAGACCACCCGCAATCGTAAGAATTTGTTTGGTCAGCGATTCCACCCGGAAAAACAGTTTGGATTTCAATTGAAGTTTGTAATTAACTTAGGTTTTGTTTCTACCTCCTTTGTTCGGGAGTTCTTGAATGGGGTTGAGTTGGGTCCAACCCTTAGAATAAATTTTTTGGGTTTTAAAATAAATCAGGTCAGAAATTAAAACTTTTAAAATTTTAAAAAGCCTCCAAAAAAATTAAAAAAAGAAGAAAAACCTAAAATCTATTCATTGGTTTCAAATGCCCTTTAAAATTTGTTTTTGGCAAGGGTTAATCCAACCTTTATTGAACTTTTCATTAATTTGGGTTTGAATTTAAATCATTGGTAAATTTGGAATTTAATTTAATTTTTAATTGAATTAACCAAAACCAGATATTTTATGAGCTTTGGAAAAGTCCATTGCAAATAAATATTGGGTTTTTTGGCATTGTTTTGAATGTTCGGGAATTCAACAGTGGAAAATAAAATTTAAAGGGCAAAACAAAAATTTGCACGAACATCCCACCTTCGCCGCCCTTTCGCTTGGCACAACATTCTTTGGCCGGTTTGCCACCGATACTTCTTCCGAAAGAGAAAAGCGGGGAGGTTTGAGCCCTGGGCCCACTCCCAAAGCCTTTTTGCATGCACTCGCCTTAGGTTGGATCGGTCCGATCATCGGGATGCCGAATTTGCTGCCTCTCTTTAGCCAATTTCCCCGTTTTAAAGGACGGGGGCCATTGGATACAGGGGTTCTCTTGACCTCCCACGATTAGGTTTGGCCTGACTCTGCTTGGGCAAAACCAAGGACCCCGGGCTCCTTTTCATATGGATGCTAGCGACACTATCATATCGTGTGCCAAAAGGCATAAAGCGGTCCCGGCTAAGGTAAGGCGACACCCGTTGGGATACCGTGCGTGAGGCCACAAAGTGATATGATGTGTTACAGGCTAGATCGATGTGACATTGAGTCGGGGTCCTGACAAGAGTGCCATCAGCACGACGGTGTGGTGACGATCTTGATGTTCTACCGGCGCAGAGCTTCGCCTAAGCTTCGCGACGATATGACCGAGGTGGAATATGGTGGTGGGGGGCACCGCACACGGCTAAGGAACGATCCGTAGATCAAACTTGTGTGTTCTAGGGTGCCCCCCCTGCCCCGTATATAAAGGAGCAAGGGGAGGTGCGGCCGGCCCAAGGGAGGCGGCAGGAGTCCTACTCCCTCGGGAGTAGGATTCCCCCCAATCTAGTTGGAATAGGATTCACCGGAGGGGGAGAGAGAGAGGGGCGGCCCACCTTTCCTAGTCCTAGTAGGACTAGGGAAGGGGAGGCGCTTGCCACCTAGGGCTGGCCCTTTCTCCTTTCTACCAAGGCCCACTATGGCCCATTTAGTTCCCGGGGGGGTTCCGGTAACCTCCCGGTACTCCGGTAAATTCCCGATTTCTCCCGGAACCATTCCGAACTCCAAATATAGGCTTCCAATATATCAATCTTTATGTCTCGACCATTTGAGACTCCTCGTCATGTCTGTGATCACATCCGGGACTCGAACTTCTTGGTACATCAAAATACATAAACTCATAATAAGCATCGCCATCGAAACCTTAAGCGTGCGGACCCTACGGTTCGAGAACAATGTAGACATGACCGAGACACGTCTCGGTCAATAACCAACAGCGGGACCTGGATGCCCATATTGGTTCCTACATATTCTCGAAGATCTTTATCGGTCAGACCGCATAACAACATCGTTGTTCCTTTGTCATCGGTATGTTACTTGCGAGATTCGATCGTCGGTATCAATACCTAGTTCAATCTCGTTACGGCAAGTCTCTTTACTCGTTCCGTAATACATCATCTCACAGCTAACTCATTAGTTGTAATGCTTGCAAGGCTTAAGTGATGTGTATTACCGAGAGGGCCAGAGATACCTCTCCGACAATCGGAGTGACAAAACCTAATCTCAAATCGCCAACCCAACATTTGCCTTTGGAGACACCTGTAGTACTCCTTTATAATCACCCGATTACGTTGTGACGTTTGGTAGCACCAAAGTGTTCCTCCGATAAGCAGGAGTTGCATAATCTCATAGTTACAGGAACATGTATATGTCATGGATAAAAGCAGTAGCAACATACTAAACGATCGTGTGCTAAGCTAATGGAATGGGTCATGTCAATCAGATCATTCTACTAATGATGTGACCTTGTTAATCAAATAACAACTCTTTGTTCATGGTTAGGAAACATAACCATCTTTGATTAACAAGCTAGTCTTGTAGAGGCATACTAGTGACATATTGTTTGTCTATGCATTCACACATGTACCATGTTTCCGGTTAATACAATTCTAGCATGAATGATAAACATTTATCATGAAATAAGGAAATAAATAATAACTTTATTATTGCCTCTAGGGCATATTTCCTTGATCTCCCACTTGCACTAGAGTCAATAATCTAGATTACATAGTAATGATTCTAACACCCATGGAGTCTTGGTGTTGATCATGTTTTGCTCGTGGAAGAGGCTTAGTCAGCAGATGCTACATTCAGATCCGTATGTATCTTGCAAATCTCTATGTCTCCCACGGACTAAGTCCGGATGGAATTGAAGCGTCTCTTGATGTGCTTGGTCCTCTTGTGAAATCTGGATTCCTTCGCTAAGGCAATTGCTCGATATTGTCACAGAAGATTTTCATTGGACCCGATGCACTAGGTATGACACCTAGATCGGATATGAACTCCTTCATCCAGACTCCTTCATTAGCTGCTTCGAAGCTGCTATGTACTCCGCTTCACATGTAGATCCCTTCTGACGCTTTGTTTAGAACCGCACCAACCGACAGCTCCTCCGTTTAGTGTAAATCGTATCCGGTCTGCGATTTAGAATCGTCGGATCGGTGTCAAAGCTTGCATCAGCGTAACCATTTACGATGAGCTCTTTGTCACCTCCATATCGAGAAACATATCCTTAGTCCTTTTCGGTATTTCAGGATGTTCTTGACCGCTGTCGATGATCCACTCTGGATTACTTTGGTACCTCCTGCTAGGCTTATAGCAAGGCACACATCAGTGCAGTACACAGCATTGCATACATGATAGAGCCTATGGCTGAAGCATAGGAACATCTTTCATTTCTCTCTATCTTCTGCGGTGGTCGGGCATTGAGTCTTACTCAACTTCACACCTTGTAACACGAGCAAGAACCCTTTCTTTGCTTGATCCATTTTGAACTTCTTCAAAATTTTGTCAAGGTATGTGCTTTGTGAAAGTCAATTAAGCGTCTTGATCTATCTCTATAGATCTTAATGCCCAATATGTAAGCAGCTTCACGAGGTCTTTCATTGAAAAACTCTTATTCAAGTATCCCTTTATGCTATCCAGAAATTCTATATCATTTCCGATCAGCAATATGTCATCTACATATAATATCGAAATGCTCTGAGCTCCCACTCACTTTCTTGTAAATCTGAGCTTCTCCAAAAGTGCATATGAACCCAAATGCTTTGATCACACTATCAAAGCGTTTATTCCAACTCGAGATGCTTGCACCAGTCCATAAATGGATCATTTGGAGCTTGCATACTTTGTTAGCTCCTTTGGATCGATAAAACCTTCGGTTGCATCATATACAACTCTTCTTCGTAAATCCATTCAGAATGCAGTCTTTACATCCATTTGCCAAATTTCATAATCATAAAATCGGCAATTGCTAACATGATTCGGACGGACTTAAGCATCGCTACTGGTGAGAAGGTCTCATCGTAGTCAACCCCTTGAACTTGTCGAAAACCCTTTGCGACAAGTCGAGCTTTATAAACGATAACATTACCGTCGGCGTCGGTCTTCTTCTTGAAGATCCACTTGTTTTCTATTGCTTGCCTACCCTCGGGCAAGTCAACCAAAGTCCATACTTTGTTTTCATACATGGATCCCATCTCGATTTCATGGCCTCAAGCCATTTTGCGGAATCTGGGCTCACCATCGCTTCTTCATAGTTCGTAGGTTCATCATGATCTAGTAGCATGATTTCCGAACAGGATTACCGTACCACTCAGTGCGGATCTTACTCTGGTTGATCTACGAGGTTACAGTAGCAACTTGATCTGAAGTTTCATGATCAACATCATCAACTTCCTCACTACTTGGTGTAGATGTCTGAAACCGGTTTACGTGACAAACTATTTTCAAGTAAGGGAGAAGGTATAATTACCTCATCAAGTTCTACTTTCCCCCCTCACTTCTTTCGAGAGAAACTCCTTCTCTAGAAAGGATCCATTCTTAGCAACGAATGTCTTGCCTTCGGATCTGTGATAGAAGGTGTACCCAACTGTCTCCTTTGGGTATCCTATGAAGACACATTTCTCGATTTGGGTTCGAGCTTATCGGGTTGAAGCTTTTCACATAAGCATCGCATCCCCAAACTTTAAGAAGCGACAACTTTGGTTTCTTGCTAAACCATAGTTCATAAGGTGTCGTCTCAGCGGTTTTGACGGTGTTCTATTCAGTGTGAATCGGCCGTCTCTAGAGCATAACCCCAAAGCGATAGCGGTAAATCTGAAGAGACATCATAGATCGCACCATATCTAGTAAAGTGCGATTCTGACGTTCGGACACACCATTACGCTGTGGTGTTCGGGTGGCGTGAGTTCTTGAAACTATTCCGCATTGTTTCAAATGTAGACCAAACTCGTAACTCAAATATTCACCTCCACGATCGGATCGTAGAAATTTAATTTTCTTATTACGATGATTTTCAACTTCACTCTGAAATTCTTTGAACTTTTCAAATGTTTCAGACTTATGTTTCATTAAGTAGATATACCCATATCTGCTTAAGTCATCTGTGAAGGTGAGAAAATAACGATACCGCCACGAGCCTCAACATTCATCGGACCACATACATACGTATGTATGATTTCCAACAAATCTGTTGCTCTCTCCATAGTACCGGAGAAGCGGGGTTTTAGTCATCTTGCCCATGAGGCACGGTTACATAAGTGCCAAGTGATTCATAATCAAGTGACTCCAAAAGTCCATCGATATGGAGTTTCTTCATGCGCTTTACACCGATATGACCTAAGCGGCGGTGCCACAAATAAGTTGCACTATCATTATCAACTCTGCATCTTTTGGTCTCAACATTATGAATATGTGTATCACTACTATCGAGATTCATCAAAATAGACCACTCTTCAAGGGTGCATGACCATAAAAGATATTACTCATATAAATAGAACAACCATTATTCTCGATTTAAATGAATAACCGTCTCGCATCAAACAAGATCCAGATATAATGTTCATGCTCAACGCAGCACCAAATAACAATTATTTAGGTCTAAAACTAATCCCGACGGTAGATGTAGAGGTAGCGTGCCGACCGCGATCACATCGACTTTGGAACCATTTCCCAGCGCGCATCGTCACCTCGTCCTTTGCGGTGTTAAGCAATCCGTAGTCCTGTTTGAGTTGCAAATATTAGCAATGCAGAACCGATATCAAATACCAGTGCTCTGCGAGCTCTAGTAAGGTACACATCAATAACATGTATATCACATATACCTTTGTTCACCTTGCCATCCTTCTTATCCGCCAAATACTTGGGGCAGTTCCGCTTCGGTGACCGATCGCTTGCGGTAGAAGCACTCGATTTCAGGCTTAGGTCAGGACTTGGGTTTCTTCTCTGAGCAGCACTTGCTTGCTGTTCTTCTTGAAGTTCCTTCTTCTTCCCTTTGCCTTTCTTCTTGAAACTAGTGGTCTTATTGACCATCAACACTTGATGCTCCTTCTTGATTTCTACCTCCAGCCTTTAGCATTGCGAAGAGCTCGGTATAGTCTTTACTAACCCTTGCATATTATAGTTCATCACGAAGCCTTTGTAGCTTGGTGGCGGTGATTGAAGAATTACATCAATGACACAATCATCCGGAAGATTAACTCCCAATTGTGTCAAGTGATTGTAGTACCCGGACATTACGAGTATGTGCTCACTAAAGAACTATTCTCCTCCATCTTGCAGCTATAGAACTTATTGGAGACTTCATATCTCTCAATCCGGGCATTACTTTGGAATATTAACTTCAACTCTGGAACATCTCATATGTTCCATGGCGTTCAAAACGTCGTTGAAGTCCCGGTTCTAAGCCGTAAAGCATGGCACCTTGAACTATAGAGTAGTCATCAGCTTTGCTCGCCAGACGTTCATAACATCTGGTGTTGCTCGGCAAAGAACTGGCACCCAGCGGTGCATCGGGGCGTAACTCTTACATGCAGCAATGAGGATAATCCTCGAGATTCGGACCCGATCCGTGTAATTGCTACCATCATCTTTCAACTTTGCTTTCTCAAGGAACGCATTAAAATTCAACGGAACAACAAAGACGAGCCATCTATCTACAATCAAACATAAACAAGCAAGATACTATCAGGTACTAAGTTCATGATAAATTTAAGTTCAATTAATCATATTACTAAAGAACTCCCACTTAGACAGACATCTCTCTAGTCATCTAAGTGATCACGTGATCCAAATTAACTAAACCATAACCGATCAACACGTGAAATGGAGTAGTTTTCAATGGTGAACATCTTATGTTGATCATATCTACTATATGATTCACGCTCGACCTTTCGGTCTCCGTGTTCCGAGGCCATATCGCATATGCTAGGCTCGTCAAGTATAACTGAGTATTCTGCGTGTGCAAAACTGGCTTGCACCCGTTGTAGATGGACGTGAGAGCTTATCACACCCGATCATCACGTGGTGTGCAGGCACGACGAACTTTGGCAACGGTGCATACTCAGGGAGAACACTTCTTGATAATTTAGTGAGAGATCATCTTATAATGCTACCGTCAATCAAAGCAAGATAAGATGCATAAAGGATAAACATCACATGCAAATCAATATAAGTGATATGATATGGTCATCATCATCTTGTGCTTCATGATCTCCATCTCTGCAGCACCACCATGATCACCATCGTCACCGGCGCGACACCTTGATCTCCATCGTAGCATCGTTGTCGTCTCGCCAAACTTATGCTTCTACGACTATCGCTACCGCTTAGTGATAAAGTAAAGCATTACGAGCGATTGCATTGCATACAATAAGCGACAACCATATGGCTCCAGCCGATTGCCGATAACCGGTTACAAAACATGATCATCTCATACAATAAAATATAGCATCACGTCTTGACCATATCACATCACAACATGCCTGCAAAAACAAGTTAGGCGTCCTCTACTTTGTTGTTGCAAATTTTACGTGGCTGCTACGGGCTTAAGCAAGAACCAGTCTCACCTACGCATCAAAACCACAGCGATACTTCGTCAAATAGACTCCGTTTTAACCTTCTCAAGGACGGGCGTAGCCACACTCAGTTCAACTAAAGTGAGAGAGGCAGACACCCACCGGTCACCTTTAAGCAGCGAGTGCTCGTGGCGGTGAAACCAGTCTCGCGTAAGCGTCTGGCGTAATTTCGGTCCGGGCGCTTCATCTCACAATACCGCTGAACCAAAGTATGACATCTGGTAGGTAGTATGACTTGTATCGCCCACAACTCACTTGTGTTCTACTCGTGCAAAACATCAAACCATAAAAACCTGGCTCGGATGCCCTTTGTTGGGGAGCGTAGTAATTTCAAAATTTTCCTACGCACACGCAAGATCATGGTGATGTATAGCGACGAGAGGGGAGAGTGTTGTCTACGTACCCTCGTGAACCGGCGAAGCGATCTGGCGTAGAGGAAGTAGTCGACGTTCTCCTCGCGATCCGACCGATCCGGCGCCGTTACTCCGGCGCCCGAGTTCTTGACACACGTACAGCTCGATGGCGTCCCTCGTACTCCGATCCAGCCGAGTGTCGAGGAGATTGCCGTCGGCCGACGGCGTGGTGGCGATCTTGATATTCTACGGTAGCGAGCTTCGCCTAAGCTTCGCGACGATATGACCGAGGTGGAATATGGTGGTGGGGGGCACCGCACACGGCTAAGGAACGATCCGTAGATCAAACTTGTGTGTTCTAGGGTGCCCCCCTGCCCCCGTATATAAAGGAGCAAGGGGGGAGGTGCGGCCGGCCCAAGGGAGGCGCGCCAGGGAGTCCTACTCCCTCTGGGAGTAGGATTCCCCCTCCAATCCTAGTTGGAATAGGATTCACCGGAGGGGGAAAGAGAGAGAGGGGGCCGGCCCACCTTTCCTAGTCCTAGTAGGACTAGGGGAAGGGGGGGAGGCGCGCGGCCACCTAGGGCTGGCCCTTTCTCCTTTCTACCAAGGCCCACTATGGCCCATTTAGTTCCCGGGGGGGTTCCGGTAACCTCCGGTACTCGATAAATTCGATTTCTCCGGAACCATTCGAACTCCAAATATAGGCTTCAATATATCAATCTTTATGTCTCGACCATTTGAGACTCCTCGTCATGTCCGTGATCACATCGGGACTCGAACTTCTTGGTACATCAAAATACATAAACTCATAATAAGCATCATCGAAACCTTAAGCGTGCGGACCCTACGGTTCGAGAACAATGTAGACATGACCGAGACATGTCTCGGTCAATAACCAACAGCGGGACCTGGATGCCCATATTGGTTCCTACATATTCTCTGAAGATCTTTATCGGTCAGACCGCATAACAACATATGTTGTTCCCTTTGTCATCGGTATGTTACTTGCCCGAGATTCGATCGTCGGTATCAATACCTAGTTCAATCTCGTTACGGCAAGTCTCTTTACTCGTTCCGTAATACATCATCTCACAGCTAACTCATTAGTTGTAATGCTTGCAAGGCTTAAGTGATGTGTATTACCGAGAGGGCCAGAGATACCTCTCCGAGCAATCGGAGTGACAAAACCTAATCTCAAAATCGCCAACCCAACATCGCCTTTGGAGACACTGTAGTACTCCTTTATAATCACCCGATTCGTTGTGACGTTTGGTAGCACCAAAGTGTTCCTCCGTAAAAGCGGAGTTGCATAATCTCATAGTTACGGGAACATGTATATGTCATGGATAAAAGCGGTAGCAACATACTAAGCGATCGTGTGCTAAGCTAATGGAATGGGTCATGTCAATCAGATCATTCTACTAATGATGTGACCTTGTTAATCAAATAACAACTCTTTGTTCATGGTTAGGAAACATAACCATCTTTGATTAACAAGCTAGTATTGTAGAGGCATACTAGTGACATATTGTTTGTCTATGCATTCACACATGTATCATGTTTCCGGTTAATACAATTCTAGCATGAATGATAAACATTTATCATGAAATAAGGAAATAAATAATAACTTTATTATTGCCTCTAGGGCATATTTCCTTCACCATCTCCTCCAATCTGCGACATATTGCGTCCTTTCTCGACCTCCATAGTGTACGGCCCCCCAGGAGCCTCAAATGTCACAGTGTCTCCTGTCAGCTTGTTGAATTTCAACCTCACATTGCATGGGACGATCTGTGTAAACTAAGCAAAATGACACAATGCAGTAATGCCAACACTAAAAATAAAATAGTTATTACATTTCATCTAATTTCTTACGCCGCATGGCGAAAACTTCGTAGGAAGTAGATGCCGAACAGCTTGCCGGTTGCAAAGGCTCTTTGGCGCATCTTGACTTACCTGATTGACATAGTGGTGGTGGTGGCGCCATTCTTCCTAAAGAAATATGAGCAAAGGATTACTAAATCAACTAAATCAAAATGTTCTAAGTCAACTAAATCAACTAGCCTACTAAATCAACTAAATCAAAATGTTCTAAGTCAACTAAATCAACTAGCCTACTAAGTCAACTAAAGCAATATGTTCTAAGTCAACTAAATCAACTAAATCAAAATGTTCTAAGTCAACTAAATTAACTAAATGAATTAGCCTACTAAATCAACTAAATCAAAATGTTCTAAGTCAACTAAATAAACTAACCTACTAAGTCAACTAAATCAAAATATTCTAAGGCAACTAAATCAACTAGCCTACTAAATCAACTAAATCAAAATGTTCTACTAAGTCAACTAAATTATATCAACTAAATCAAAATGTTGCATATGAGCAGGAGGGAGAAAGGAGGCGACTCGAGGAGGGAGAAGAGAGTAGGATGGACGAGGAAGGCGGAGGCTGGAGGGGGGCATGCGCTGCCGATTGAGGGAGACGGAGGAGGAAGGCGGAGGCGAGGAGGGGCCGCCAGTGGCGAGTGGAGAGGAGGACGGAGGAGGAGGCGGTACCGAGTCCAGCAAGGAGGAGGAGGTGGCCTTGCCAGACGGAGGGAGGAGGCGACGGGCCTTGAGCAAGCAGACGCGGAGGAGAGAGGCGGCGGCCGGGCCTTGGCTTGAGATATAATTTGTGGCTGTGTGTGTGAGTGGATCCGAAGGAGGAGATCGGGGAGATGGATGGCTTGGCAGTAGCGCTCTTGACCAAAATGCGCTCTTGCTAAGATATCTAGCAGCAGTGCTTTTCAAGATAAAGCGCTCTTTGCTATATGTCGACATGCAAAAATACACATTGATCATCAACGATCTTTTTGTGTACAATCTGATTCGACAATATGAGTCCTCACGGTTAAGGAAGCGGTGAAGACTCATATTGCAGCCACAAATTCTACACATAGAGTTCAATGAAGATCAAGTGCTTGTCAAAGTGTGAGAAGTAACATATTTAAGGTGGTATAAACTCTCTTCACGGAGCGAGGTGGGACTAAATTTTTAGGAAACTTAGCGATGGCGCTTGTCGGGAAAAGCGCGCTACTATGCTAAGTAGCGATGATGGCGTGTCGATAGCGTTGCTGCTATAACTAGCCTCATGGCGGCCTCGTAGGAATTATAGCAGCAGCGCGTCTTTGGGTGAACGCGCTCTTTGCTATATTTGTATCAGCAGCGAGTTTGATGGACGCGATGCTTGCTAGTTAGCAGCAGCGAGTTATTTTGAGGCGCGCTGCTGATAAGATTCTGTGTATAGGCTTTTCCCTAGTAGTGTCTTGCGAGGCAGGCGACCCTGAGGTGTCGTCGCGGAGGGTTTCTCCGAGTCCAGCGGGGCCGGAAGGTAGTCGTATGTCCCCTCAAAGTCCTCCGCATCCGGCCTTCGAAGGCCATCGGACGAGTTCGGCACCACATGGTGTACGGTCAGAAGAGCTGAAGGATCTGCTCGGGCGAGCGTCTACCTCAGAAGATCACCGTGTGTTAATGGGTACGGTGATTGAAAGGATTTCATCCGCTGAGAGCGGATTTTTGAAGCCGTCAGAAGTTTATTGACAGGTTTTGAGGTACGCAAAATGATGTACCTTCTGACAGTTCCGCATAAAAATGCGCCCTGTGTAGATCGTAGCCCACGAGGCTCGGTGTGTTGTCAAAAAGTGACGGTGCGCCGAGGATCATAATCCAGTATAATATGTCGCCCTTCCTATGTAGGTGGCGAAGGGTCGATGGCTGACGGATGATAAATTGCCGAACTAAGCGGCAACTTGGCGTGGCGGATGCCGACATCGCGCTTGTCAATAAGCGACTTGACGAGTCGCAAGGTATGCAATTTCTCCGCGGAGACCTGGTAAGGGAGCTTGATGACCGTGCCTTACAACGTGTATGCTTGATGCAGATGGTGCCGCTTCCATGGAGAACCTTCGGGCGGAGCTTGCCCGAGCTAAGGAGCAGGCCAGAAAGAGTGATGCGGCTGCCTTAAAGGCGGCCGAAGAGCTAAAAGCCGAACAGGCTGCACACTGCCGAAGCAAGAAGGAAGTGGTCGAGATGGCCGTGAAGTTGAAGAATGCTGCCGACCGCTGAAGCTTCTTAAAAAGAAGATCTAGCGGTACAAGAGGACCTGAAGAAGGCCACTACCGATGCCAAGGATGCTCGCTCTGCTATGAGAGCTATGAAGGAGGAGCTGCGTCAGGCCGGAGATATCGCGGCTGGAAAGCCCTTTCTGCTGCGGAGGAAATTCATGGATCCTAAATATGCTCAGTTGGACCGGCTGTGGAGTACGGAGGATGCTTATCTAGACTTGGCGACAAGTGCCGCGGATGCGGCCGAACACTTCCGAGATCAAACGGATCACGAAATGGAAAAAGTTTTTTGGTCGCAGTTCCATAATACAGAGCGCCCACTTCCATTAACCGATCGCTTGGCCGAATGGGCGGAGCTGAATAGGTTATCCGGACTTGCCATGAAGGATGTCGTGAGTCTTTTGTGGCCGAAGAGGCCCGAGCCGAAGAGTTATTTTGGCTTGGTACAGCAGTTCCTTGGTGCGGTGCCGCATATCAATGCAATGAGGAGGTCGGCATGCATAGAGGGTCCGCGGATGGCTCTTTCCCGTGTCAAGACATACCGGGCGGAGATGAAGGCCACCGATGTTGCATCCCAAGATTCGGACGGAAGCCGAGTTCCTGTAGAGCACTATTTTCAGGAAGTTCTGCAGGGCGCTCGTTTAATAGAGACGCAGTGCTCGAAGGATATTATGTTGGAATAACATGTATTATTGTGAAACAATGTTTCGATGAAATATAAAAGCTTTTTATACTTGTGCCTTCAAGAATTAAAATACCTCCTGTGCGGCCGTTAATGTATATGTGTATATAACTTTGAAAGATGGCAGTCTTGACTTCATTACGCATATAATGCGGGGGTATTTGCAAAAGGCATTTTCACACTTGATCCAACGTCTTGGTCCTATAAAGGAGGTGGTAGCGCAGCAAACTAGGCAACCGGACTATAATGCTTTATCACTTTCACTTAGCCATAGGAGTTGGACGGTGGGGCTACTATATAGCCCGAGGGCACCGCGCTCCCAATTCGGGCGGCGTATGTACTGACGAGAAAGCGGCCCTTTGTCAATGCGGAGGAATCCTATAGATTCCGGCAGGTCATCGAGTGGTTGACCAGTCTCATGCTATATCATGACAATCAGTTTTCGGCTTTCTCTACTGAGTTGCTCGCCTGGCCGAACCGGGGCACAATCGCAGTAGTTCTCCTGGTGCCGTGTTAGCCGATAGAGCGGAAAGTAAGGCAGCAAAACACAGGAGCCGGGCAAATCCAACATTTGACCAAAGACATGATTCGGAGCTAATGCATATAAGGCCTAACTCGAGACGCCAAACACTCCCTAAGGTATTTGGTCTTTATGAAAACGGGCCGAACAACGCCCTTGGTAATAAGCCCCGTGTCAGTGCAGCGCAAAAATTGGCGTGGCCCATGACAAAAGCATGACCTCCTCCTTGGTTATAGCAAGAAACCGGGGATGTATATCAACAAGGGACGATAAAAAAGGTTTACGCAGGTCTTAATCTAAAAGAATCCTTGCAGCGGGTCCTGCAAAGACGCGTCTGCGCTTTGTGTCTCCGTTGTCTTTGTATCCTCGGCAGGTGTAGCACGGTGTTCATCTGTAAAAGAGAGGAACTTAGTTGAAAAAGATCGTGCGAAAATGTATGTTATATTAAATAAACAAAGTATGATTCAAAAAATGAATAAAATTGAGCTTTATTGTCTCTTGTTGTATATGCGCGGAGCCCTTGTGCGGGGGTATGCGGCTGATAAGCCCTTGTATGTTTACGCCGGACTCGTCTAACGTGTCAAAGTGCGAACGACCTGTTTTAGGTGCTCGGATTAGTGAAGCGGTTTAGTGTGTGGCTGTCAAGGCGGTCACACAATCTTCAGCTCGAGGAACACTCGATATTTCCTTTAAGGAGATGATGCCTCGTGGACGGGCATTTTAAGTGTGAGGATGCATAATGCGGTATTGCGTTAAAGTGCGAAAGCCAGCGTCGATAGTGCTTGGTAGCTACTTGTAAATGGGGCGAGGTGGAAGGTTAACCTTTCACGGCAGAAGTTGTCGGGTGAGCCGAACACAACTTATAGCAGTAGAGAGCCCGTACAATGGGCATATGGGCCTGGCATTACCCCTTGAAAGGAAGTGTTGCTATGGCGAATTTTGGTTGGGTCTATCCCCATTTTGCGGATTGTGTCCTGGTATAGCAGGTTTAGCTCACTGCCGCCGTCCATTTGGACTTGTGTGAATTGGAGTCCGTCGATTATCGGATCTAATATCAAAGCAGTCCATCCTGCATTCTGGATACTTCTGGAGTAATCCTGATGGTCGAAGGTGATTGGTTTTAACAACTAGTGGCGGGACTCCTTTGGGATAGGCCGTATGGCGCGTATCTCTATGGGCGCCATTCTGTTTTTCCCTTTTGTCATGTAAAGTGAGTTTACTGTTTTGACTTCTTGTGGGAAATTCTTTTGTTTTCCAGTGCTCTGCTTGTGGGGTTCGTCATCGTCTTCGCTTGGTGTGTCGAGCCCCTTGTGCTCGGCGTTGAGTTTGCCGGACTGCTTGAAGACCCAACAATCTCTATGGGTATGGTTTGCAGGCTTCCCGGGAGTACTGTGGATTTGGCATATCTTGTCCAAGATTTTGTTTAAGTTAGATAGCTCGTCCCTATTATCCGTAGGGGGCAGTTTTTTATGATTCTGCCGTGAGCTTTTGAATCTGGCATTGACTGCCGTGCTCTTTGGCTGTTTCCTTGGTTAAACCTTTGGTCCTTGCTACGTCGCGGTTTCCGTTTCCATCCACGACTTGGATGTACTTGGGTGTTTGATCGCATCTTGCCAGCCAGCTATCCTCTCCAGCATAAGCGGGTCATGAGGCTTGTTAATGCGGCCATTGTTCTTGGCTTTTCTTGGCCGAGGTGTCTGGCGAGCCATTCGTCTCGGACGTTGTGTTTGAAAGCTGCTAAGGCTTCGGTGTCCGGATAGTCGACTATTTGGTTCTTTTTAGTAAGGAATCTGTTCTAGAATTTTTGGCTGGCTCTTCGGGTTGTTGAGTTATGTGACTTAAATTGTCTGCATCCGGAGGTCGGACATAGGTTCCTTGAAAATTTGCCCAAAAAGCATCCTCGAGCTCTTCCCAACTTCCAATGGTGTTTTCGGGGAGGCTTTTGAGCCAATGTCGGGCTGGCCCTTTGAGCTTGAGGGGTAAGTATTTTATGGCGTGGAGGTCATCTCCTCTAGCCATGTGTATGTGGAGGATGTAATCCTCGATCCAACTTCAGGGTCTGTTGTTCCGTCGTATGCCTCTATGTTTATGGGTTTGAATCCCGCTGGAAATTCATAATCCAGAACCTCATCGGTGAAACATAGGGGGTGTACGGCACCCCTATATTTAGGTGTACCGTAATATTCGGATACTTGATGTGTTGCATTGCTTGCTAGAGCTTGCTTTCTTGGCCGTAGATACATCTAAGCGGGCCATCTTTTTAATCTTGAATCCGTGTGCGGATCGCGTGCGGCTTTGTGTCTTGGCGCCGTTTGCCACTCTATGTTTGCCATGGGGTCGTCTATCCGACGGGTGGTCTCCTTGTTCTTTGATTGCGGGGCTCTCGGCCTCCTCATCGAATCGAGCGATAGCTTTCGCTTTGGGTAGCTCTTTGTTGGCGACTATCGCCCGTATTTGTCCATGATGTTGAGTACTTTGCTCCATCTGATTCTGAGCGCATCTTCCGCTGTTTTGAGCTTCTACTTCTGCTTTTTCAGGCTACGCGCAGTGGCGACGAGCCTTTTGTGGAGGTTCTTCTGCTCCAATAACTTGTCCGGCGTGAGATCGTCCGGACTGTTATCTTCGCCGGGGACGGGTAGTTTATCTAGATTGTCCTATTCAGACGGTTGCTCGATAGCATGTTCGTCGTCCACCAGTTCGCCCTGCTCTATGGCTAGGTCTGTACGACTGCTGTCTTTGTCGAGCCGGGACTTTGAGCGGCGCTTACGTCGCTGTTTTGACTGCTTTTCGAGGGAATGATCCCTCGTGGCATCCTGTTGTTCCTCGTCGTCGCTTCCTTTAGGTGTGTCCACCATGTATACATCGTGAGATGAGGTGGCTGTCCAGTGCCCTATAGGTGCTAGTTCATGTTTGTCTCCTACATCGTCATCCATACCGTCGATGTCTTCGGAGTCAAAGTCGAGCACGTCGTTTAAACTTTCGACAGTGGGTGTGAAGTGGGTGGTGGGTGGGAGTCGAATTTCTTCGTCGTCCGCATCCCACCCTTGCTGACCATAGTCCGGCCAGGGCTCTCCTGATAGAGAGAGAGACTTTAGTAAATCCAGGATGTCACCAAAGGGCGAGTGCTGAAAGATGTCCGGCGGCAGTGAACTCCATGATCGGCGCCCAATCGGATTCGATTGGCAGGGGCGCAGAGGGTTCAGAGTTCGGAGAGGAGTCCGGCACCTTGGAGTCACGAGCTTCGCAAAGGACAGGGTTGGTGTTCGGCTCAATCGCCGTAGAGGTAGCAGCCCCGAGGCGGTGTCCAGCCACCCGTCCTCGATCGGTGCAGTCGACTCCGAGCTAAGGGTCGGAGTGGACAATTTCTGCGACCTCGGGGCAGCATCGGTAGCGAGCTAGATCGTGCCCATCGTGATAAAGTCTGGTGGCGCTTGGCTATGGCTCGAACCCATCGAAGATCAAGTCTCCGCGGACGTCAGTCGTATAGTTCAAACTTCCAAATGTGACTGATGGCGGGCGTAGCTTTCAATCTGCTCCGGATGGCCAAGCGAATTGGCCCTTGATCTTGAAGCCGCCCGAATCTGAAAATCTATCCGGGAGAAAAGTCTCACCTGGACGCGTTCTTTGTTGATGATGGGAGGAGCCATCGGGCCTAAAGATGACGACACAGAGGAACTCTCAATGAAAGCACCAATGTCGGTGTCAAAACCGGTGGATCTCGGGTAGGGGGTCTGAAAGTGCGTTATATCGACTAGAGGGGGGTGAATAGGCGATTTTTATGAATTCTTCACTGAGGAATTTGCTGGTGAGGAAATTCCTTAGCGAAGAACTAATTGCAGTGGAATATGTGCTCAGAAGTAAACATAACAGGATACACACATAGTCAGCATGATGAAATGAAGACTAAAACAGAGTACAAAAAGTGTAAACACAGGATAACAAGATGAAGACAAAGCGGTGAAGAAATTGAGCGAGGAATTTGTGAAAGTCTTGATCAAAGTCTTCAAGCACAGATATGAAGAACATTCAACACGATAATGAGGAAATGAAAGAGTTGAGGAAATAGAACCGGTCGGTTGGTGAAGACAATGATTTGGTAAACCAGTTCAAGCTGCTGTCTCGATTGTACATCTGGTTGGAGCGGTGAGTATTTAAACTCGAGACACACATCCGGACACCCGATCTCGAGCCGCAACTCGGGACACCCGATCCTCACCGTATTCTCCTTGAACTAAGACCACAGGCCTTGTCCAATCACTCGTGGTAAGTCTTGGTGACTTCCAAACCTTCACAGACTTGGTCACTCGGCGATCCACAATTCCTCTTGGATGCTCTAGACCTTGACGCCTAACCGTCTGGAAGAAGCATAGTCTTCAAAGGTAACAAGCGTCGGATCCACGCAGGATCAATTTCTTCAGTGATGCTCAATCACTTTGGGTTTGTGGGGGTTTGGTTTTGGGATTTTCCTCACTTGATGATTTTCGCTCAAAGTCCTCGGAGGATGGGTTGCTCTCAAATGACAAGTGTCAAGTTCTCTTGGAGCAGCCAACCAACTAGTGGTTGTAGGGGGGGCTATTTATAGCCTAGGGAGCAGCCCGACATGATAAGACATAAATGCCCTTTAATGATATGACCGTTAGGTGGATAAGATATTTTGGGACAGCGGTAGCGGCTTGACAAAGAACGGTCGGAAATTTGACTCTCAACTTCCTCAGGGCTATCATGTTCCTCACTGTGTAGGTAATTCGCACTAGCGAATTCCTAACTCCTCATTCAGAGCAAAGTCATCAGTGATCAGAAGAACTGCGTCTCATCCTTGAAGAATTTGATATTGGCGTATGAGATTTCAATGGCTTCACTCGAAGGGATTGGTAGGTGTAGGATTTTGAGTTGAGCATCACATGGAAATTTTTCCTTAGTATTTCCTCGACCCCCTTTAACAGTACGGTGTTTCCTATGACTCAAGAAAGAGAAAATGAAACTACGAAAACAAAAGTCTTCACGCTTCATATTCCTCGAATGAATATCAGGACTTCAAGGTCACACCAATTTCTTCACTTTCAAAGTCTTCAGAATATCTAAGTCTTCAGTCGAAGAACTTCATTTTTAGGGGTCTGACTTTCTCTGTAAATATCAAACTCCTCATAGACTTATAGACCTGTGTACACTCACAAACGCATCAGTTACTTAACCTATAAGTCTTCAATACACCAAAATCACTAAGGGGCACTAGATGCACTTACAATCTCCCCCTTTTTGGTGATTGATGACAACATAGGTTAAGTTTTCAACGGGGATAAACATATGAAGTGTAAATACTGATATTGAGGAATTTGATTGCAAGATATAGAAGAACTCCCCCTGAATTTGTGCATAATGAGGAATTTGCTTTTGAGGCAATGCACATTTGAAGAATTGAGTCATGGAGATCTCCCCCTATATCTTATAATTCATACACGTATTTGATATATAATATGAAGAATTTGAAATGCATGATGAAGTATGGTGCCTGATGAGATTCAGCATGCGTGCAATAATATTGACAAGGAATAAGCATGCGGAATAGCACATCAAAAGTTTCAGAGCTCAATGCACCAAAAGCATCAGAGCATCAAACGTATCAAAGCACGACCAAAAGTATCGAGGCACCATCGGATTTAAGATTACAACTCGATCCAATAAAAGTTTCGGAAGAACGAGAGTTGTAACTTAATAAAAACGCCCATAATATAAACCCGCTTGAAGACTAACTCAGATTTCTCCCCCTTTGTCATCAAATGACCAAAAGGATCGGCGAGGACTAACGCCTGAAGAATTTCAAGTTGATGGAGGCGCCCAGCATTATCGGGGTTGTTTGTTGAAGTAGGGCTTGCCGCGATGTCGTCCAAATCTTCATGTTCATCGGTTTCACGCGATGAAGAATAAGAGCTAGCCACGGATCAGGAACTTTGACTCTCTTGAATTTCTTGGAGGTGGTGCAGACCGGTCAAATGCTTCACGGAGACCCATAGTCTTGATTCTTCTGCGGAATATACATGATTAAGAACAGCCAGTGCGGTTGAGGGTTTCATGAAGGTAGTACTGATTTTCTTCACTTGCATTGTGTGTTGAGGTCATGTTGTGAAGAATTGCAGCAAATTGGCGCTTCACCCATTTTCGATTGCGTTCAACCTTGATGAAGGCGAGGAGTAACTCACGATCGGTCATCACCACAGGTCTTTGTTGTTGGAGGCTTTTGCTTGGTGAGGTATTTCGGCGGTGTCATGTGTTGCAGAATCGTCATTGGTGGAGTAAGATATAGCTAGACAGAATTAAACATCCAATGGACGAATGCCTTCATCAATCACAGCTGTTGCCTTGCCCTTATCATCAGATGATGAAACTAGTCGCTTGAGGACTTCAATGGGCGGCAAGTAGCTGCCATGGTTGAGTGTCGACCTTGTAATTTGGTGAAGATCTTGCCCTTATGAATCTCATAATCCAAGGCGCATATGGCTTCAGCTCAAAAGGTGACATTGCAACATTAGCCAGAGTCCTCATGAAGAAATCATGGAAGTTGACGGGAACGCCATGAAAGATGTTGAAAAGCATATTCTTCATGATGCCAACGACATCTTCATCATTTGAGTCGTGGCCTTTGATGGGACTCATTGTCTTCGTCAAGATTCTATAGACAGTCCGAGGCACATACAGCAATTCCTTGACAAGGAATTTGGTTCGAGGGCCTGTCCTGGCTTCAAGGGCTTCATGAGCACTTGCATAAAGTGATCAGACAGTTCTCGGTCATTGTAGATGCAACGTGCAGTTTCATGGGGAGGATCAAGAGGAAGGACACGAAGCAATTCGATTCTTTGGTGCCTTGTAGTGAGTATTTTCGTCATCAATCCAGCACCCATGAATTGATATCTTGACATCTCCGGTGATGTGCAGGTGGCATAGGCGAAGAATGAGTTCTTCATTCCAGTCACAGATATCAGTGCAGAAATTTAGTAGCCCTGCGTCATGAATAACTCGGAGTACAGGCTCGAAGCACGGCAGAGATTCTGAGGAATAGAAGTTGGCTTGAGTTGGAGTCCAGAAGCGTCTTTTCCTCATGCGGCGAGTCATATGGATTATAAGCGATGAAGAACACATGCTCGTAAAAGAAGTCTTCAGCCTTGAATTTTTGCTTGCTCGAGAACGGATTCTTCGGTTTGGGCAGAGGAATATCAGTGATTTGCAGCACAACCTCAGGAATCGCGACCTCAGGTTCTTCAGGCTGAGGAATTTCTGGTTCCTCTTCTTGTGCAGTTTGGGGATCAACAGCAGGTTCTTGAGCGCTAGTTGCTGGAATTTCTTCATTCACAGACGATGTGGGATGTGTTTCTTCAGAGCCCATTTGAACAGTTGTAGCCGGGGACTGAGGGACTTGTTGAATCGGAGTGAAGAGAGGAGTATTGGGATGCTGACTTTCCCAAAAGTCATCGTTCATCACTCGTGTAGTGCACCCAATATCCACGTCTTCATCTTCTTTTTCAATTTCCTCAACACCAGCCTCTTGATTTGTGAACTAAGGCATGGGTGAGAAACAAGCTGGCGGTGAAGGAATGCTTCCACTTCAATTTCTTCATCAAACTGTTCTGAGGTAGCAACAGATTGATTTTCTTCATCAGATCCGCTTGGGATCGTGTAATCTTCTCCATAAGGAACAATTTCCTTAAACGACATGGAGAAAATGGGAATGGCATCAATAGGATTTTCAAGAGAGCTGGTCATTGGCTTGGTTTCTTCGCGGCGAAGAATTTGGCGTGGTGATGCCTTCCTCTTCTTCACTGCAGCTCGATTCTGCAGCCTTTGTCTTCTTCACTTCATAAGCGAAGGAAGAATTGGAGTTGGTGTTGGCGCAGGTGGGTGAGGGCGTGGTTTAGTTTCTTGAGCGCACCACTAGTGGATGCCACAGGAATTTCTTGGTGGCTGGAATGGAGTCATCAGCCACGGAACTTGTATTCTCATCGGCATCTTTGAAAGTCATCAGCGATCTTGGCATGTTCTTCAAAGAGGTGGCGAGTCTTGACTGAGGATTTTCTTGTTGCGATGGGGCTGCAACAGTTGTCATTTTCTTCGTCAAATTGATGAATCTCACCTTGGCTCCTTGCCAATCAGCATTGTAAGCATCGAAATCCTTGCTGAGGGCTTGAATTTCAGATTGTGCTTTGAGAAGTTCTTCAGGAGTCAAGTTGACAATGTTCTTCCTCAGAAGCTTCTCCTTTCTGGCTTGTGCTCTCTTTAATTCACGAGCCTTTTCAAATTTTCATTTCTCTTCAGCGATGAAATGGTTCAGCATATGACTTTGACCAGGAGTCAGTGGCAGATCCGGTATGGGAGTGTTTGGATCCTGATGCCATAGGTCGATGAAGTCAAGGATCTTCTTCGGATCCAGAAGCAGAGGCACAGTTGTTCCTTTGGCTCTAGCGGCCTTTGTCAGTCTGTCTCTGATGATTTCTGCGAGTTCTTCATTAGAAGCTTCGTCATCAGAGGGCATGTTGAATGCAACCTGTTTCTTCTTTGGACTTGGGCGAGGACCGCGTCCAGCTGTTGCTTTTGTCTTCAGCAGAGTGGGTCCTGATGAGGACATAGGTGCGGTGAGAACTTCTTGAGACACGAAGCAATTGAGAAACCACGAGTCCTTTGACATGTAGCAAGATGCACAGGAGTTGAGGACTTGGAGAGCTGCTTGAGGATTTGGAGTGAGCAGAGCGATCGAGAATTTGCCGTGAGGGCGCTGGTGAGGAACTGGGCCGTGAGGGCGCTGATGGTGAAGCACTTGGCTTGCGAGCAGGCTTCTTGGCATTGATTTCCTCGGCTTGACCGAGGGCTCGGTGGCAGCAGCAGCAGCAGAATCCTCATTGAATTTCCTCACTTGCCTCCTTGGCTGTCTTGCCAATTTGGCTTGGCGCTGGACCATTCTTGGGAAAGTCTTCACCACGCTTGATCTTTGGTGGGATCGTGACTTGGCGGTGCCAAAGGAGCTCTTGGGCATGGAGGGTTTAAGGCGAATTTCCTCATGTACTTGGGAGTAACATAGCGATATTCCCTCCATTCTCGTGCCCATCTTCTTTCTATCCTCTGTATCGCACTTTGCGCTGATTTTTAGTCTCCTTGCCAAACTTGGCTTCATCGGTGTCTGATAATCTTTGTATATTTCATCGGGGATCTCAAAGGCAGTCATGACCTCCGGTTTCTTTCCTCCCTTCTGCGGTCTCTTGCCTTACGCCACTTTCTTGGATGAGGAATTTGAACAATAGAACACTCTGAAGAAGTATGCAGTTTTTCTTCGAGGAACGCTGCAAATGAGTTAAGTTGATGAGAACCTAGTGATTCAAAGGCGGACATGAGTACTGTGAGCGAGTGTAGGTGCGAGGAATTTGGAGAGGTCATATCGTTCTCGGATGATTTTTCAAAAGGAACAAGTTTTGAGGAATTTGACGAGATGAGCCTTGAGGAATTTCACTAAGCGTTTTGTCTTAGGTTCGAGTTGTGCAGATTGAAAATCCGCACAATTGAGGAATCTTGAAGAAATGAATGCTTAGAGATAAATCAAGAGCATACTGATGTGTGAGGTGTTCATATGTGAAGATTAGAAGAACAAAAACACCTTTGAAGATTTTCGAAAGATTTGAGAATCAACGTGAGTAATAAAAGTGACTTTTAATTACCCGAACTGAAGAACACGACGAGCGAGGAATGAGCGTAGTGAAGTTCATCACGTTAGATCTCCCGCCCTAACTTGGCAGAGGGAGACAGCTACGGCGGCGGAGTGAAGATTTCGTGGCCGGCGCGAGTACGACGGCGACGAGGTCGAGGCAGTGAAGCTCTTCCTCACCGACGGCGATGGAGTAGCGGCGGCGCTAGGGTTTGAGGAGAGCTCAAGTGAGAGACAGCGACCGAGCAGAGTAAATGGAGTAAGGAAGGGAGAGGGGTATTTCTAGCCACGGTGAAAACTGTTAGCCCGAAGATTTTGGGTCGAACATGCCCCTGCCCTTTCTTCTTCACGCGACATGTGTCACCCACGTACTGTGCAGATGATATCGTGTAAGATCGTGGGTGAATAAACTAATGTATCATGGGATACGAAACGGTTTGAGCGGTAAAACCGAAAATCTGGATAAGATTTGTTTAAAAATTTCGTTCGCAATTTCTTCAGCTGTCAAGGACACAGTGAAGACTTTGAACGAGTTTCAATCTGAACGCACATGAAGAATTTGTGAATAGATTGGGTTTAGTATAGCATAGAGGGGGAAGGGTCCGATCACATTCACTTAGCAGAAATAGCAACTTGAAGAAATAGCAATAAGTGAATGATGTAGAGGACATAAACTCATATATATATATAGTCAATGAAGAACAACGACGGAAACATTGAAGATTTTGCAAAGTTGAAGAATTTGAAAAACTGAGGAATTTCAAAAATGAGGAAAAACTCAAATTGAAGATTTTCAACTTTTGTGGTGGCGTAGCCCACCGTATAAGAATGATGATTTCAGACACCGCGTACAATTGTCATAGGGTTTTGAGAATCAAATTCTTCATTAATTTCATCACACTTACAGTGTTATTCTTCATTGATTGAAGAAAAACGTTTCTTCATGTGTTGCACATCTAAGTCATCAATTCTGCATAAGGGTTAGGATGTGTGTCCTTTTCAAAGAACATTCGAAGATTCTAAGATATTTAGCTCACACCGCAACTTGCTAAATCTCTTCTCATCCAAGGGCTTAGTGAAGATATCAGCTAGCTGATCTTCAGTCTTCACATGCTCGATGGAGATATCGCCCTTCAACACATGATCACGAAGAAAATGATGGCGAATCTGGATGTGCTTAGTCTTGAGTCTTTGCTGGGTTGTGAGCAATCTTGATGGCACTCTCATTGTCGCATGAGGAGAGGCACATTCTTCACGTTGGCGCCATAGTCCTTGAGGTTTGCTTCATCCAAAGCAGTTGAGCACAGCATGAGCCAGCAGCAATGTATTCAGCTTCAGCAGATGAAGCGGTGATCTGTGATTCTGTTTCTTCGAGGACCAACGGACCAAAGATCGTCGAGGAAATGACAAGTGCGGATGTTGACTTGCGGTCCACACGATCACCGGCATAGTCGAATCAGAATATCAATGAGATCAAAAGCAGAGCCCTTGGGGTACCATAATCCTAGTGTTGGTGTGTGAGCTAGATATCGAAGAATATGCTTCACTGACCTTATGGTGTGATTCCTTGGTGCAGCTTGAAATCGGGCACACATGCAAACACTAAGCATTATATCGGCCTAGATGCACATAAGTACAATAAAGAACCAATCATGGGCGGTATACCTTGTGATCGAAGTCAATACCATTTTCATCGATTGCATAGATGGCCATTTGTGGGCATAGGAATTTTAGCGCCTTTGCAATCTTGCATGCGAATTTCCTCGGTACATCTTTGAGGTATTTCTCTGAGATATGAATATGCCATTGTCTTTGCGATTGAATTTGAAGACCTAAGAAGAATTTCAATTCTCCCATCTTAGACATTTGATATTCTTCACTCATCATATAGGCAAATTCATCACTGTATCGTTGGTTAGTACAGCCAAAGATAATATCATCAACATATATTTGGCACACAAACAGTTCACCATCATATGATTTAGTAAAAAGAGTAGGGTCAAGTGAACCGGTGTGAAGCCATTCTTCACGAAGAATTCCTTCAATGTATCATACCACGCTTGAGGGGCTTGCTTGAGGCCATAGAGAGCCTTATTGAGTCTGAAGACTTTGTCGATTCTTGGGATCTTCAAAACACAGGGGTTGAGCAACATATACTTCTTCCTCAAGCTTACCATTGAGGAATGCACTTTTCACATCCATTTGATATAAGATGATATCATGATGGTTAGCATAGGCAAGTAAAATGCGAATAGCCTCAAGTCTAGCAACAGTGCAAAAGTTTCATCGAAATCAATTCCTTCAACTGTGTGTAGCCTTGAGCTACTAGTCGTGCCTTATTCCTCACCACAAGGCCATTTTCATCTTGCTTGTTGCGGTAGATCCACTTTGTGCCAATGATATTATGCTTGCGAGGATGCAGGCGATTGACCAATTCGGACATTGTTCAACTCGAGCTGATGTAATTCTTCTTGCATAGCCTGAATCCACTCCGGCTCGAAATGCTTCATCTACCTTAGTGGGCTCTGAGATAGAGACAAAAGCATAGTGCCCACAAAAGTTAGATAAGTGTGAGGCTTTTGAGCGAGTGAGAGGACTGGTGCGCTAATGTCATCGATGATCTTCTCCACTTGCACTTCTTTTGCAACAGCGTGGATGAGTTGGTTGTCATTGAGGATTTTGATCAGCATTTTCTTGACATCATTTTCCTCATCATGTTCTTGGTGCATCACTCGGCGTTCTTCATGAGCAGGAATGAATTCTTGATGATTCTTGATGAGGAATGACATCCTCCGTTGCCTTGAGCTTGATAGCATCCTCGGTGCTGGTTCATCTAACACGAAGGTAGGTGCTCTCTTTGTGAGCCATTAGTTTCATCGAACCGCACATCTCTGATGTCGACAATCTTGTGAAGAACAATGTTGAAGACTACAGTAGGTGTGCGAGTCCTTTCCGTAACCAAGCATAAAACCTTCATGTGCTTTCGGTGCAAATTTAGAGTTGTGATGAGGATCTCTAATCCAACATTTAGCACCGAAGACTTTGAAATAACTCACATTGGGTTTCTTGTCAGTGAGGAGTTCATAGGTAGTCTTCTTGAAGAATTTGTGAAGATATACTCTGTTGATGATGTGGCGAGCGGTATCAATTGCATCAATCCAAAAGCCGAGGCGTTTTGTATTCATCAAGCATAGTGCGAGCCATCTCAACAAGAGTTACATTCTTGCGCTCCACGAAGCCATTCTGGCGAGGAGTATAAGGAGCAGATAACTCATGAGTAATACCAAGTTCATCAAGATAGGCATCAAGACCAGAATTCTTGAACTCGGTTCCATTGTCACCGATATGCTTGATCTTCACACCAAAGTTGGTTGAAGCCCTCGAGGAAAATCGTTTGAAGACTTTCGCACTTCATGTTTGTAAGTAACAATGTGTACCCATGTATATCGAGAATAATCATCAACAATGACAAAACCATATAAAGATGCATCATTAGTGACCGCTGAATAATGGTTAGGTCGAAGAGGTCCATGTGAAGCAATTGAATGGGCGTGTAGTGGTCATAATAGTCTTAGCTGGATGCTTGGCCTTGGTCATTTTTCCGGCTTCACATGCTCCGCATAAGTGATCCTTGAGGCATTTGACATTCTCAATGCCAATGACATGCTTCTTCTTCGCAAGCGTGTTCAAATTCCTCATGCCTGCATGACCAAGTTGTCGATGCCATAGCCAGCCTTCTGAAGCTTTTGCAAGTAGACACACGGCTGGTTGTGGTCCTCTAGAGAAATCAACAATATATAGATCTCCTCTCCTAAAGCCTTCGAAGACTTTGGAATTGTCAGCTTCCATAATCACAACACAGCGATATTTGCCGAAGACAACAACCATATCAAGATCACAAAGCATTGAGACTGACATGAGATTGTATCCTAAGGACTCAACAAGCATGACTTTGTCCATGTGCTTATCCTTAGAGATAGCAACCTTAGCAAGACCCAATACGACTTTTGCCTTTGTCGGCCAAAGATGATATGCTTCAGAGGTGAAGGTGATAAGGGAGCATCCATCAATAGATTCTTGTCACCAGTCATGTGATTTGTACATCCACTACCGAGGACCCATTCAGTGGTTTTGGGTTGATCATCCTGCAGATGAATTAGTGTAGCTTACAATCTCATATGCTTCATCAATGAAGAATATGATATCAAGTTCATCAGATGGATTTCATCAAGTAGTAAACAGTTATAGCAGTATGAGGACATGTGAAATGAAGGTTCATTTCATCATGATTCGCCTGCGTCCTTTCAGGCATTTTGTCAGGTCCCCAGCAAATTCTTCAGACGTTAGAGCATGTCTGGAGACTGACCCCGCAGAAGAGATTAGTTCTTTTCTTCACCACCCACATCGGAGGGTGGCAAAGAGTTCATCATCCTGCGAGCACCATGTGAGAAAGGTGGCAAAGATGCCAAACCATTTCGCTTAGCATGAGAGGGATTAGGGTATGCATATGAATAAGCAGAGTAATTCTTCGAGGACTTATGAACATAATGGTTTGAAGAATAATGCACATATTCATAGCCCTTAGCTCTACCTGCGAGACGAGTTGTTAGCACGATGATAACCATATGAGGACTTTGATCCAGTTGAGAATTTGATCCTCGTGAAGAATTTGGTCCATGTGAGGACTTGGATCCATATGAAGAGTTTGGTCCATATGAAGAATTTGATCTGGGGTTCTGTTCTTCACGGTGGTGTCATGAGGACATTCACTGAAGACTCTCAACACAACTTTTGGGAACCAGATTTTCTTCATAGGGGAACCGTTCTGCAATTAGTGCCAACATATCTAGCAAATACTTCACCATTCGATTTTTGAACAGTTTATAGTTGAGTCAAATGACTCATCGGAAGAATGAGGAGATTCACATGTAAATCCAGATAAGTTAGATGGATCAGCTGGAGGTCCCTTTGCAGCAACCCATGAGGTTTTGGGGTCTTGCTCGGGCTTCAATATGTTCCATCGGCATTGAGTTTCCTCTCAAAGGCAATACCCTCTTTCCTAGGGTTTTTGTTGAGGATCTGCTTTTTGAGCACATCACAAAGTGTCTGATGCCCTTTGAGGCTTTTGTACATGCATGTCATGTACACTTCCTTCAGCCCTGCATTGTCAGTGATACTAGCAATGTCCTCAGATGAGGAATTAGTGATAGCAGAGGCAGATGAAGAATTTGTAACATTTGAAGCATTTGAACATTCAGGTGAAGAATTAGCAGATTCACGTTCAATGCACTTTACACATGGAGGAATAAATTCTTCCTGAGAAGCGCTGATTTGTTGAGCTAGTAATGAATCGCGCTCCTTCTGAAGATCTTCATAACACACTCTTAGCTTTTCAAGATCTTCCTTTCTTTGAAGAGCTTCAAGAGAAAGCTTCTCATGATCAGTCAAGAGGGTATTATGTTGGTCTTGAAGGGCGTCAAACTTGGAGTGAATTCTCTGAAGACATTCACCCAAAGCTTTTGACTGATCCATTTCTTTGCGCAACATATTATCACTTCTTTCTAGCATATCTTGAGTTTGTTCTAAAACCGTTTGTTGTTTAGTGGCAACACAAATGAGTTTAGTATAGCAGGATTCAATGTCATCATCAGATTCATCATTGTCAGACTCATCATTATCAGATTCATCATCACAAGACTCGGATGAGGAGCATTCGGTTACCTCAGCACCGTTTGCCATAAGACAAGATGCAGAAGATGATGATTCTAGCTCGAAAGTCATCGTTTTGAGAGATTCCTTGAAGTCCTCAAACCAGGAATCATGACAAGTTCTATGACCTTCATAGACATCAGAGATTCGGTCCCAGATGAGCTTTGAATTGCCAAGATGCATAATTCGCCCGAATTGGTCTCTGGATAGGCAGGAGCAGATGATATCCTTCGCTATGATATCAAGTCGAGTGTACTTGCGAATATCATCAGCATTCGCCATCTTGCATAGATCAGTAAGACCAATCTCAGTGACGGTCCACAGCTCGCTGTTCTTTGCCATGAGGAGCTTCTTCATCATGGCCTTCCACTTGGGATAGTCATGACCGTCAAAGATAGGGCATGTCACTTTCTTCATACTGCGGTCGACATAACTAAAAACTCCGGCGGTTAAACCAAAATCACACGAACAAGGAGTACCTTGCTCGATACCAATTGAAAGTGCGTTATATCGACTAGAGGGGGTGAATAGGCGATTTTATGAATTCTTCGAGGAATTTCTTTGGTGAGAAATTCCTTAGCGAAGAACTACTTGCAGCGGAATATGTACTCGAAGTAAACATAACAGGATACACACATAGTCGGCATGATGAAATGAAGACTAAAGCAGTCTGAAAGCGTAAACACAGGATAACAAGATGAAGACAAAGCGGTGAAGAAATTGAGGCGAGGAATTTGTGAAAGTCTTGATCAAAGTCTTCAAGCACAGATATGAACAACATTCAACACAAGAATGAGGAAATGAAAGAGTTGAGGAAATAGAACCGGTCGGTTGGTGAAGACAATGATTTGGTAAACCAGTTCAACTCTTTGTCTCGGTTATGCGTCTGGTTGGGCGGTGAGTATTTAAACTCGAGGACACACGTCCGGACACCCGATCTCGAGCCGCAACTCAGGACACCCAGTCCTCACCGTATTCTCCTTGAACTAAGACCACGCAGGCCTTGTCCAATCACTCGTGGTAAGTCTTCAGGTGACTTCCAAACCTTCACAGACTTGGTCACTCGGTGATCCACAATTCCTCTTGGATGCTCTAGACCTTGACGCCAAACCGTCTGGAAGAAGCATAGTCTTCAAAGGTAACAAGCGTCGGATCCACGCAGGATCAATTTCTTCAGTGATGCTCAATCACTTTGGGTTTGTGGGGGTTTGGTTTTGGGATTTTCCTCACTTGATGATTTTCGCTCAAAGTCCTCGGAGGATGGGTTGCTCTCAAATGACAAGTGTCAAGTTCTCTTGGAGCAGCCAACCAACTAGTGGTTGTAGGGGGTGGCTATTTATAGCCTAGGGAGCAGCCCAACATGATAAGACATAAATGCCCTTCAATGATATGACCGTTAGGTGGATAAGATATTTTGGGACAGCCGGCACAAGAAGACAAAGAACGATCGGAAATTTGACTCTCAAATTCCTCGGGGCTATCATGTTCCTCCTTTGTGTAGGCAATTAGCCTTTGGCGAATTCCTAACTCCTCGATCGAACAAAGTCATCGATGATCGGAAGAACTGCGTCTCATCCTTTGAAGAATTTGATGAAGCGTATGAGATTTCAATGGCTTCACTCGAAGGGATTGGTAGGTGTAGGATTTTGAGTTGAGCATCACATGGAAATTTTTCCTTAGTATTTCCTCGACCCCTTTAACGAGACGGTGTTTCCTATGACTCAAGAAGAGAAAATGAAACTACGAAAACAAAGTCTTCACGCTTCATATTCCTCGAATGAATATCAAGTCTTCAAGGTCACACCAATTTCTTCACTTTCAAAGTCTTCAGAAAGTCTTCAGAATATCAAAGTCTTCAGTCGAAGAACTTCATTTTTAGGGGTCGACTTTCTCTGTAAATATCAAACTCCTCATAGACTTATAGACTTGTGTACACTCACAAACGCATCAGTTACTTAACCTATAAGTCTTCAATACACCAAAATCACTAAGGGGCACTAGATGCACTTACAGGGTCCCGAACTGTGCGTCTAGGCGGATGGTAACAGGAGACAAGGGACATGATGTTTTTACCCAGGTTCAGGCCCTCTCGATGGAGGTAAAACCCTAGTCCTGCTTGACTGATATTGATGATATGGGTAGTACAAGAGTAGATCTACCACGAGATCAGAGAGGCTAAACCCTAGAAGCTAGCCTATGGTATGATTGTTGTTCTGTCCTACGGACTAAAACCCTCCGGTTTATATAGGCCCTGAAGAGGGTTAGGGTTACACAGAGTCGGTTACAATGGTAGGAGATCTACATATCCGTATCGCCAAGCTTGCCTTCCACGCCAAGGGAAGTCCCATCCGGACACGGGGCGAAGTCTTCAATCTTGTATCTTCATAGTCCAGGAGTCCGGCCGAAGGTTATAGTCCGGCCATCCGGACACCCCCTAATCCAGGACTCCCTCACCCATTGTCGGCACGTCCTGATCAGGGGTCCCCGCCGTTCTCTCTCACAAAGCCGGTGTGGTTGCCTTCGTTCCTTGCTCACTGCCGCGACGTGGGTAGTTACCGCCTCCGAGCGCCCTCCTCTAGGTTGAGCTATGTCCCGACATCCCTCAGGTACAACTTCCTTTATAGCCGACTTGCTCCACTGCCCCAGCTGCCCACATCGCTCCATGTGGATATTTCTCTACTTCTTTGCCCCACACGTACCTCTACTGGCTTCTACTGTATTTGTGGTGAGTTTATGTCTCATCAACTAGTCCTAGCAATCTTATATTCTAATCACGCTTCTTCAATTTCTTTGCCATGGGGATGCTCATCTCGATTTTAGTGAAAATACACAAAATGATCCGATGGTCAAAGGGTTGCAAACTTCATTTCTTCAGAAGGTTCAACGTCACCAGCAAATTAAAGCTTGGTTAGGGTTTATGGCTCAGGGGCTAGGGACTGCATGGATCGTTTTTTCTTTAGTTGTCTCTGTTCCAAAATAAGTGTCAACTTCGGTAGTAGTACAACTTTGTACTAAAGTTTGCATAAAGTTGAGACACTTATTTAGGAATGTAGGGAGTACATATTGGCTATGATTTGTCAATCATTGAGATGCAATAGCATGCATGTTAGTCTCCTTTGTATTTGATGAAATGTTGCAACGGGGCAACCTTGGATGCAAGATACATGAAACAGAAGCTGGAAGCTTCATAGCATTGTACAAATTTATCTCGCTAAGAAATTACAGTATGTATTATACTACTATGTAAAGAGTTAGGTGTCGCACGATGTCCAGAAAATATGGTGATAGTGTGAGGTGGGCCATGTAATCACTGAACTTGCGTGTTTGCACTTCTTTCGCACTCCTCCGTTGTAACAATGGAGAAAATTGTAATCTACCGCCTTTCACCGAAACGTGGGACATTCAGCAGTCTTACCACCTCAGTAATAATGACCAATGAGCCGTCAAATCACATAGACCCAGCAGTAGGTTGGATGGACGAAGCAATCATCACTCTTGAATCCGCTTCTCCCTTCAACGCAGGCGCCATTGAGAGGTTGCGTCCGCTCTGCCGGGCATGAATGCGGCACCGATTCTCTGGAGCGGCGCTGACTGTTTCGGGCAGGAAGCGCACGCGGGCGATGGAAGGGCTTTGGGTGGGCTAGGCTAGTCAGGAGCGGGCGTGGCAGTTGTCTCGACCGCACGCCCGGAAACGAGAGGATGCACCGACTCTCGCAGCTAAATCGTACACTACATACCATCTCCCTATAGGAGTAGGTCGATGTGTTGCTCTCTCTAACACACACACACTGTTAAAACACACACACACACACACGCATGCACGCACACGCACACATTGGTTCATAGAATAGGAATATCGTGCGAGTGGGAAGCCACGGGAAGTGAGATAAATGGAGTACGTACAAGAAGAGAAGAGGTGACGAATATTCCATCAAACCTGGACTGAGGAGTAGTACTCCCTCCGCCTAGGTGTTGAGTCATATTATGAAAATCAGATATTCCCAAAATGTTTAGGCATCGTCCATTAACTTCGCATCTCAATCCCTCCTAGCCTTGTTGCTAGCGAGCGTTGTTACTTACTATGCCTTGTTATCTCCCCCGAAAACCCAATGCATGGAGCGCAACTACGCATTGATCAGTCAAGGAATCAAAGTCTGCTTGCATGTGAGTTAATATGTGGCCCTGCATGGTAGCTAAAATGGCATCTCTTAATTGTCATGATTAATTGTTGCATTTAGAGACAAAAATCAGGGCTTTGGTTGGAGGTAGGACCGGTCAAGTTTCTCCTTCTCCTCCAATCGGCTTGCACCTTGGTCCCGCTGCACCTTCTAACGTGACTACACCTAGACGGAGGGAGTAGTATGAGATATGGTGGCACACTGACTTAGGTCGAGTACAAGTCCCCAACATTAAAAGAAGAGAGCAAAGTGTACAAACTAAATAATTAAATTTGAATTCTTGTTTTTTTAAACGAAGGAAAAAGATTTGCCTCATCCACTAAATAAGAGGAGAATAGAGTTTCACAGTTTGCAAGTGACAATACAAATAAATGGCATGGCAATTACTCTCAATACGCCCTGGTTTCTTAGCACCCGTTGTAACCCTTAGTACATACGGTGGCACACTGACTTAGGCCGAATATAAGTGCCCAAAATATTTAAAATTGGAGGATGGTGCAGCCCACCTTTCCGATATTTTGACTGTGTGTGGTTCAGTTGTTGTTCAATTCGGAGGGCCGTGTACCACACATGAACATTAGTAAGCGTGGCCGGGAGGCGTGCAACGTTAAGTGTGAGTTGACTCCTTCGAGCGTTAAATTTTCTTCACGTATTAGCATTGCCCCTAGTATTTTTCTTCACTACATTAAATAAAGAGTTCCATTTCATGCACAATTTAAAACGATTTTTATGGAGAGAAAAGAGACCACTCCATCTATATACGCTGTAGCCTAGGCATTTGTTTTCTAAGGTTTGCTCTCCTCACACACTCTCTCAACTATATATATACACGCTGGAGCCTCAATGCTTGTAATTTCTCTCTTCACACTCTCTCACCCTCTCCAGATCTAAACAAGACTTCATTGGCCTCTCTCTCTCTCTATCTCTATCTCTATCTCTATCTCTATCTCTCTCTCCCCCCTCACTGTTGGTCAAAGAGCTGGTAGATCCATCCGCCGGGAAGGGAAGGAGGCTTAACGCTGTCGCCATCGGCGAGGGAGGGAATCCACTACCGGCGCAGCTGTTCTCTTTCACCCAGCGGCGGCGCGGGAGGGCCTCCGACCCCTTCTTCCTTGTTGTCATACATAGTGTGGGCAGATCGGCCTCCGGACGCCCACTGAGCCACACCCCGAGAACCTTAAGGTATAATTTACTTATTCCACATGCATTTCTCTAGCTGCATGTGGGCTTTTTCCGCTTCTGCACTCGAAACTAGGTGTTGGATCAAATAGGAAAGTAGTGGGGAAAGTTGTATAGCACGAATCTAGGATGTGGTTCAAAGAGGAAAGGAAGGGGGAAAGTAGTAGAGACTGGCTATCCAACACCTACGTTGGTCAAAAAGGGAAAACAATGACAAACGCAGTACGCACATCTGTAACAAACTGATCTTTCTGTTTTGGGGGACAAGGCTGTAGAGTTTGACCACGACTAGATTTGTTGCCCTCACATAGGGAAAGGTGTCTAAAGATAATAAAACTGGGACCAAAACAAATATGATCCTTCATTGTTTGTTCTTTGTTGCAACAGACTGTGCATCACCCCTTTATACATCGGTAGATGCACATGGTGATGGTGCGTCCATTGCCCCGTACAACTCTTTAGCTGTTGTTAATCTAAGGCCCTGTTTGGTTAAGAAGTCCTAGGACTTTTTGTAGTCCCAACTAAAAAGTCTCTAGTCCCTACCTGTTTGGTTCCGGGACTAAACATGGACTAGAGGTTATTAAATGACATGCTAAAAGACCATGTTACCCCTAGTAATAAACTAATAGAGATAAGGTGCGATGCGGGGCAGGGGCAACTGTTGAAAAAAGTCCCAAAAAGACTCTCCCTCGGGGTCTTCTTTCTTTAGTCCCAAATGCCCACTTTTAGTCCCTAAAAGTCCCTCCTATATGGTTTAGATGGGACTAAAAGGGACTTTTTTTTGTCCATACACCAAAGAGTCCCTGTAAGCAAACACCCTCTAATAATGTCGCTAGAAAATTGAAGCAATGCCACAGTTAAAAGCAAATTACATGTTTAATGAATTTTATTGTTAATATAATCTCTCTGTTAATATGAATCAATGCCATTGTTTGAGAAATGCTACTGTCTTGCTTTCTTTCCCATTTAGATAAGTTAGATGCTTCTTTTCGTGGGCTTCTATGTCATCCACCGTCATTGACCAGTAGTTGTTTCCTTTGCACCTCTGTGCAAACAGGGTTATCTACTTCACCTCATTGCTATTGTGACCTTTTGTTGCACTGCACAAAAACACTTTTGTTTTAAGAGTGTTTTGTGCAATTCGACCAAAATGTCACACCGACAACGTTGCTTGATTGCTTGATCTTAGTGGAACTGCACAAGAGGAGATCTGACTTCCTATCTGTGTTGGCAAATTTGTTTCAGATCTTTTTCTTGTGAGTTGTTTGAATTCAGCGTCATGAGAGGTCAGTAGCCTTCTTTCACATGATTGTGTAGTATGCTTTCATATGTTGTGCTACTTATACGGTAATGTTGCTTGATTTTAATGAACTGCACAAATGGAGACAAGACTTCCAATCTATATGTGCACCGTAATATCCCATTGAGGTAAGATAATGATATTTCACAACTATTGGGCTGTATTTTGCTGTTGTCATTAGAAAATTAATGTTGTTGTCTAGTGCTATAATTGTGCTCCTTAATTGACATGCCAATGATTTCTCCCCCTAACAGGTTTGAGCCACCAGCTACATCTTCGCACGCAGGGAAGTGTTTCCTTTATTACGTGGAAAAAAGTTACCTCTCCCTGACAGCTAGGACCCACCAGCTTTATTATGATCCATTTCGCGAAAATATAGATTGTACCAAATATGCTAAATTGTTTTCTTTTTATTCTAACTCGAAAAAGAAGAAATTAAAAAAATAGAAAACATCTTCGCACGCAAGGAAGTGCCACCTTATTACGAGCAAACAAATGATTCCCCCCTGCTAGCTGGGACCCACCAGATTTGGGGCTGACTTGTGGGCCAACTAAGTTGATGCATACGGGCTTTGTCAACTTAGTCAAAACGATTCTAGCTGCACTAACCGTTGGATGTTAAATCAACGGTTGTGCTGTGTCTTCAACCTCTGGTCTTCTTGCTCCAGCCGCCCAAACCAGGCTCGCCGTATCGCTTGCTCTAGCCTCCCGTGGCCGGCTGTGCTGTTGCGCAGGCCTTACGGACCGACCATATTACGACTAGCCAGACCTTCCCTCTACTCACCCATACCCCCTGTTATTCTCCGGCGAGGGCGGACTTACGTTGCAGCCGAACCAGTGAACCCTCGTACTCCCCTCTGTGTGGGCATCCACCCTTCTCTGGCTCCTCGTCGTTCCCTTCCCAGGCCTCACCGTCGTCCACCGCCTTGATGCTCTCGGTGCCTCGTGGTCAACAAGTTCAACAAATAACAACCATCGGAAGTACTTTAGGTTGTGAGGCTGACAGCTGGACCCACCAGCTACATCTTCGAAACCAAGGAAGTGCCTCCTTATTACTCGCAAAATAAAAATAATTCCTCCTCCTAACAGCCGGGACCTACCAGCTATATCTTTGCACACAAGGAAGTGCGTCCTTATCCACCCTGACAGCTGGGACATCGAAGCGTACATAGCATTGTCGCGAACATGTACGTACATACTGGTCGATCGGTCTCTTTGCAATGATGAACCGTGGCCGAGCAAGCAGCGACACGTGTAGTAGTAGACGACGTCGAGTTGGCGGCGGAGGAAGACTCGACATGCCCCCGACGTAGCAATTCAGGCAGTCCCTTCTAAACTATTTACACGTACATACAACCAGATGCCAAAAAATACGGCAACGTACGTACATACGGGTGGGTTCTCGAACGCCTACTTGCGCATACGTATGGCCAGGTCTCGTGTACATGGAGAGGTAGCGGACGGCAGCAACGGCGTCGTGTTCATCGAGAGCCAACCGGCTTGGACGAAACGACCGAAACGAGGTCTGGCGTACCACAGAACGGAGGAAACGGGCCTTCGGTTCGACCATGTACGGTCGAAACAGGGTCTTGTTCATCAGGAAGGGTCTGGCATACCGCAAAATGGAGGAAATGGACTTGTGTTCGACCGCGTATGGTCGAAACGGGGTCCTGTTAATCGGGAGGGCTGTGGCATGCCGCAAAACGGAGGAAACAGACTTGTGTTGGAGCGCCTATGGTCGAAATGGGGTCCTGTTCATCCACCGTCTACTGCCTCGCTCCAGCCTTCACAGGTTACTGTTCATCCACCGTCGACCTCCTCCAGTCTCCACGGGCTACTATTCATCCACCGCATTATTCATCCAACCTCCACCGGTTGCTGTTCATAGAGCCTCCACGGGGTCATGTTCATCCACCCCCAACCGGCTGGGGTGCAGCGGCCTCCTCGGGGTCCTGTTCATCTAGCGGCAACAGCCTACTACCATGGGGTCCTGTTCATCCAACCCCCACCGGGAACTGTTCATCCACAGCCAACCAACCGGCTCGACTCACCACGTCTCGACTCGTTCTACGTACCGCGCGCACGATAGCAATGGTCACTGTTCATCAAGAGGCAACCCAACACCGGCTGGCTACGTCTCGCACGGGGGCTTGATCGGCTTCAGTAAGCAGCTACAGTGATGATCGCTCGGGTTCAGTTAGCAGCAGCATCGGAGGAATCGCTCGGGTTCAGTTAGCAGCGAATGAATCGCTCGGGTTCAGTTAACAGCCAAGGGATTGATCGCTCGGGTTCAGTAACGTGCGATCGCTCGGGTTCAGTTAGCCAACGCCTCGCACATATGCGCATACACGAGAGAAACACGGAAACTTCCATGCATCGGTCGGCCCCGACCACCCATCGTAACAGAAAAATACCCGATATTTTCCTCGCCCTTGCTTCTACCATGATTTTTTCCGTCATGGACAGCCCAAAGAATGTCATGCAGCTGCGTCTCAGGTTCGCCCAGGATGAAAAGCCCATTTTCTGTCATGATTTTTTGTCATAGTAGGAGCCCACCACATCTATGATGATATCGGGTTTTGTCATAATTATCGTCATAGAAGTGTCATTAGCATGATAGAAAAAAAATTCGTTCGTTCCAAAATGTCACGGATGTGTCTTTTTTTGTAGTGTCATTGCAATATCTTTGTTGAAGAATTGCAACTTGCCAACCTGTTATTTGGGTCACGCTGTTTTACACGCTGCTGACTTGGTATAATTTAGGTTAACTGCATATCGCAGTTCTTCCCCACTGGAATTGGTACGTGGAAATCCTCCTAGCATTTCCCATCTGCATAAGTTCGGATCTGCTGCATACATCCCGATCTCACCACCACAACAGACATCTATGGGCCCACACAGGTAGTTGGGGATCTATGTGGGTACAAATCGCCATCGATTATCAAGTACTTGGAACCCCTGACTGGGGATCTGTTCACCGCCCGTCACGTTGATTGCATATTTAATGAGGAACATTTTCCGGCATTAGGGGGAGATTTCAAGTACCAGAAAGAATGCCAGGAAATTAATTGGAATGCTCATGCCATTTCATCCTCTGATCCACGTACCCAAGAGATCGAACTTCAAGTTTGGAAGATCATTAATTTGCAACATCTTGCAAATAATCTGCCAGATTCATTTACTGATCTAAAAGGTGTTACAAAATTCTTAAATCCGGCCAGAAATGTGCCCAAAAGAGTGGAGGTACCAATAAAAACCACTCAACTCCATATTCCTAAAAAGAGGGGGAGTAGTACAGCCTCTAACCTGGAGCAAGCTTCTAGCAAGCAGCAAAGGAAATCGAGGAGAAAAACCTCGGAGTCAGTAAATGCATGTCAACTCAACGTTGACAAACACGTGATGGGTAGTATACACCCAGTGGAAGGGCAACCTCCACAACCTAGCTCCAGTGTGCACAAACTGACTGGGACATCGGAACACCCGGACTCATGCGTATTGGGAAATCATGAAGAGTCACAGGGGGTGCAGGAAATTTCCATCAACTATGTTGATTCTGAAGAATCATTTGACCGTAAGACTATGACTGTCGACATATTTTTTGCTGAAAAGATTGCAGATACCCTTCTCGCTAATCATGATCCAAGGTCTATTGTTGACTGCCAAAAGCGCTCCGACTGGCCTAAATGGAAGGATGCAATCCAAGCAGAAATTGCCTCGCTTAATAAAAGAAAGGTATTCACTGAAGCAATGCCGACACCTCCCAGTGTTTTTTCTGTGGGATTCAAATGGGTTTTTTCTCCGGAAACGGAATGAGAACAATGAGGTGGTGAGATATAAAGCGAGGCTCGTAGCACAAGGTTTCATGCAGAAATCTGGCATTGATTTCACTGAAACATATTCTCCAGTAATGAGTGGAACCACTTTCGATATAAGATATCTTTGGCAGTGCAAAATCGTCTATCTATGCAGTTGATGGACGTCATGACCGCGTATCTTTACGGGTCACTAGATTCGGACATATATATAAAGGTTCCTGACGGGAACTCTGTCCCGAATAAAAGTCTAGAACGCAACATATTTTGTGTAAAGCTGAATAAGTCGTTATATGGCTTAAGGCAATCGGGGCGGATGTGGTACAACCAACTCAGTGAGTTCGTTCTTCAGAAAGGTTACTCCAATAGTGTTGATTGCATGTGTGTCTTCATCAAGAAGTCCTCTACAGGATTTTGCATCATTTATGTGTACTTTGATGATCTCAACATCATTGGCAACACACCAGACATTGATGAAGCACGCAATCATCTAAAGATGGAATTTGAGATGAAGGATTTGGGCAAAACCAAATTTTGCTTAGGTATTCAACTTGAGCACCTTCCCTCAGCAATCATGGTACACCAAGCTGCCTATATCCAGAAAATATTGAAGAAATTCAATATGGACAAATCCTATCCATCTAAATCTCCCATGGTGGTTCGATCTCTAGAAGTAGAGAAAGATCCTTTCAGTCCAAGGGATGATGGGGAAGAGGTGTTGGGACCTGAAGTTCCATACCTCAGTGTCGTTGGAGCTCTTATGTATCTTGCAAGTTGCACGAGGCCTAATATTGCATTTGCAGTAAATCTACTTGCTAGACATAGCACAACTCCCACCAAATGCCATTGGTCTGGAGTGAAGAATATCTTTCGATATCTCCAAGGTACAAAGAATCTTGGCTTATTTTTTCAGTTCAAGAGAAATTAGGACTCTGATATGATTGGATACGCAGATGCTAGCTATTTATCTGATCCCCATAATGTTAGATCACAGACCGGCTTTGTGTTCCTACATGGTGGTACTGCTATACATGGAAGTCTTTGAAACAGCTCTGGTGGCAACATCTACCAATCATTCTGAAATAATTTCATTATTTGAAGTAACATGCGAATGTGTATGGCTTCGCAAAATGAAAAACCACATACAACAGTCATGTGGAATTGGTTTGATAGAATCACCTACCATTATCTATGAAGATAATGCAGCCTGTGTTGCACAGATGCAAACATGATACATCAAGGGTAATATCACTAAGCATATTTCTCCTAAGTGTTTTTTCCCTCATGATCTTCAGTAGGGCTGGAAAAAAAGCTCGAAGCTCGCGAGCTAAACGAGTAGCTCGTGACTCGGATCGAATCGACTCGAACTCGAACAATAACAAGTCGAGCCGAGCTTTAGTTTAAGATCGTTTACAGGACGAATTAAACGAGCCGATCTCACAAGTACTCGTATAACTCGTTAGGCTCGGTAAAAGAATCGGTGTTTCTTGATGGATAGTAAAAAACAGTCACTAAACACCTTGCGTCCAAGCACAAGGCTCAACTGCTCAAGGCCTAGTCACCTAGGAGACTCACACGTACATGACCATATATGTCCATGTTAAATTCCTAGTTAATCTTTTTGTCGTATTCGTAAGGTTTTTATGTTCATATCTTTAACGAGCTTAACAAGCTAAACGAGCCAGCTCGTGAGTTATACGAGTCAGAGTCAATCTTGAATTTGAGCTCGTTATAGTAACGAGTCGAGTCAAGCTAGCTCGTTAATGAAACGAGCTTTAGCGAGTTGAGTCGAGCTGACTCGACTCGGCTCGAATTCCACCCCTAATCTTCACCAAAGCAGGGAAATAAAGGTCTTGCAAATTATATCATGCGAAAATCTTGCTGATTTATTTACCAAGTCTCTTATCAAATTCTACATTCCATAAATATGTTTATGGAATTGGTATGCAACGACTTCGGGACTTGCAAGCATCAGGGGGAGTCTCTTCTTGAGATATCCTTGTTCAAGACATCACATTACACTATTTTCTTTGTGAGTTTATGTTTTAGGGTCACATCAAAGATTTTAATGAAGAATTTGTTTTGGAGAAGAATTCTTTGAGATGATGACAACACGTGGACATTTATGAGATGATTCTACATGGCCAAACGTAGATTAGAGGGAGTGTTGTGATTAATTAGCACATGTGATTAGTAGGGAATCTCCCCTTGTTCATAACCGTCGTGCGGTTTGCCTATGCAACCGACGCGTCTCTATTCCTCTGCCGAACCGAAGCATCTATCCCAAGTGTCGCATCTGTTCAGATGGTATATATTGTAACAGTAACGATCGATTCAATAGAAGTTTTCATTCACTTCGAACAAGACAGACATTCCACGATGGACCTAGTATTATCAACAGGAAAATCTAATCTGGGGAGTGCTGCCTAGGGCTGCAAGAAAAAATCGAGGCTCGTGAGCCGCTCGAGACCGACTCGTTTTTTGACTCGACTCGAGATCGACTCAAAAAGAAACAAGCTGAGTTTGAACACTTTATGTTAGCTCGACCGAGAAACGAGTCGATCTTGAGTCAATGTTGGCTCGCTCGATTTTAGCTCGATAGCTCGACAGAATATCATTATGTAAATGATCATGCCATATATTAAATGAAAATAAGATAATTTATTACCATATATGTTGTCCATAATTTTTCTCTATTTTATTTACCAACGAACATGGGAACTTAATTAAGTGCAGAGAATATTTAGGCCTAATTATGGCACGTGGTCGACTATGTGTTAAATATCCTATATTTTTGTCAAAGGTTCACAGCATATTCATCTTAAATTCTTTTGCTTTTCATTCATAGATTTATAATTTTTACCATCTCATTTAGCTCGAAACTAGCTCAAGATCGACTCGAGATCGTTACAAGCCGAGCACGAGTCATGTTCGACAACTCGAACATGAGCTTCACTTAGTTTGAGCTCGCTCGAATTTTCATATGAGTTGAGTTGAGACAACTCCAACTCGCTCGAGCTCGATTCGTTTGCAGCCCTAGTGCTGCCGTATGGCGGTTCCAGCGGAGCTCCTCCCCCATAGGAAAGAACCAAAAAACGCTGAATAAAACGAAGCATGCGAACTGACGACATTTTTACAGAAATCAAAAGGTAACTATTTTACATTGCTCTGCACAACTGCATGGCAATCAAGAGAGAAACGACACCTCTTAAGGAACAAATTCAAAATCCGTTAGGAGTTACACATGGACATGGGAGCATCACAGATCAGGGGTACCTATCACACTATCAATCTAGTGCAGAGCTAAATCAGATCAACCTACTTCTCCCCTTTACAGGCTCTTTACACGAAAAGAAGAAGAGCATAAGAAAAATGATAATATTACCAAACACCAACGACAAACAATCAAAACAAACGCCCTGGCTAGTACAGGTGCTCATGCTTCACTCGCCCTTTCAGAATGCCTGGAACAGGGGGTGGTGGTGAGCTTGGTAATCTATTTGTGCCATTACTTGCCATTGCAGATTGTTGTATCTGATGCCGATAAAAATTCGGCGTGCTCGAGCCCTCGCATCCATTTGATATCGTCTCCGAAGTACCGGCATTCTCTTCTTTTCCATACGAGTTCAGTGCTTTTAGCACATACGAGTCATCGTGCAACTCAAATGGGGTGCTGCGGTTTCAGAAATGCACATGTCAAAATAGTCAGGACACCTTGTGTTGATCTAAGAAACAGAAACATAATACAGTAGATTCGTAGTGATGTTTTATTCTTTACTTCTTAGACAAAATTAACAACCCCACTTGGCTCTTCCCATCTGTCTACCCACCGTGAGACCGATCAAACATGTGCATCAATATTAGTTGGCATCAGGTCTAAACTTAAAATTGTTTCAGCACCTTCTGGTTACAATTAGAAGCCGCTCCAGTTTAACCATATCACTGCATTATGCTATCATCGAATTTTGATCTAACAGCTGAGATTTCATTTCCTATTATATCCTACTTTAATTTAGCTCCTAGCTGTTCCCATATTTTAAATGTGATAAGAGGCCTGCCCTCTCAGTCATGGCAAGAGAAAAAGAAAAACATGTATTCTTAGATAAACTGGAAAGCTCTATCTCCAGAGGAATGTAAATAACAGAATTCTTGTCTTACGTATTAAAGTCAAAATGCACAAGTTGCATATCTTCTGATATTTCAACTTCGACAGTTGCATGAGGCCGTGTCTGCAGGATACAAAAAACTGTCATTTAGCCTGACAATATGCACAGAAAGCAGAACTGTAAATAAGAGAGCAAAGAATAAGTAATTTGAAAATTATTCACCTGGATAAGGATGAATGGCAAGGCCACTCCACCCGAAGGAATGTTTCCTGAACCATACAGCTGCTCATTTCGGTTGATTAAGTTTTGCATACCTAGATACTTCATATACCAAAGACATCCATAAATACATCAATCACAAATTTGACCATGAGATAAATAAATTTCAAAATAAGAAAGATTGACTCTCAGTCTAAACCAACAATCCTTGGGAACATTTTCTATTCCAACATTAAACCCTAAGAGCAGCCTTTGTATTACTTACTTATTAGTTATTATGATGGCAGCCTGGTTTACTACAGAACATGTGGAGAGTAGGAACTTGCCGCTTACTGCCAATTTATGGTCGAAATAGCCAAGGAATGGATTGGCATTCTTAAGACAGTGGGCTACTAACATGTTACTCCAATTTATCCACTGCTGAAAGAATGGACCTATCTAATTAATACTGCAGAGTCCCGGTCTTCATGCTAGAAGGTCAGGGCCAGGAACAACCAAATTTTAGTTTGTTGGACTCTGGTAAGAACTACTACCTCCGTCCGAAAATACTTGTCATCAAAATGGATAAAAGAAGATGTATCTAGAACTAAAATACGTCTAGATACATCTCATTTTATTCATTTTGATGACAAGTATTTTCGGACGGAGGGAGTACGTGTCAATTCGATCCTTCTTAATCTCAAGCAGCAAAGATCATAACAAACGTAATTTTAGTTTTTGAGTAGCATGGAACATCACAAAAAGAATGTGGAATGCTGGTCTGTGAAGAGTAAATAATTGACAGAAGCAGGCACACATATAAAAAATTGCTACAAGGTTGAGAACAGCTGCTTATTATTAACATATATCAAATATCTGCAGCATACCGAAGACTGTAGACAGGGAACAGGGCCAGTGAGGTGCACCCCAGTACTGGACTTGAGCTAAGCATGCATATTGAGACACAACGGTACACGGTACACCAACTAAATGCTTTTTTGTTAGGACACTATGTTATGTCAGAGCCACGTGAGCTGAATACTACAGAGAAGTCATATCCTTACTTGATCTTGTAGCTCCTGCAAATAAGCACTTTTCTTTTCAATCCTTCCTTTCACTCCGGCGAGATCCGCCTGTAAATAGACCTAAATTGATGAATAATAATACTACAGAAGGTACATCTAATGTCAATAGCCATTGAGGGAAAATAGACGCAACCTGCAGTTCTTCAATATCATTTATACTAGTCCGAGGCAAGCCTTTCCACTGTATTTCCTTCTTATCCTTAGATATAATGTCCATAGCCATCAGAACATTCAGTGCATCATAAACCCTCCTTCGAATATTTTTCTCATCATATTGTTGCTGCATTTTAACACAGTGAGCACACACCAGATAAAACAACTAACTGATGCAAAGGGCATTCATATTTCTTAACTGCATTCGGATTATCAGGATCTGGTGGTTCAATATTATTATTGGGGTCTGTAAACTCAGCAACAAGTTCATCTGCCACCTGACAAAAAAGGCAAAATATATGAGCTCTAACATTTTAGTTTCATCAATAATGCTACCCCTAGAGATTTCAAGCAACCAGTACAAAAAGAAAGAAAGAAATGTAAATATCATTATTGGCGCAGTAATAAAACAGGATAGCTTTCACAGTTTCAAGGAACTCCAAATATCAAAATGCATATATTGAAGGCAGGATACCAGTTTAAAGAGTAGTAGTATATGGGCTGGTCGCTCCACGAAACCATGGCGGTCCAGCGTGCAGAGGTCGCAGGTGAGAGAGAGGACGAGCGAGAGAGATGAACTGGTCAGATTCGAACAGGTAGACAAGCGCGACCAACTTAAACGTGTACGCCAACGGGCTCGGAAATGGCCGTGTGTCACCATCTAACGGCGTCTATCAACGAGCGCCACATCATCCTGACAGGCGGGCCCCACCTATCGGTTTCGCTGATTTCGCGGCCAAATTCGAGCATCAGTGCTCCACGTTACACATTAGGCGCATTTCCGGTGGTTTTTTGTGCTCTAGTTCAAATGTGATACCAAGTTGTTACCCTAGCCCCAAGTGTGGTGGTTTTGGGTAAATAACTCAAATGGGGGATAACTCACAAGACTAGCAGATTACAATGATCAATATCTATTTGCAGTTTCATGACTTCCATCACAAAAGATCTTAGTGATCAAATGGTGATGTTACACCATGGTGTGCATGTACGTTTGCAGTTTCATGATATCAAAGGCATGCAAGTTTGATTAGAATTAGTATGAGAACCAATCACCCTCAAACTCACAATCACAAAATTGATATAGGGCTGTGTTGATTAAACCAGGTGGACCACATGAGGAAGCCAATTCAATGCTATGGCTAGTTCTCCCCTATACTGTGTGGAAAATGCACATTACTCTATTTCAATAACTGGTTGGATCTTAAATATGGACCAACGAGAAAACGTATGCAAAGGAATAGGGTCACATATCAAACAATGGACACTTTTGTTTCTGGTTAATAGTATATGGCAAAACTCATGCGGCCCGAACAAATGATGAAAAAATAACAACAGGAATTTTGAGCTAAAAACTAACAAAGCGCTAACCTCATTATATGTTGTTCTCCCTTTACTTTCAACTTTCTCGCAAACTGCAAAACACCAAACAGAACACATTATGATACCATTGATGTTGGCAGAAAGTGTACATCTACTCAATAGGCATGACCTCTAGAATGCACTGCAAATGAATGCACAACAAAATGGAAATAGACAATAAAAACAAGCTCTGCTCATTGTTTGAACTTTCATTTGTGCTGTTAATGGACAGATTATAAATGTGAACATTGATGACCTTGAGTTAAACAGGTACTCGTACGGAAAGAGAACAATTCGACTGACCTTTCATACTGAACTGTCGCAACCCCCGGCCACCTTTATCAGGACCAACTGCTGCCGCTCTTCGCTTCTTCTTCTTGATGCTGTTTGTGAAAACACTTAGTGCACTAAACCAATTGATACCAACTATGGTAAGGATACTTAGAAGTACTCCCTCTGTAAAGAAATATAACAGTGTTTCTCTAGTGATGTAAACGCTCTTATATTTCTTTACGGAGGGAGAAGTTTAAGCTGCAGTTAACTATGAAGCGGCAAGCAGCAGTTTCCATTATTTGATGATTCCAAGTAAATATAAGCGTATATAGGATGGATATTAGATGAGTAAACCGAAGAGAGAGGCAGAATTGCACATTAACTTCAATGCGGCCTTATACAATCTGCAACTATATGGCAGAACAGAAACCATACGACTGATATTTTTACTGATCAACATGACAGTGCACACCAGTATGAGTCTACGAAATAAGGATCGGATCTAACTCCAATTACAGCAAGGCTAGCGTGCAAGACGTAATCCGAAGAACAGCCACGAAAAACACTACGGATCAGCGAAAACTCTAATATCCAGCAGCATCTGTCGCTAGAAGGCAACTTGGGATCGCGGTAGATGGCAGATGGGGAAACTCAATCTGGCAGGCAACCCGAGCAGAGCGATGTCCACGAACCTGATGGGAGCCTGCGAGGAAGGCGCGTCGTCGCCGTTGATGTCGAGGTTGTTGAGGCGGAGGAAGGCCGTGCCGTCGCTGGCGGGCGTGGACGCGGCGGGGCCCGCGCCGTTGGTGGCGGCGGGGCCCTGCTGCTCGCTGCGGCTGGACGGGGATCCTCCGGCGCTGCCGCCGCTG